>CM052706.1:42880522-43031650 GCA_028551405.1 Uromys caudimaculatus
CAGCCCTACAAGTTTCCTCAGTTGAGAATTCTCTGTTTAGCTCTGTTCCCCATTTTTTGATAGGGTTATTTGGTTCTCTGGAGTTTAACTTCTTGAGTTCTTTGTATATGTTGGATATTAGCCCTCTATCGGATGTAGGGTTGGTAAAGATCTTCTCCCAATCTGTTGGTTGCAGTTTTGTCCTATTGACAGTGTCCTTTGCCTTACAGAAGCTTTGCAATTTCATGAGGTCCCATTTGTTGATTCTTGATCTTAGAGCATAAGCCACTAGTGTTCTGTTCAGGAACTTTTCCCCTATGCCCATGTGTTCGAGATTTTTCCCACTTTCTCTTCTATTAGATTCAGTGTATTTGGTTTTATGTGGAGGTCCTTGATCCACTTGGACTTGAGCTTTGTACAGGGAGATAGGAATGGATCAATTTGCATTCTTCTACATGTTGACTGCCAGTTCAACCAGCACCATTTGTTGAAAATGCTGTCTTGTTTCCACTGGGTGGTTTTAGCTCCTTTGTCAAAGATCAAGTGACCATAGGTGTGTGGGTTCATTTCTGGGTCTTCAGTTCTATTCCACTGATCTGCCTGCCTGTCACTGTACCAATACCATGCAGTTTTTATAACTACTGCTCTATAGTACAGTTTGAGATCAGGGATGCTGATTCCCCCAGAAGTTCTTTTATTGTTGAGAATAGTTTTTGATATTCTGGGTTTTTTGTTATTCCAAATGAATTTGAGAATTGCTCTTTCTAAGTCTATGAAGAATTGAGTTGGAATTTTGATGGGGATTGCATTGAATCTGTAGATTGCTTTTGGCAGGATGGCCATTTTTATTATATTAATCCTGCCAATCCATGAGCATGGGAGGTTTTTCCATCTTCTGAGGTCTTCTTCAATTTCTTTCTTCAGAGACTTGAAGTTCTTGTCATACAGATCTTTCATTTGTTTGGTTAGAGTCACACCAGATACTTTATATTGTTTCTGACAATTGTGAAGGGTGTCATTTCCCTAATTTCTTTCTCAGCCTTTTTATCCTTCGATTATAGGAAAGCTACTTATTTGTTTGAGTTAATTTTATATCCAGCCACTTTGCTGAAGTTGTTTATCAGCTGTAACAGTTCTCTGGTGGAGTTTTTCAGGTCACTTAAGTATAGGACCTTATCATCTGCAAATAGTGATATTTTTATTTCTTCCTTTCCAATTTGTATCCCTTTGACCTCCTTTTGTTGTCTAATTGCTCTAGCTAGAACTTCAAGTACTATATTGAATAGATAGGGAGAGAGAGGGCAGCCTTGTCTACTCCCTGACTTTAGTGGGATTGCTTCGAGTTTCTCTCCATTTAGTTTGATGTTGGCTACTGGTTTGCTGTATATTGCTTTTACTATGTTTAGGTATGGACCTTGAATTTCTGATCTTTCCAGGACTTTTATCATGAAGGGATGTTGAATTTTGTCAAACGCTTTTTCAGCATCTAAGGAAATGACCATGTGGTTTTTTTCTTTGAGTTTGTTTATGTAGTGGATTACATTGATGGATTTCCGTGTATTGAACCATCCCTGCATCCCTGGGATGAAGCCTACTTGATTATGATGAATGATCATTTTGATGTGTTCTTGGATTCAGTTTGAGAGAATTTTATTGAGTATTTTTGCATCGATATTCATAAGGTAAATTGGTCTGAAGTTTCCTTTCGTTGTTGGCTCTTTGTGAAGTTTTGGTATCAGTGTAACTGTGGCTCATAAAATGAATTGGGTAGTGTTCCTTCTGTTTCTATTTTGTGGAAAAGATTGTAGAGTATTAGGTCTTCTCTGAAAGTCTGATAGAATTCTGCACTGAACCCATCTGGTCCTGGGCTTTTTTTAGTTGGGAGACTTTTAATGACTGTTTGTTTCCTTATGCGTTATGGGACTGTTTAGATGGTTTATCTGATCCTGACTTAACTTTGGTATTTGGTATCTGTTTAGAAAATTGTCCATTTCATCCAGATTTTCCAATTTTGTTGAGTATAGGCTTTTGTAGTAGGATCTGATGATTTTTTAAATTTCCTCAGAATCTGTTGTTATATCTCCCTTTTCATTTCTAATTTTGTTATTTTGGATACTGTCTCTGTGCCCTCTGGTTAGTCTGGCTAAGGGTTTATCTATCTTGTTGATTTTCTCAAAGAACCAGTTCCTGGTTTTGTTGATTCTTTGTATAGTTCTTTTTGTTTCTATTTGGTTGATTTCAGCCCTTAATTTGATTATTTCCTGCCTTCTACTCCTCTTAGGTGTATTAGCTTCTTTCTTAACTGCTTTTGTCTGCTTTTTGCCCAGAATCCCATTCCATCAGTCAGTGCATTCATAGAAAGCCTTTTAAACCCACCCATGTGTATGGAGTGGTACATACCACATCGCTACATATTTTTCTGTACTGCATAAAACTGTGTTCCTTTTTTAAAAGATAATTTAGAGACTGTGAAGATGAATTAATGAAGGCTCAGGCTCATCTTTTAAGATGTTTGTCTTAATGTTCAGTATCATGAAACCACTGCCTGGCTGAGAACGAGAATTATACACTACAAATTAAACAATGAGCATTGTAAGAGACATTTCTAATTGAAATTCTGATGCTGTCTCTCTTTGTCTTCCCTCCCTCCTTTACATACATGCACAATCACGCACACACACACACACACACACACACACACACACACACATACACACACACACACGACTATTTTTTACAGCCAAATATAAGGCAGTGTTCCAGGAACTTTATGTTAAGTTCTGTCTTTAAATAAACCACTTGAACTAGCCAAAACCACTGACTTTTTCTTGGTGTCTACACAAAACTTTAATTCAAGTTTAGTTTCCTTCAAATTCAGTCCAGGTGCTAAAATAGTCTTCTGGTTTTCAAGGAACATTCAACAGACTTTCTCTAGTCTATATTCATATTTATTATGTAGTCTCTAAGCATTCAAAAATGTTGTATTTTCTGGATTAAAGTGGCTCCATGGTGAATTTGTAGGTCATCAAATTCGTAGACACTCACTTATAAATTTATGTTTTTCCCTTTTAGAACTCTGTGATTATTCCTCTAGGATCTTATTTTTCATTATTTGAAAAGGCTTTTGTGTGTGTTTTTTTTAAAGATCAAGCATGTGTATTTTAAGTTAGCAATAAAAAGAATAATAAAAACAAACAATTTCTTTAAAATGAGTTCCGTTACAAATCAATGTAGAAACATACAACCATGGTAAATTCTGTAAGTTTTGCCTTTTATGTATTTTAATTTATAGACTTAGAATTCCAAATGTTTCTTTGGGCTTGGATCTCAGGAGAATACCAGTGTTTTTAACTTTTATTAGTTTTCAAACCCAAAATATAAACAGAGACCCTCTTTTCTTTCTTTCTTTCTTTCTTTCTTTCTTTCTTTCTTTCTTTCTTTCTTTCTTTCTTTCTTTCTTTCTTTCTTTCTTTCTTTCTTGTCAGGTTGCTTTTTAAATGTGAATTTAAAAGCATGACCAACACAACCAACCCTAATGGTTGAACGTCATGTTTGGAAATTAATAGACTCTGGTTCAGTGTGGTTTTGTAGAGGCAGCACAACATCAACATGTCTGCTGTAGGCATGATCTTCATCATCCCTAAACCAGAGCAATGTCACACAAATTACATAGCTTAACTCCTCAGAAGAATCTGAAGCTCAGTGAACAGTAAATTTGAGGAATATGGAAAATCACAGAAATCCATAGACTTGGCACTGTCATAATTATGTCATAGGCAGACAATAGTTTCAACAAAACAGAAGTGGCTTCTTAATTACAGTGTTATTGTTGGGCAACTGCAGGGCATGTGTTAAACAAGGGCTAAACAGATATACATTTACTGTGTACAAAGTTCTCTCTCATAATGTTAGTTTTGCCAGAGACAAGGCACGCTAAATCTTCTAAAGGGTTGGTGTCCCCATGCTGCCACTAGGTGCCCTGTCTTAGGACTGAAAGAAGGTAGTTTCTTTGGGTCTCATATTCCCACTCTTGGGAATTTCAGCTAAGGTCCCCCCCTTAAGTCCTAAAAGCCTCTCACATCCCACACTCCTCCATCCCCATCCCCAGCTGTGGCTATTCATTCTCCTGACCTTCTGGGCTTCTCTCCTATCCCCCCCATACCTGATTGTGACCTCCTTTTCTGCTCCCCCTTCCCTCTCCCACCCAAGTCCCTCCTTCCCTCTGCCTCCCTCCAGTGATTATTTTGTTCTCTCTTCTAAGTGGGATTAAAGCATCCTCACTTGGGCCTTACTTCTTATTTAATTTCTTAGGGTCTGTGGGGTGTGTCATGGGCATTCTGTACTTTTTGGCTAATATCCACTTATCACTGAGTACATACCATGCACGTCCTTTTGGGTCTGGGCTACCTCACCCAGGATGATATTTTCTAGTTCCATCCATTTGCCTGCAAAATTCATGATGTCCTTGTCTTAATAGTTGAATAGTATTTCACTGTGTAAATGAACCACAATTTCTGCATTCATTCTTCAGTTGAGGGACATCTGGGTTGCTTCTAGTTTCTGGCTATTACAAGTAAGGCTGCTATGAACATAGTGAAGCACATGTCCTTGTGGTATGTTGGAGCATCTTTTGGGCATATGCCCAAGAGTGGTGTAGTTGGATCTTCAGGTAGAACTATTTCCATTTCTTTTTTGAGGATCCCCCAGACTGATTTCCAGAGTGGTTGGACCAGCTTGCAATCCCACCAGCTAGGGAGGAGTGTTCCCCTTTCTCCACATCCTCACCAGCATCTGCTGTTGATTGAGTTGTTTTTAACTTAGTCATTCTGACTTGTGTGAGGTGGAATCTCAGGGTTGTTTTGATTTGAATTTCCCTGATGAGTAAGGATGTTGAGCATTTAAGTGCTTCTTGGCTATTTGAGATTCCTCTGTTAAGATTTCTATTTAGCTCTGCACCACATTTTTAATTGAGTTATTTGGATTTTTGGAGTCTAACTTCTTGAGTTCCTTAATATTTTTGGATATTAACCCTCTATCAGATGTAGGATTAATGAAGAACTTTTCCCAATCTTTAGGCTACCATTTTGTCCTCATTTTTGTAAGAAAATTTGGTATCCTATCACTTTGCTGAAATTGTTAATCATTTAGAATTTGGTGGAATCATTGGAGTCCTATCTGTGCTAGTTAGTTTTTGTCAACTTAACAAAAACTTAGACATATCTAAAAAGAGGAACTCTTAACTGAGAAAAGGACTTCATAAGATTGGCCTGTAGGCAAGTCAGTGGAACATTGCCTTGATAATGATTGAAGGGGGAGGGCTTCATTCACTCCAGATGATACCATCCCTGGACAGGTGGACCTGCATGTTATAAGAAAGCAGACAGAATAAGCCACTGGACACAAACCAGTAGGCAGTATTCCTCCATGATCTCTGCCTTGTTTCCTGTCTTGAGTTCCTGCTCTGACTTCCTTCCATGACTGACAGTGGTATAGAAGGTCATGGTATTTTATCAGAGTACTAAAAATTCTAACTAAGACACTATCATATCATCTGCAAATAAAGGTCACTTAATGTCTTCTTTTCCTCTTTGTACCCTTTAATTTTCTTATTTTGCTTTATGACTCTAGCTAGGGTTTCAAGTACTATATTGAAAAGAAGTGGGAATGGTACGCCCTTGTCCTATTTCTGATTTTAATGGAATTACTTCTAGATTTTCTCAGTTTAGGATGATGAAGGATGTGAGATTTTATCTCATATGTATGTAGTCTTTACTATACATTTACTGATTTGTTTAAGTTAAACTATCCCTGCATCTCAGAATAAAGTCAATGTGATTGGGGAACATGGCTAGCTATGCTGGTTAGTTTTCTCAACTTGATACAAACTAGAATCATTTGGGAAGAAGGAAATTCAACAGAGAAGATGCTTCCATCAAACTGGCCCATGTGCAAGACTGTGAGGCATTGTCTTGGTTAATGATCCATGTGAGAGGGCCCAGTCCACTATGGGCAGAGTTAGCAGAAGCAGATGGTCTTGAGTTGCATGGAAACAAAGCTGAGAGATCCAGTGGAAACAAGCCAGGAAGCAGATTTCCTCCATGGCCTCGCTTCTGTTCCTGTGTCTAAGTTCCTGCATTAAGTTCCTGACCAGACTTCCACTTGCAATGGACTATAACCCATAAGGTGGAATAAACATTTCCTTCCCAGGTTGCTTCTGTTCAAGGTGTTTATTGCAGCAACATGAAAAGGAACCAAAACAGTGTGTGTGTGTGTGTGTGTGTGTGTGTGTGTGTGTGTGTGTGTGTGTGTGTGTTAGACTTGTCGCATCAATATTCATGAGGTATATTGGCCTATTCTATCTTCTTTGTATCTTGACCTGTCTTTAGAATTAGAGCAATGGCAGCTTTAGAGAGGACATTTAGAAATGATCCTCTATAATTGTAACTTGTTAGTAATTTGAGAAGTACTTGGTTTTAGTTCCATGAAAGTGTGGTAGAATTATGCTCTCAAGCCATCTGTACCTCAACCTTTTTCTTTTATCTGAAGGCTTTTTGTTACTCTTTTCATCTCCTTATTTTTATGATCTGTTTAAATTGTCAATCTCCTCTTGGCTTAATTTTGATGCTTCAGATGTATCCAGAAATCCATTTATTTCTTTTAGGCTTTTCAACTTGATTAAGCATACATGTTTTCAAATCGTGTTATAATGCTCTCCTACCAATCTATAATTTTATTAATTTGGGTCTTGTCTTTCTTTGTTTTGGTTAATTTGATTAAGAGTCTGCCAATTTTGTTCATCTTTTCATAGACCTAGCTCTTAATTTCATTGAATCTTTGAATTATTTTTGTTGTTGCCTTTGTTTTGATTTTATTAATTTTTGACTTGCAATTATTCCTTCCTATCCAGTGCCATTGGTTTGGTTTATTATTCATTTTTGAGATACATTATTCATTTCTTGAGATACATCTTTGGGGTATTTATTTGTGTTCCATTTGATTTTTTAAAATATATGTTCTTAGCACAATGAATTTTCCTCATAAAACTGCTTTCAGTGTGTCCCAGAAGTTTTGGCACCTTGGGTTTTTAAATTCATTTATTTCCAGGAATTTTAAAAATTTCTTTTTTGATCACATCATTCTTTAGTATTATTTAATCTCAATGAATTTGTGTAATTTCTAAATAATTCTTTACTATTGATTTTGAGCTAATTGAATCATGGTCAGGGAAGACACATGGAGATACTTCAAGCTTTTTTTATTTCTTTGAGATTTACTTTATATTACAGCATGGGATTTAGTTTATAAAAATCTCTAAGGGTTGCTGAGAAGAGTGCACATGATGTGATGTTTAGGTAAAACATTCTTTAGATGTCTGTCAGCTTCATTTGATCTATGATATCCTTTAACTCCAAGTTCAGTGTATACGTGTTTAGAATTGCAATTTCTTCTTGATTAATCATCCTGTGACCAGAATAAGCATCTTTTAGTGATGGCTAAAGGCAGACTCTTAATTGAGAAGATACTTTCATAGGATTAGCCTGTGAGCAAGTCTTTAAGGCATTTTCTGGATTGGTCATTTATGTGGATGAACCCAGATCACTGTGAATACTGTCACCCTTGGGCAGGTGGTTCTGGGAGGTATAAGAAAGTAGTCTGAGTTAGCCAAGAGTGGGAAAGCCAGTAAACAGTACTACTAGTAGTAGTAGTAGTAGTAGTAGTAGTAGTAGTAGTAGCAGTAGCAGCAGCTGCAGCAGCAGCAGTAGCTTGAATTTCTGCCCCGACATCCAATAATGGACTGTGATGTAAAGTGTAAGGGAAATAAACTGTATTCTCCCCAGCTTGCTTTTGGTCATGCTGTTTAGTCATAGCAATAGAAACCCTAACTATAAACATTGAACAATGGCTAATGAAAAGAAAAGAGGCCTTGACTATGAAAGGTAAAAGGGGGTGGTGTGTGGGAGATGCTTTGAGGGAGGAAAGGGAAAGGAGAAATGTTATAATTGTAGTATAATCTCAAATACAGAAACACACCCTCAAATTCAACCCATAACTAATGTGGTGATACCTGTTTTGTGAAGTAAAAATAAACTGTGATTATGTCTCAGATGTACCCATTTTTTAAAAATGCCATAAGCATGGAAAAATAAGACCTTTAAAGTTCTATCTTCTTTTATTCTTTGAGAATTTTATACATTTATGCAATTAAATTTGATCATATCCAGCCACCTTTTCTTCCTTCCAACTTTCCTTGGATTTCTGCAATATATCTGCCTTCCTCCTCCCAATTACATGTCCCCCGCCTCCATTTTTTCAAATAACCCATTATTGCTGCCCATTTGTGCATGGGCCCATGGCCATCCAACAGAGCATGGATGACTTTGATCTCAGAATTCTCCTTGACTTCATTGTTCTAATGGATGAAAATTGAAATGCGGGCAGCAGGGCCTTGTCATCACTTGAGTATCAGGACACTCCCTACAATGTTCAGAAAATTGTGCAGAATATATGCTTCCCATTGTTAAATTGGGCTTGGATGAGAACTGCACCTCTCAGCTGGCTGATGGTACATGTTTGCACACATAAAATATAACCTAAAATAGTTGAGCACGCCATATTTTCCATGGTAACACTTGCAGTTTTGATGAGACAATGTTGTCCTGGTGGCTGTCATATGCATTGGGGCTTCACAATAGGCAAACAGCCAAGAGATTTTCCTTTCAAAGACTAGATCAAATTTTAAGAAAATTTACATCATTTCTTTATTTGTGTAAGAATGCTTATTCTTTCTGGTAACAGAGAACTGAAATTTTGAGAAAAGGGAGCTCCTTTTTATTGCCTTGCTTTTAAAATTATGAAAATAATTGCAAATATTTTGCCCTTTCTCATAATAGGACATGCTTGTTTGCTTCTATTATATATTTAAATCTACATTGCATACATTGCTACAATAAACGTAGTAATTCCCACCTAAATGTACCTAAACTATGGGGCAGAGCTTTGTTGTCTGCAAACCCAGTAAATTTGCCACAGTATGCCATTATTGCCAGGTTTTGGTGTGTATGTTTGTGGATTTAAGTCTCTTGGGCTTTACTTCTGAAAGTACATGCCTAGAGAGGCATGCTTTGAGCAACTTGCATCCAGGTTGTATAGTTACAGCCTCTTTAATCTTCCTCTAAATTTTGACCATGAGAGGCAGCAGCTTTGATTCTATCTTCTATCTTTGTTAGCTAATATTCAGAACAGATACTCCAAGGAATTGCCTGGCATATTTTATTTGGGGTCCTTTCAAAATTCAAAATTCTCTCAAGAGAAGATAGATGGAACGGATAGCCAAAAGACACGTCCATTCCAGTTTGGGAAAATACTGGCTTTATTTTTGCCACTCAGTTTTCTTGCTCACAAACGTTACCAATAAAACCCAGCTGGTTCAAATTTTGTCTGCAGATCTGAAACCCAGTGAATTTGGCTTGGCTTCCTATTTTGCAGAAAATGTTTCACACGGCTCAAATCTGGAAATACTGAAGTATACAAACCCTCAACAGAAACAACAGGAGAACATCTGTCTCCAACCTTCACTTTTTTCCCAACTCTGCTCTTAAAGGCTTAGGTGTTTTTAGGGGAGAAGGAAAAGTCTGCCACCGAGCACGAAATGGTGCATGAATCATCCATGACTACCTTGGCTGTGTGCTTATGCCAAAAAAGAAAGATTAAAGAGTTGCCACTGATGAGTGAGACAGCACACATTTTGGCACCTCTATTGAGGACAGAAACATTTAAGATCATAGAGTAATATAAAGAAACAAACCCAAACAATATTGTTGCAATTTGAACAATAGCAGTCTTTATGACGTGAAGGCATTGTGCTATCTTTTCCATTTTCCATCCTGTGCTTTCATTGGCTTCATCCAGTCCCCTCATTGCCTGTAATTGGGGATGGAGTTCATGCCAAGCCTGCATAAAATAAGCAACCTCTCCTTTATACTTTCTGCACATCAGGGTTGTGTATGTGAAGTCATAAAAGCCATTTATTATGAGCGTGTGTATTCCTGGCTTAAAAGACAAGTATTCATGAGACAGCAACATAATAGCATCAGATTCTTCTCATAAAATACCACATGTGGGCATTTAATAGTTACTGCTCTGGCACCTACACTCTGGGATATTATCTTAGATGGGGAACTTCTACAGAAAAGAATGTTTGTTACTCAGACAAAGTAAGCCTCTTTGATGAGACCAGTAAGTAACAAGTAAAGCCTTCCTGGGAATCTGCTGGTAATGTCAAATAGTTTATCTTCCGTTAGTATCAGGTTTTCCAGATTCTCTCTTGGAGTCCTTTTCATGAGCCCACTAAAATCCTTATGACTTTAAGAACATTGCAAGAATATTCAAAAGTCACTGTTACCTTGTAAGCTGTAAAGCGCTCAAACAGCTTTTATTTTTCTCTTTTGTTACTCTCAACCAATCAGCTTTCAAACTAGATAGTGTGGAATGATATAAACCTGCATCAAGACCTGTGCAAGTTCCCACTGATGTCTCAACAGTGTGTTTCTATAGCACCAACACTTTTTCTTTGTCTCTTTCCTTTCTATTGCTCTACTTAGGGTGAGAAGGGTTCTTCGGTTGGTTGGTTGGTTGGTTGGTTGGTTGGTTGGTTGGTTGGTTGGTTGGTTGGTTGGTTTTGCTTTGGGTTACCACCAAGGCTGTCTAACTTTCCCCACCAACAGTGTTCTTTGAGTTTATAAAAGTTGGGTTTATATTCTATTATTGCATCAGCACCTGAGTTTGGTGGATAAAAACTCCCCAGAGGCATATGATAAGGACTTTCAAACCAGCTCAGTTATATAAGACTCTAGAGTTCTCTAGTTTCTGGTGCTGTCTATTTTGGTTGGGAGGCAAGGCACTCTGACACGTGGGAGGCCACGTAAATCAGTTGACCAGGCTTGTTTCAAGGGACAATTCACTGTTCTGCTCCACTGTGAGGTGTTATGGTTTCTGCAAATGAAGATTTTTTTTTCTGGTGGTGTTGTAAGTATCCAGGTCACCATGAGTCAGCTCCTTTGTCTTCAGTCACTCTGTTTCTAGTATAGCTGACAGTCTAAACCTTATAACAGCTTTCAGTCTAAGCTACATGTGGTAGCTATTACCTTGAAAATGTACACGAAGCATATGTCTACAGCCTTAATAGCTACTCCCAGCCCTTCTCCATGCCTACTTCGATCCAGTCAGTTTCTCTCACTGTTCCATCCTAGCACGCCTATCCTACAATGGACACACTGTCTCTTTAATTGTCTTAGTTCTTTAAATATGGCCAGGCAGCTCCTGGAAAAGAACTTTCAACTGAGTGCCATCTCCTGATTCAGTGCTGGCTTAGCTGTTACAGTTCCTATGTCTGATTACATTTCAAGCATGTTGCTTGACTCTTGTATCTAGTAAACCTACACCTAGACTTTTTCCCTGTCCCTCCCCTTTACCCTCTGTCTTATTAAGAATTTTGATTTTATTACCTTACCTTAATTAAAGGTTTCTA
Organism: Uromys caudimaculatus; assembly: GCA_028551405.1. Lineage (NCBI taxonomy): Eukaryota > Metazoa > Chordata > Mammalia > Rodentia > Muridae > Uromys > Uromys caudimaculatus. The sequence continues at coordinate 42,892,029 of CM052706.1, forward strand.
TGGCTTACAATTTCTCTTTTTCTAATATTTTATTTTTATGAAATTCGTATTTGTATATGTATATATATATATATATATATATATATATATATTGCCCCCTCTTCTCCTGGTCCCTCCAACCCTTCCGATGAACATTCTCAAATTCTCTCTCAAAAAAACAAAAAACAAAAAACAAAGAGAGAGAGAGAGAGAGAGAGAGAGAGAGAGAGAGAGAGAAAGACTTTATGCCTATGCTCCACAAGGTCCTTTGCATGCTCTGCCTTGTTTAATTGTCATTATTAGTTAAAAAAACATTATCTTATTTTAGTAGAATGATAAACTGGGATACAGAAGATTTAAAAGAAAAAAAAATTAGTCCAAGCCAAACATTTAGCAAATTAGAAGGAGGTCTTAAGTCCACGGCAAGACACCAATGGCTGGCCTCTCCCGTGTCCCACTAATTGCTGTCTACAGTGCAGTGACTTATTTTTATTTCTAAGTATCGTTATATCTTTGTGGAGTTATATAAATTAACAGGATATTTAGAAAATACAAATTTGCAAAGAAGTATTTGTGGACAGCCATGGTGAGGTTCTGACTGGAGGTGTTTGTTCTAAACCTTTAATGCTTATATTTGTATAAAATGCCCTTCACCATCGCAAACATGTTTTAGGAAGAAGCCTGGGAAAGGTATCTAAACACCAACTGTCCACGTTTCTCATTCTCTAAGCGTACTGCCCTCGTTTGCTCCATCGGAAAAGTCAGTGGTCCACGTGCACGGAGGTTCTTCCTTTTCCTGTTGTAGCTGTGAATGGACCTGAACCCTGTGAGTGTGATGAGGCCTGGGAACGACTTAGCTTGGAGCCTTTAAATGAGGAAAGTTCAGTATTTTAAGATTAAACAATTTACCTAAAGAGTTCCTGGGCCTCTTCCGGCACCCCCATGTTTGAGATAAAGACTGATTTTCTTTTTGCTTTCTTTCAAGTCTTCAGCTAAATACTTTTTAAGGGCCAGCCCTATAGCTTAGCATGCAAAAGCACTTGCTGCTTAGACCTAGTGACCTGAGTTTGATCCTTACAACCTACATAAAGTTGGAAGGAGAGAATGGCTCTACAAAGTGGTGCTCTCATTTCCATATACATGCTGTGACTCATGTTCCTGCACGCGCGTGCGCGCACACACACACACACACACACACACACACACACACATGCACACGCACATGTGCTCATGAATTAAAATGGTTTCCTATACAGAGAATGTCAGGTCCATAAAGGGTATCTTGATTGCACAAATTTTCTTTCTCGCTTACCGTGTCTACTTTGCTGTTTACATATTCTAAGTAATATTGTGCTTTTACTGAGATGCTGCATATTTGCATCTTTTTGAATAAGTGCACAGGTTTTATTGACTGCACTCACACGAGGTTAAACTTCTGTATGTTGCACGTTTCGAAAGAAATAAGGTCCTGCATTTTATAACACAAACCCTTCATGTCTCATCTCTTTCATGGAAATTAAAAGTTCAAAGCCCTGAAATTACATAATACAAGTTAGCATATAATTGACACCTTGATTCTGACACCATGCAACATTCTGGCTTTAAGTGTGTTTAAATGTGTATTTGTGTGTGTTCATGGCTCTGTGTGGAATGAAAAGGTGTGAAAAGGAATCAGCCTCAGGAGTCATTCCTCAGAAGGCATCTACATTGTTGGGTTGGTTTTGTTTTGTTTTGTTTGGTTTTTTGAGTATTTCTTTCATTGTCAGTTTTTCATGATAATCTTGAGACAAGTCAGCCACTGGGATCTGAGACTTGCAGCCTCACCAGGATGGGCAGCGTGAAAGTCTCAGGCAATTTCTTGCCTCTGCTTCCCCAGCACTGGAACTACAGTTCTAACTATTAGTTAGCACCACACAGGGGTTTTTATATGGGGCACTGGAGGTAGAACTCAGGTCCTCATGACTGCACAGGAAGCACTCTGTTGACTGAGCTGTGACAGCAGTTTTTAAGTTAATTATTGCTTCTGTGCTGTATATTGTCACAGTTGATCCTTCACCTGTTAATTGATCTCCTGATTTCTAAGTAAGAACAAATCCTAAATTTCTTACCCAAATCTAGAGAACAGTGTGGATACAAACCTGTCCAAATATTATTTAAAACTCTCTTTTTATAACCCATAGTTTGCTATAAATCAGGAGTAGCAGAGTGGAGGGAGATGGCTGATTTGTTGGGATCCAGTGACAGAGAGAATGGAATCCTGTGCAAAAGTGGCTAAGAGCAATAAGAATCGTGAGGCAAGGGTTTATGTGTATGTGTGTTTAGTAAACAAAACGATTTTAAATTAGTATTTACATGGCAGGACACAGATCATTTTAATGTGGTATCTTCCTGCTTTCCATCGACTAGTGAAAAAATAAGAACCTCCGATGTATATTCTATACTCACCCTAATACACAAATGTTAGTCTCCCGGTTACATGTACCCAGGCTCTCCAAGATGTTGTTCGCGGATTCCATGACAAACCACCCTGAGAACTTTGATTTGTTTTTAACTTTTTATTGAGATGAGCAGGACTGGGGTGCATGTTGTGAAACTCATATCCCCATCCCCTCATAAATGCTCTTTGCCCTTGCAATCTCCCCCACAAAATAAAAAACCACAAGCAAAACAGAAGCATAGAAAACATCTGGTTATGGGAGCTGCCGTGTGCCACAGGGTGTCCCACAGGGTGTCCCACAGGGTGTCCCACAGGGTGTCCCACAGGGTGTCCCACAGGGTGTCCCTCTGCCCACACATCTTCACTTGCGAATGTCCATTGCGGTGTGTCATTGGTCTGGTCCAAGATCTCTGGCTTCTGTGACACCATCAATCCTGGATCCTCACCTAGCCTCCTCAGGTTATCCTGTTGTTGCCCTGTGTCATGGAGATCCTGCAGGCTTGGATCAGCAGGACTGGCCCTTCCATGAATCCCAACCATTTGCAGGTGATATAGATTTGGAGGTGGGCCAATTCAGAGGCTTGGGTCTGGGCCTGGGTGGTAGCTAAGCTGGTCACTGTGCCAGCTCTCCATTATGGGCACCACCAGGGCTAGCTCTCCAGCATTGCTCTGGCTAGGCCACCCAGTACCTCTATTAGCAGGAGTCAGGGTCAGATCTGCCCTCTTGCCCTTGGAGTCAGCTTATACCCCCACCACCACCTCCCCCACCATCCGCACCCCCATTACCTCCACCACCAGGACCAGCTGTACTGCTGCTCACTCATGACTCAGGGCCTACTCTCCTGAGCACTGTAGGTGGTAAGGGGCAGTGCCAGCTCACTCTCTCATGATCCCAAGGCCAGATCTCCAGACTGGTACAGTGGTAAGAGGAGAGGCTTTAGGGCATCACCCCTGCACCCAAGCTGTCCCGTGACAGACGAGTGGCAGGGTCAGCTCACCCACTCCCCTGCCACCAGGGTCTTCTCCACTGGGCTGTCAGGGTAAGGCACAGAGACCATTCTCCCCAGTGCTGTTGCCAGTGAAAGGTGGGCCAAGCTCTGCACAGCCCCTGGTCAGCCATGTAGTCCTTGGTGGTTGCCAGACCAGGGATGTCCCCCATGTTCCCTGATGATAATATGAGCCAAGGACACTGACCCTGGCCCCAGAAGCTGTGGAGCCTTGAACTCAGACATAACCTTCAGCAGCAGCTCCGGCTGGGACTTTTCCAGGACTCCAAATGGCTACTCATAACAGAACGCTCCTCTCCATCCTTGAGTCTCCAGTCCCATCTCTCTTCACGATACTCAAGCTGCTCCACTTCTCTTTCTCTCCCATCTGTCCACCACATACCCTCACACTGTGGCGTGCTGCAGCCTGGCCCCAAGGCTGGTGGCTGCAGGGTGATATCCTCCAGCAAGCAGGTGCCTGTGGCCTGCCTATTTGGTGTATTCGAGGGCAGGTCTGTGGGTGGCATGGCAGTCCGCAGGTCTCTGTCTTCCTCCTCCCACGCTGCGCTATATGGGTGTAGGTAGGGCTCTGTATGTCTATGGCTTACCGATACCATGAGGCAGAAGACAGATCTGTGGGCATCTTTTCCCACCTGCACCTGCTGGCATGGTGGAACACCATCTTCTTTCCATGCTGCGCTGACTAGATTTGATATTATTTTTTATGTGTCCTGGGCATAAAGCACCAAGCCAGGCATCAGGCTAGGATGAGCAACGGACTGCCATCTGCTCTGCCCCTGACTCATAGAAGACCAAGACTACCAACAAGACATCTCTTTGTCCACTGCCAGGGGGAGAGAACTTTAATTTTAACTAATGTGTTTCAGTTCAATATGTGAACACACACACACACAAAGAGAGGGAGGGAGAGAGAGACACAGAGAGAAGCAGAGAAACAGAGAAATACACAGAGAGAAACACTTGTATCCTGTAACTGAGCGTGATTTGTTAGTTTAGAACAGTGGGGTTTTTTTCAACCATTTTTTTTCTGGAATCTCATGTTTTCTTAGTGTGTACAAGTAAACAAGCCTGGTATTTCCTGGAAAACAGTTTCAAAATGCTGCCTCCTAAAAGTTTTCTAAAATACTATGCCTTTTGAAATCAGGTTTCTGAAATAAATGACAAGAGATCCACTTCAGTAAAATGGCTCAGGAAACCCGACGAATGGGCACTTGAAAGAGAAGTCTGCTCTAGAAAGACAAGAGTAAATATCAAGTGATCCAACAATAAATGCCATGTGTTTGATAGACAAGGAAGGAAGGAAAGCAGGAAGGGACTGAAGGATGGGGGGAGGGAGGGAGGGAGGGAGGGAGGGAGGGAGGGAGGGAGGGAGGGACAGAAGGAAGGAGGGAAGGAGGGAAGGAGGAAGGGTTATAGAAAATAAGCAGGAACAAGTTGAACTGAAATATACCCATTAATTAATCATCAGAATTTTATCTTCCTAAAGGAGAAAAGCCAGTGAAAATAATAAACATCACAGGAAAAAATATATATAGTTTTTGACCTAGCCACAAGAAGCAAGTCTTTCAGAGTAGTGAGGCAAGTAGCATCTAGAACTACTATATCCTCAGAGATGCTCAGGAAGACTTCAGTCCCCAGAGAAGTCAGCAGGAGTCCTTCAGGATGGTGAAGGCTCAGCAGCAAAAGCTCTTCAGATTGTGAAGTGGGGAGGAGATCGGTCAGAGTGGAGGAGCTAGAGCAGTGGAACCGAACAGCCAGGTTCCAGGTCTGAGCAGAAGGGGGCGCCAGCGTGTTGAGAAACTTTGCAGGAAGCCATTTATCAGCGGCTCCTTGAAAAATGTGGTATTTTTCAAACACATTGAAATAATCACTTGTGTAAAGAAGGAATCTTCTTCAATGTCCAAACCCAAAGCTTCAAATTACTGCCCTCTGTCTCTCTTGCCCATGTGCAAGGCTCAGCGAGTTATCCCATACAGCGAGATCTTTTTTCCTGATCGTGGTTTGTAGGAAAAAGGTTTCCAGAATTTAGTTGATCAAACATGGCAGGGACAATGTTTTAAAAGTTTAGCAGTCATATTTTCATACAAATCATTGGACTCATAAAAATGGTGGCATAGAACTGGATTGCTGTGATTTAATATAATATGAAACAAATTATAAGAATTTGAAAAAGCCAAAGTACAATTTTAAAAACTTCAATATCATTTTTTATTATTTTCTTTCAGATTATCCAACTCCTAATGTCAGAGACATTTCCTCATACAAAAGAAAGCATTCAAAAGAAATTACTCTGACTGGATTCCATTCTCTCTTTAATGGTCAGTTTAAAACTCTCTATGAAAATAATGCTTATTGTCTCTAAAAATACAGTGAATTAAAAAATTACTTTATTTTTTGAGATCATAATATAATCACATCATCTGAGCTTCTCTTTTCTTCCTCTAAACCCTCACAAATACCCCTCCTTTCCCTCTTTCAAATTCACGGCCACTTTATGTATTGATTATTGTTACATTCATTTAAGTATACGTGCATCCATTACTACTATAACATTCTCAGTCTGTATGTCACTTGTACGTACGTCTTCAGTACTGGCCATTTGGTATTGGATGTCCAATCAGTGTGCCCTTCCCTGAAGACAAACATTTCTCCAGCTCTCAACATTCCTCAGTTGCCTCAGTTCTTCATGTCAGGTTGAAGCCCCTGGGCTCCCACTAATCCACATTAACATGTCCAGCTAACTTCTAATCTTTTCTTCCCAGGAGAACTCATCTATGTTGTTGTGTGCATGGTAGTTACCTGTGGGATTCTTTTCTTGGTAATGCTCAAGCTAAGGTAGGTGAACACAACTCAGAAGGGAGGGAGTGGACAGAACCAGGAACTTGGAGGGAAGGTATAGCTTTATGTGGGGTGAGCCTATGGACTTTTAGTCTTCTATGGAAGGGAAAATGCGACCACAGGAGATTGGTTTTATGTTGCATTTGCAGGTACGTATGGATTGTGGGTTCCTTCCAATTACAGCGTTTATCAATCTACTACCTGAATTTCCCCACAATAAACTGAACTGTGCTGTTTCCAGTTCACTTATTTAGAAAACTGATCAACTCAATAAGTCATGTATTGTATGATTCAATTGCATTTACCTGGACACATATCACTGTGGCTACTTATACATTGATAAGCTATGTTCAAGTTTTAATAAATATATCGAAAGACACATTCAATGAGGTCTCATGCCTACCCATAAGAAGAGTGCTAATCCTTTCCCTGCCCTTAGCTGCGTTCATTGCCACACTGTGTTGATCTCTATAGTTTTAAATCTCTGGATTTTCAAATATTTTAACTTATTTAATATTGAAAAATAGACAACCTGCTTACTTTTAATTAAAAAGGACAACCTCATGTAAAGTATCATGCATACTTGCTCCATCTTTATACATGTATGCATACGTGTGTTTAGTTTGAATAGCATATATCTATATATGTGTTTCTCTTTGACTATTGACTACTAATGAAAGTTTGCTCAGTAAGCTGCACAGTATATGTACACATATTGCTGCCCTAAGAAGAAAGCTAAGAAATCTAATCACAGGACTTGACAACAAGTCAGTTATTATTAAAACAAAAAACCTTAAGTGATGGTGCAAACAGCTATAGCAAGGGGCCAGACAATGATGAATGGATGTTTTGTCTAAGGACACTCAAATTCACTTATTTTTTGAGTGCAACAATGGTTTAAGAAGTATATCTACTTCTTGCCTTCAATGCTTCTAAATGTTTAACAGTTTCTCAACATTCAATTTAACATCTACCAAAACCAGTACCAAAACAAACTGCGTTCTCCAAGACCTTAAGCATTGTCTAAAAATATAGTCTATGGATTCCAATGTATTTTTTGAAGTTCAAATAGTTAAAATCAACATCTAAGGAGAGAAATGCACAGTTAATTGACTGTCCTTTATATGACTTAAAATATTCGGAAATGCCTCTCAATTATTTGGCTTGCTTTATTGTTTATTGACAAGCACAACTGATTTGAAAAACCATAGTTTGCTATCCCAGGAAAACTCATACATAGATGGCTCTTGACCTTTATTATTTAGCCACATATATCATATGAAGTTAACGGTGACTAAATGGCTCAAGAGGCCTCACAAACAAAACTGCACCACACATAGACAATAAATTGGATTTCCCCATGAATTCAACATAATTTTACCTCTTTTTTCTTTTTTTTTTCTTTTTGCTTGAGCAAAAAATGCACATTTTTTTTCACTAGAGGACAGAGTATTATTATTATTATATACAAAATTTTGAATTTACAGTAATATATACTTACTGATTTGTTCATTGGTTTTTGTGGCACTGGGGATTAAACTTAGTCTGCTGCATGCTAGGCAAAAGCTCTTCTGATAGGCACAGACTTGATTGTAATGCACGCATTTAAGGTAAACAATTCATACTATTAAGTAAAAGTTATTTTCCACATAACTTAAACTTACTGTGTTGTGTAGTAAGACCAAGAATTTTTAAGGATGTCAAAACCAAAGGCATTGTGAACAGAATAGAATAAAATATAATCAGCAACAAAACTTCCTTTACCTATGATCTAGAATTAGGGAATCTTCCTAACAGATTTCAGTCACATATACCCAACATCCAGTATCACCATGTGGATACATACCCTTAGTCGATATGAAGAGTGTCACCTGTGTTTTATATAGTCATGCTAAATTAAAATACCATCTTAAAATAAGTTTTTGAGAAACATACAGTTGAAAACTTACTTGAAAATATTCCATTAAGTATGATTATTTGGAAACCATAGTAAAATACATGATAGTCCTTGAAAAGCCTCAGCTTGTTCCACTCTTGAAACTTTACCTCAGGGACTTCATCCTCCCCATCCTTCCACAAAGACGCCGTCCCCAAATATAAGCATGCACGTTTATAAGGAGCGGACACTGGCGTCGTAACATCATCTCTTATTTTCCTATAGGATACCAAGTAAAAAAAGAGATCCCTCATCCATGGAGATAGCTGGAGGGGTCATCATTCAGTGAGCAGCAGGTCACTATCAACCACAAGTCTGTGCGGCTAACCAATGGAAAATCACATTTGCCAATAATCTGATTGAAGATGGATTGGACAATATTGAGTCATTATATGTAACAATGCCTGGTACAGTAAGATCGCATAATTATCACAGGCCTGTTTTTCTTTTCTTAAAAATATTTGAGTAAATACTTGTAGTGGTGTCATAACTGGTTGATAACGTTTTCTTTAAAGGCGACAGGTATCATGTAAAATGTGACAGTTTTGCTGGAAGACTATTGGTGCACATATCAACTTCTATCTTATAAGACTCATCATAATTAGTGTGTGCATTTTTCTGAACAGTGTTATCGTTTCCCATTAATTTGGTAAAATTAAAATGCTAATGAGAATGTTGAGTATATTTGCTATTTGAGTATTCTTACTTAGTGACCAATCATTAAACAAATTGGTAACACTGAACATATTTGGTTCAATGACTTCTTATAAAAATAAAAACTGACATCCTACAAATTTTATAATTTAAATAGTATGAAATTTTACTTTTTGTTTGGTGTGTTAATATCCATAATTATCATGAATTTAATCATCATGAAATAATGACATATTTAAATTGCTATTTTCTGTAATTTTTTCATATTGCTACTTTGGTCTCATTTGTCTTCAATATAATTGTGTTTAAAAATATGTTTACCAATTAATGAATATATACTTTACAAATGCATACAATCATATTGGCATTAATAGTTCAGTATCTTAAGGTTGGATTATCTACATTCCCACAAAACATAAATATTTAATAACCCAAGGACACCATGTTAGTAATTAAAGATACATTTACCATTAAAGGTCAGATATATTCCGCTTGCTTGGTCTTGTTTTTATTAAAATGTCTACATTAAATTAAATTTGAACCTAACACTTGGTTCTGTGTATTTCCGGAAACTGAAAAACAATAGTTCACATTTGAAAGAAGGCAAGTAAGACTTGGTAAATCACAAATAATTACAAAGGCCTGCCCATATAGCCTAGTAGACCTGTAAAAGTTAATGCGAGGAGGGTACGGAGATCTCCATCTTCCAGCTGTTGCTGTCTGGGGAAGACTTGCTCATGTCTGGAAGAGTGCAAGTACATCTCTGTAAAGGAATGTCCTGAAAAGAATGTCAAGTCGCTCTTAGGAATATTTTAGTTCGGCAGAATTCCCTCAGACTTTCCTGAGAAATGAGCACTTACCAGCTAGAACTCAGAAAGGTCTCTGAGGAAAAAGTTTAAGACAGAAGAGAATCAAGGATTTTATGGTCACCCCCAAAGCTATGACTCAGATGTGTTTCTTTTTGCTTTGTTTTTGTAATCTGCATTCTAGTGTCACGTATATCAAAATTAATACAAATTAATGATAAGTATAAGATATCTTCTCCTCTATTTTCTAAACTGGTCAGAATGATAAGCCTAGTAAACCCAAGAATAAAATCTAAAGGACAGTGTCTGCAATTCCTTTCACACTCCTATCAGAATGGCTTGCTCTTTTAATCTCCACTGTCTTCAGAATTTGAGGTGGGAACTTGTAGTGGTAAATATTTAATGGCTCAATGTTTCAGGCGGATGCGCACACATCTCTGCACCCTCCCAAGAGCTCTGGATTTACGAATGAAAGCAGTATTATTTTTTAATATGCCCTAAGCTAGTTCAATGGTTGGGCTATTCCTGTACCTCCACGTGGCTAACACACTCTCCCTTCCGATATCTTGAGTTATTATTTTTAAAAGTCTATTCCTTATCTCTGTCACCCCAGACCCAATAGGGGGAGTGGCCCCTGGGGCCGCTTTTCTCTGATTCGTACATGGTAGCTTCTCTATACTTCACAGCTCTTGCGTTTGTATCCTCTTCCTTCCTTCTTCCCTGGTGATTCTTTTACCTGTCCTGCATTTTCTCTCTCAGAACCCTCAAAGTCCTGCCTCTGTCCACCTGCCCAACCATTGGACACTGGCTCTTTACTGACCAGTCAAAAACCAACTGTTGGCCGGGACCCATAGCAGACATGCGAATTCCTATGTAAGCACAAATCAAATCCCTAGCAAGAACTAGCTGAACTGAGTAGTTCTTGGATTTCCCAAGTTGTGCCTCAAATATCTCTCTGAGGTGTCAGTGTCCAATTTCACAAGGTATTTCACAAATGCCTCCCTGAGGCGTCAATGTCTGTTTACTACACCCCAAGAGTAAGCTAGCAGAATGGCAGTCTCAGAAGTCTCCCCGGTAGATAAACCTATCGTGAAACATACGTACTTAATCAGATGTTTATAATATCCTATTGTGAAATGTATGCAGTTAATCAAATGTTTATAACACTCACAGTTTTCTGTAACCTTCTATAAAAAACTATCACGGGGCTTTAATAACAAAGCCCTGAAGTGTTATTTAAGAAAGACTGGCAGGCTTAAATATAAACACGCAATTTCATAACATTATGGAATTTTTTCTGTCTCGTTCATGTAATTATGTTAGGATATGAAGTATAATATATGATTTTCTGTTGAGTGTAATGGATATCTGGTATTTTCAGTTACAGAAGAAATAACCGAGACATAATCAGATAAAATATTTTCTAAATATTTTATATTTAACAGCAGCTATAAAAACTCTCTGAAGTAAAATATCCTTTCTTAAACCTCAAGTTTGCTTTGGATTCATGCTCTCAGTGCAAATTAAACATAGTTTTGATTCACAAGTTAATATTTTAGATAAAATTGGCATATGTTGTAGATAGACATTCTTTAAAGGATTACTGTATCATTTATTATGTTCCATAAAATGACATTGACAAAAACTCTGTGTATATAGGGTTATAAGATGCAAATACAATCAACATTAAAATATTTTAAGCTGTGGTGGTGGTGAACACCCTTAATTTCAGCACCCAGGAGGCAGAGGCAGGTGGATCTCTGAGTTCAAGCTTAGCCTGAGTGAGTTCTAGGACATCTGGGGCTACACAGAGAAATACAGTCCCCCCACCCAAAAAATGGAATTATGTTGAATTTTCTATGAGGTATAACCTGTAATTAACTAGTTTTTCATTGACATATTTAGTGAAGCCAATACATTTATATATTTAGTGAATGTTTAATTATATGCATTGCATTCTTTTAATCTTTTAAAACACTGTGATTATTGCTTTTCTGCTGAAACAGAATAGGTATAAAAACAGAGCAATTATCCAGAAATATCAAATACCCTTAACGATATAACTATGTTAATGAGGTTTCAGATAATAATAAGAACAACTGAATTATTATTAAATAAGATTGTTATTATAGGAGGTTGCTCAGTGGTTAATAATACTTGTAGAGAAAATGGGTCTGGTTCCAAGAATAGACATGGCTATTCACAAACATGCATAATTCTAGCTGCTAGGGGATTCAATGCCCTGTTCTGGCCTCTAAGGTTATCTGATACTCATGTGGTGCACATACATACATGTATGTATACACACACTCATGACAACAAAATAAAATAAGTAGCTTTTAAAAGGATACACGTATGTATGTGTGTATGTATGTGTATGTGTCTTCTACATGAATTATATAATTTAATTCTAACAAAAAATGTTAATTTTTCTATTGATTTCATTTTCAAAGGTGAGAATTGGGCCCAAATTCTTGCATATTTTTGTTTTTTATTTTTTATATTATATTATTTATTTTTTTATTACATTTATTTTTTATAGTCCAGTATTACCCCCTCCTGGTCAGCCATCTCAGTTCCTCATTCCATACTTCCTCCCCCCTGTCTCCAAGAGGGTGTATCCCCGACTCTTGCCAGGCCTCCCCACTCCCTGGGTCCTCAAATCTCTAGCAGGTTAAGAGTGTCTTATCCCACTGAGGCCAGACTAGGCAGTCCTCTGCTGTATATGTGTCGGAGCCTCGGACCAGCTCGTGTATGTTGTCTGGTTGGTGGCTCAGTGTCTGAGAGATCTCAGGGGTCTGGGCTAGTTAAGACTGCTGGTCTTCCTATGAGGTCTCCCCTCCCCTCCACAGCTTATTCCAGTCTTTCCCTAATTCAACCAGAGGGGACACAAACTTCAGACCATTGTTGGGTGTAAGTATCTGCATCTGTCTCAGTCAGCTGCTTGTTGGGCCTCTCAGGGGACAGCCATGCTAGGCTCCTGTCTGTAAGCACACCATAGCATCAGTAATAATGTCAGGCCCTGGAGCTTCCCCTTGAGAAAAATCCCCAGTTGAGCTGGTCACTGGGCCTCCTTTCCCTCAGTGTCTTCTCCATTTTTGTCCCTGAAGTTCTTTTAGACAGGAACAATTCTGAGTCAGTGTTTTTGACTGTGGGATGGCCACCCCTTCCCTCACTTGATGCCCTGTCTTTCTTCTGGAGGTGGACTCTACGAGTTCCCTCTCCTCACTGGTGGGCATTTCATCTAAGGTCCCTCCCTTTGAGTCCTGAGAGCCTCTTACCTCCTAGGTCTCTGGTACTTTCTAGAGCCCCCCCTCCCAACACCCTCCATAGGTTGCATATTTCCATTCTTTCTGCTGGCCCTCAGGGCTTCAGTCCTGCCCTCCCCCATACCTGATTATGTTCCCCTTTTCTCCTCCCCTCTCTCACCCAGGTCCTGCCCTCCCTCTGCCTCCCATGATTGTCTTTCTTCTCCCTCCCAAGTGTGATTGAAGCATCCTCACCTGGGCCCTTCTTGAGTTCTGTGGATTGTATCTTAGGTATTCTGTACGTTTTTGACTAATATCCCTACTTATTCTTGAGTATATACAATGCATATCCTTTTGGGCCTGACTTACCTCACTCAGGATGATATTTCTAATCCCATCAGTTTTCCTGCAAAACTCATGATGTCCTCGTTCTCAGTAGCTGAATAGTATCCCATCGTGCTAATGAACATCCTACCACTGAGCTACATACGCAGCCCTTTTTATAGAACTAATCAAAACACTAGTGGCTAAAGATAGTAAGCAATTTCTCCAAGAGTCATGGTTTTAGATACATAGAATTACTAACTGAATAAAGGACTATCATAAATTCATACTATTCTATTACCCAAGAGTCATTACCCAATAGTTCCCCCAGCTTTAATTATAAAATATTTGTACTTGCAAAATAAATAAGAATATTATTTTTAAACTTCCTTTCGTGAGTTTCTATCTAAATTAGTGTATACCTTAATTATTAATTAAGTACTGTTACCTGTAAGTAAACAACGTAAGCAATAAGGACCACGTATTATTTTCTCTAACAGAATCCCAAAGAGAACATCTCTAGCATTGGCTCACTGATGTCATCAGAGGCTCAGATTTTGTTCTCTGACAATTTTCTTTTTGGTGGGTGGAAGAGTTTGAATTTAATTCAATGGATTTAAGAGAAACCATTGATACATATGAATTAATGTACTGAAATAGCTCTGTTCTGATCAGGACTGACCTGACATCATCTGATAACAGTTGATGTAAGTCAAAGTGTTAGCAAGGATGACAGAAGACAGTTGCCATGTAGGCTGGTTCAGTTGCGGAAGTCAGCATTTCCTTGATCTAGAAAATAGATTAAATGACCACAGAGTAACTGGATGGGTCTGGGTTTAGTTTCATTTTTCATTTGATTATTTAAAACCAAATAACTCACACTAGGACAGGGTTTCTTAACCTACAAAGGAGTTTAAGGTCTACCAATCCAGAACTGTGTTTCTGTTTCACAATAAATATGTTTCACCTACTAGGAAAACAATGCTTGTGTTTTTGTCAGCAAAAGCAGTACCACTTTTAGCGAAATCTTCTCAACAAACATTGGAATCCTTCTTTGCTTGGAAGAAAGAGGTTCTGCTGTCAACAGTCAGGATGCAGAACACATAAGTTATGGCAACTCACTGCTTCATGGGTCTCTCTTCTTTCTGGAAGCAGCATTTCACATTAATGTGCTAAGAATAGAGACTTGATCTATTAGCCACATATATTTACCACAGGAATGCTGAAAAACTAAGGGATACATGCTTTCCAGTTATCAAGAGAAAATAATATAAAATAACAAAAATATGCAAGGAAATGCTAAATCAATCATTTCACTTTGAACCATCTTTAACTCCTTTGTATTGGCATATTACCAAAAGTAGCCCATTTTTATATTCCTTATTTATGGTACCCCAGAATGATGCAACATGTCAAAACATTTATACATAGGTACATCGGATATTGTTTAAACCAAGATTAAAATTATATTTATACACACGCACACACACTCACAAGTGTGTGTGTGTGTGTGTGTGTGTCCTCAAACATGTATCATTACCATTTGTAGGTTGTTAGTGGGTGTTGTTGTGATCTACATTTATGCTATTTGGCAATACCACCAAAGGACTACTTACACACATCTAGTGGTAACTTACTGCCCATTCATCAATCTCTCTCTTTCTTCTCTCTGCCAACTTTACCCAGCCCCTAGTAATCACAATTATACTCTTAACTTCAATGAGATCAGCTTTTTCCACATTATGTATTCACGTGACATTGTGAGACACATGTCTGTTTGTCTCTGGCTCACTACCCTTAATGATATGCACTCAATCAATGTGGCTAAAAACAGAATATAATCCTTTCATGGGAGAACAGTGTTCCAGTATACATAATGTACCACAATTTCTTTATCTAGTGATTTACACACAAGTTACTTTCATTTCTTGGCTGATGTGAACGATGCTACATCAAACAGCAAAGTGTAAGGCTTTGTTGGTGGTGTATTTTTGTTTTTGTTTTCCTTCTTTTTATTTTTGAGAAACTAATTTCATTTCCTTTGAAAAATACTCATTTGTGATATGAGATGAACTATGTATGTGTTCTATTTTTAATGTTTCAAAAGACTTTACTTTTTGTTTTCCTTAAAGGACATAACCAATTTAACTAGCCTCTCTAGGAATGAGTACTGTTCCCTAGCTGTTCCTGAAGCTTGACAACATCATGACTTAAGGAAACTGAAATTATACATATATGGTTTCATATATGGTTTAAGATAGCTCGTTCTTTTTCTCTTACATGCACACAGTGGTTCAACTAAAAATTGGGTAAAACAGGGACTATTTCAGTCAAAAATTAATCAAAATAAATGAGTAAATAAGAACAAGGAAAGTCAGAAGAAGTAGGAGTTGAAAGCAAGTCAGAAGAGAGAAAGGATAAAAGAAATAGAATTCCAGAATCTCAGAATTGTGAGTCCTTTCCTCTTTCTATCTTCTGTGTTGTCTCTATTGCATAGAGAAGACAAGATAGTTCTTATTATCACAGACAGTATAACAAATTTGAAAAGATAATTTTGTCCCTGTGTGATTGTGATGGCCTTATTATTGTTTGCAAGTCATTTTTTATGGCAGCCACAACTCAGAGAAGACAACCCTAAGTCAAAGGATTTTCCCACATTGGATTTCACTTCTGGACCAAAATAACCAATCTATTAAATCCAGCTCTCTGAACCCTCTCAACATTAAATGGTTTGATTCTTTTTTAATAAATACTTTTTGCCTATATGATGGTTACTGATTCTACCATGCACATAAAGTTTCCTTTCTTGTTGTCAGAAATCTGGGACTCCCCTGAATTAAAAATCACTTGGCACAGATTTACATTTTACTTTCCCCACATGTACGTCCATGTGCATTTGCTTTCTCCCTAATTTGTAATGGCGACTCTGCTAATAGATGTATAAATTGTGTAAGTTGGGTTATTGTATAGTCATAAGCCACTAATGATTTTTAATAATAACAGAGTCGGAGTCTGCTGCTATTGTTTTATGCCATCACATTGCAGCTTCACTATTGGTCAGTTGAGATGGCTCACCCTTGCCTGATCAAGAAGGCTCAGGCTGATAAAATGACTGACCTCTGGAAACTAAAGCCTAAGACAATGAACATGTTTACTTTTAAAGTTCCCATCTAGAAGGAACATGTGTCTTTCTATTCATGTCTCATTGCTTAGTACAATTCCTATGTTTACTTAAATCAGTGAGGATGGGAAGTGGACCCCAGGAAGCCCTGGGGATATTGGGGATAACATGGCAGTTTAACAAAATAGGTTATATTTATTTAAGTAATTACTCTACATGGCATTCTTCCAAAATGCATATATTTAATATACATCAGAGTTTTGTCTGGCATGTACTAAGTTTTTTTTTTTTTTTTTTTTTTTTACAGATAAATAACAGTGAGCTTAGAAAGACTAAGTCATGTTTTTAAAGTGATACAGTTGATAAGGGACAAAGCTGGAACCGAAACTAGATTTTCTGCTCAGTCCAGTCTCTAGCATTTACTGCACTGAATGTGCTCCATAATCTCTCCTGGGATGGGAAAGAGACCTCACTTTTAAATATGAGAAACTGATAAATAGACAAATGGTTCCCATTACCACATCAAGATTAACCTTGGTTTGATGACTCTGAGTTTCTTCTAGCTCTACTTAAGAAATCAATTGCCCTTGGCCCCAAAGTTGCTTCTAATAGCAAGTAATGTCTTCTCTCTGGGAACAAATTAACTCTGTGCAGCCTGTGTAAACTAATCAGTAAGGGCTTCAGAAAAATTGGAAAATATGGGAACAACTTGAATGGGTCAAAGAGTTCAGTTACTTTTGAAAAATAAAAATTATGAACACAAAGTCATTACATGTATAAAAAGAGATCAAGGGAAGGAGTGAGGCCAAACTTATTTGTCTTCCTGCCTTCTTTGTATTAAATCAAAACATTCTAATTTAGCCCATCTCTGACTCCACTGTTATTGGACAGGTAGCTTTATAATTGTTGGATCTCATTTCTTTTGCATAAACAGCACTCCTGCTTTCCCATTGCTATTTACCAGTATGAATGATTCTTTCCTTTTTTTTAGTTTTATTTAATTTTATGTATATGGGCATTTTGTCTGTCTATATGTATGTGCACCACATTCATGCCTTGTGTCCAAGGAAGTCAGAAGAAGGCATTGGATCTTCTGGTACTGGAGTTACAGACAACTGTGAGCCACCATGTTGGTGCTTGGAATTGAACCCCAACCCTCTGGGAGAGCAACAGCTGCTCCTTACTGCTGGTCCATCTCTTCACCCCAAAGTGATGATATTTTATAATACCACTGAGAGATGCTAGTCAAACAAATTTAGAGACATTGTCATTTACCATTCTTGTGCAAGTTCAGAGAATGGCAAAGGGCTTGCTTCACAGAGATGAATGTTCAGAAGCTATGACTTAATTACACAGGTACCTTTGCAAGCTAACACCAATTATGGAAACATTCAAGCATTTAAACATTTATATTCAATTTGACTTTTTATTTGGTGACCGGAATTGGACAGAAAAGCAATATCCAAATGTAACCATTTTTGTTGGAACATAATGGTTAATTTATACTATTACAAGATAAGTTAGCCTTGATAATAGCTGTTCTTTCTTTGACAATAATATAGTAGGAGTTTAAAATTTTTTTATCAGCCATAAAAACATACATTTGAAGCTGCTTTTGCATGCTTTTTTTCAAATCCTTAATAAAATACATGTCAAATTTCAAACTTATTTAAAAACATATTTACAAATGTACATAAATGAAGAAATGCATTTGGTTCCATCTCTTATTAGAACTAAAATCAATTTTACTAATTCTTTTAAAAGTCTACCTATGAAATAAATAAATACATTACCACAAAAACCTTAAGAACGTTCTGGTTTTCAGAATATATAACCATGTATTAAACATATCTTTGAATGCATTAAAATATACTACACAGCCTAGCATAAAAGTAACAGGCCTTCGAACAGGTGGATAACATAATTTTCTTTTTCCTAATGTGTACCAGAAACTAAATTGCATCTTGCCTTCAATTGAAACCCAACTCAGTTATGGTAAACTGGCTTGACAGGAAGTTTATCTTAAGACTTATGTAATCCTTGCCTCTTGTGTATCTTGATATTTAGGGAATATATTTTCTGGGGAGAACATATGGTGGAGCAATCTTTCAGGTTACCTGTTCTGACCCTGAGTTTGCATCACGGGAAGAAAATATGCTTCCAATTAAAATTGTCCTGTGGGAATCCTATTCTTTATGAATTCAGGGTGAAGAATAGCTAAGGAGTCTGGTCTGTGTCTGACAGCTGGTGCAAAGCACCTCGAATCAATAAAACTCTTATTAATTCTATCCTAAGTATTTGCTATTGGTTCATATGGACACGAGTCTAAGGGAAAAAACTGTGGATCTGGGAGTTTCTAATGCAGGCTATTGTAGGGAAGAATGTTGAATATTTCCAATGGCCTATACACTGATAGAAACAATGTCAACTAAATAAATAATTGCATACCAGAAATTTGTACATCAAGAATCATAAAGACATTTAAAGACATAATTTCTCTCCTTAAGTCATTTTCTAGAAAATACATCAGGCTTTGAATTAAGGCTATGTAACCCATGGCAGAGATGAATTCCCAAATATTTGAGCTCACTTTCATATCTGATGCAGCCATCTATAATAGCATTCCCTCTCGACTGAGTCCTACTGAGTTCTGAGTCTACAGATTATTTTGCAGGTAAAAGTGCTCTAAGAAAATTTATCTAGTTTTTTTTTCCTCTCTTTGCCCCAAGAATAGTATTTAAGATTTTTCTCTGTTTTTTTTCTGTCACTCAGTACAGAATAACACAATACAAAATCTTGCTAATTATTAACTGTTATTCACTAGTATCCTATTGTGGGTCTCTATACTCTATTTTCCTGGAACATGTGTTACAACCTCTTTGTCTACTGTAGTGACTGTCCCTCACTGAAAAATCAACACTGTAGCTAATAATTGAGAAGGGTTGGCCTTTATCTTTTTTTTTTACTATAAGATTCTCACCTTAATTGCTATGATTTGGACAGGGCTCACATGTCCTCCAAGGTTCCATGCATTGAAATTCAATCCCAATGTTAGAATATTACTCTAAGAGGTAAAGTAACAATGTTATCCAACTGTGGGTTTAGGAGGAGATCGGTATCAGAGAATTTCATTGAAGTACACCCCTGGGATTGAATCTGATGGCTTTTTAAGAGATCAGAACAAAAGAGGAAACGTGTGTGTGTTTGTGTACCCCATCACTCAGTGCTTGATGATCAGAAGGCCATCACTAGATATAAGCACTCAACCTGAAGCCCTCAAAACTTGGAGCTAAACTATACTTCTCTGTATTGCTTCTTTCCCTGTTCCAGTATTAGTTGCAATAAAACCTGACTCCTGTGGAGATTAAAGCAGATAGAGTTCTTATTAGCAGCCAGTCAACAGGGAGAAGTAACCACTGTCTTCTTCATATTTGGTTAGTCTTAAGAAATTGCTATACTCTTAAATGTTTATATAATAATGGTGTCATTTTATATGGTAAAGTGAATTCTTGGTCATCTTTTTAATTTATGCCATTTTATTTGGAAGATACATGGACAATGGTGCAGACTGGAAAGTTTCATTCACTGATCACATTATAAGAGTTTTGAGGCTCTAATTGCAACTCCAAAATACCTACCTAAATATTCCTAGCAGTATAACTTAGAAGTTTCCTATTAACTTGAGTTTACCTATCTGTCTTTCACCATTTTCTTCTGTCTTTCTGCCACAAATGCCTTCTGTGAATTTCCCAAGTGCATTGTGCTTCTATCTTACAGGGGCTCTTTGTATACGTGTTCTCCTCACAGAACAGTCTTTGCTTCCTCTTCTCTGCTTTTACCACTTTATTCTTCATTAATATTTCATCTGAAGCATGTCTTTAGATTGAACATAAATGGTGCCGCGTTGTGTAGCATTTACTCTGAACTCATTCACATCACCTTATAAACCTAATTTTATTTGAGAATAATTTCTATGATTGCCTGATTGTCATTTTACAGGGAACTATTAGTTATTTTACTAATTGCTCCAGCTCTAACACATGGCTCCTATTTATCACACTTGACATAGTTGTTCTGCAATAATCCAGTTTCCACACGTAGATTTCTAATTTTGTTAGGAGTGACAATTTTCTCAAGACAAAACGTTTGAGTTTGTAGACTAAACATTGTGATGCAATCCAGTCGTGCTTAGTTACATTCAGGGATCCTTGGAGAGTACAAAAAAGATAGACGCAGCTAGATTATTACCAGCACCTCTGTCCTTGAGTGTGAAGGGAAACTTTAAGCTGTAGTAGTTACCCTGGGACCACGAAGGAAACATCTAATGATGAAAGCTAACTTGTTCCAAGATGACATTACAGAATTATGTCATCACCCACCGGAGCATGAGGAGGCAGAACTACTTTCTTATTGGATCTATCAGTGAAGAACAGAGCAGATGGCTTTCAGAACCCAAAGTGTCTTGATTGAAAGATAAAGAAGTATATGACACTGAATTTCATTGTAGTAGGGGTCCTGCTTGTAAGGTCCTGCCAAGAACGCCTCACCAACTTCAAACCTATTCAAGTGCATGCATTTCTGTTCTTGTACAAGTCAAAGAAGGCAACCCAAAACTTAGACTTTGCCACTTTCCCAGCATTAGAGTTTCATGTCAATAAAGTTAGGGACTACAACATAATATTCTTTGTGGAAATTCTACCACTGAGGAAAAGTATTAAATTTGGACCTATGCTCAATGAATATTTGTTAAATTAATGAATAAAATAATGTATTCTGAAATGTCTAGTCAAATAATAGTTCTGATTTGTAGTTGAAGTTCTTCAGAGGCAGGAGGGCTGGCTCAGGGGCACTTACTTAAGAGCACTTACTTCTGTTGCAAAAGACCCAAATTTGGTTGGCAGCACCCATACGGCAGTCCCAACCATCTGTAACTTCGGCTACAGAGATCTAACTAATCTTTAGACACAACCAGGTACCCACATGGTACACATACATAGATGCAGCAAACAGTCATGACCATAAACTTTCAAAAAATTTTTTCTGTTATTTTATAGGAGAATCAACTTGTCTTCAGCTTACTGACTTACATGTTAAATATATCTAACAGACTCCAAAAGTTAGGTATATCTAGGATGTTAGTTAATTTCTTGTGGAGATTCACATCTTCAGAGATATAAAATAACATGTAAAATGAAATGTGCTATAGCACAGGTTTTTAGAAGTGGTCTTAAGCCATTGAGGATGGGGCTCTTCTTTCACCCTACATATCTCAATATTTACTAAGAATCCTACTAAATAAAGCTTATCATAACATTTCCAGATAAATAAGATATAAATTTTAATTTATTTCTTCATTAATAAAGACTACAGTATAAATATTATACTATAGAAATCTTTATAAGAATCATTGTGAGTACGTTGATATATCATATATCATATATATATATATATGGTAGAGTCTCTGTATTTGAAAATATTAGAAAAATGTTTTAGACACATTAAGCAAGTTATGAGGGAGGAGATTCTTACCAGCTCATATTCCCAAAGGAAATTCTTGAACTTGTTGAGTTGTATACAAGCCATGCAGAGAGCTCCAGGGTTGTAATTTCCTCATTGTTACTCATATTGGGGTGGGCTTTATAGTGATAAATCTTTATCTGAGTCATTACTTCTCCTGTATTTCTTTGTTCATGACCTTATTAGTTATCTCAATAAACTCATTGGTTCACAAACATGGACTTTGGTACAAGCATTATATTGGCCTTCATTTGTACTTTATGTATATTAGCCATTTTATTGTAGTTTCCCAATCTAGAGTAAGTAGGTGTGTGTGCATATGTGTATGCATCTGCGTGTGTGTGTGTGTGTGTGTGTGTGTGTGTGTGTGTGTGTGTGTGTGTGATGTCTAAGGAAATTCTCATAGAATATCATACAAATTTCTAATAGAGCCATGTAGAGCAAAGAAAAAGTAGAAGTCTATAGAGCTAAAGAGACAGCCAAATAATCACTAGTAATTCATTTGACAATTGACATCAATGTCTACCTACTCTCTTGCTCATCTGCCAAAAAATAAGACAAATATTTTAACATTTCCTGGGTTTGGGGAAATATGGTTAGTTTTTATTTGTTTGGCCAACTTGACACAAACCAGAGTCATCTGAAAAGAAAGAATATTAGTTGAAAAATGCCACATCAGATTGGCTTATAATACAAGCCTATGGGGCATTTTCTTGCCCGATGTTTGATGTGAAAGGGCCCATCCCACTGCTCCATCCCTGGGCTGGTAGTTCTGGGTTTGACAAGAAAGGAAACTGGGCAATCGAGGAAGAGCAAGTCAATATACAGGGTTTTAGTTTCTGTCTCTAGGTCTCTGCCTTAGCTTCCCCTGATAATGAACTGTATCCTGTAAGCCAAATAAGTTACTCTTAACCACATTTATCACAGCAATTGCAAGCAAAGACGAATATTGAGACTTGTGCTTGATGCATGTTTAATCAACAAAATTCTTATAAAATCCCAAGGCAAGTTACACTTACACAAATTCAGGAAAGGGTTGCTCAGAATACAGAGCTCAGTAAATGCAACATTAACTGAGGATATATATAATACAAGCACATCAATTGAAAAGCACACGATTTTGTGTTTGGAGATAAGTTGTCTTTTAGAGAATTTGGCAATCATTTTAAAAACAACCCAGCCTTCACATAAAACAGAATGGAAGATGGTCTTTTATGAGCAGCTCACCTCTCTGTGGGTAACTCACAGTAGAGTAAGAGGTTCTATTCCAAGACTGAGCTACGGAAAGGATAATAAAAATGATGATACTTAATATTTATTGATCACTTACTAAGTGCCAGGCACTTTGCCAAATACACAACATTTTTTTTTTCATAAAATCATTCCAATAGCTATATAAAAACTGTTGTTTTGTGGGAGGGTTTTATGTGCATTTTACAGGTGAAGGAAATGACATTTAAAGGCATTAGATACATTTAACAAGGCTATATTGCATTGAGTAAAGACTGAGACTAAGAACAAACTGCCTGTCTCCAGAGCCTAAAATCATGTGATTCCGAAGAAGCCCCATAAACAGCAAGGATATATAAGGTCCATGATGGCTCCTCTCTAACTCTGAAATTAGATTCCCTCTTTCTGGGGACACCTTGTTTTTCAACTCCTTTGTGGCTATTCCATTTAACTTATGTTTTTAGTTTCATATTTATTTTGTCAACACATCAGACATCCTGGTCCTCCAGATCTTACAGTCATTCTGATTTCTTCTGTGATGCTCCCATTCCCAGAGCCTTACATGCATATGTGTTGTAGAATTATCAAATGAGGTTGGGCACCCCACAATCAGCTGTCCTATGCTTTCTTGGCCAGTTATGGCTTTCTGTAATGGTCTCTGCTGCAAAGAAAGGCTTCTTTGATTAGAGATGAGAGCTACTCTCATCAGTGGGTATAAGGATAAACATTTAGAACACAGTTAGGAATTATGCTGGTTTAGTGGCAGTAGATGGTTCTCCTGTAAGGTCTATGACCATACTAACCTGGGGATAGTTAGCTAGGCTTCCAGTACCAGACATGCTTACCTCCTATTGAATATGCCTTAAGTCAAATTAGATAGCTGTTGTTTACTAAAATTATATGAGAGACACTTACGCACATTTATAGCTATCTTTCCATGTTTATTATTATTGAGTCATTAGTGTCCCAGTTCACTAGGACTATTGGTTGTTTCCCTCTCTTGGCAGCATCCACCGCACCTTCTGGTACTGTAAAAACTAGTTCTCAAAGAAGAGATTTCAAGGTCAGGTCTACCTTGACTCCTTCATCCCCTGTGTCGGAAACCCATAGTGTCTTCAGGAATAGGAAATTACCTTCAACCTCTGAAACAAAACCAAGGTCAACAGAAGTAGCCTATATTGTTTAAGGAGTCTCTTGGACTCCTCTGACCATAAGACACTGAACTGCATTCCACTGTGTTCCACATTATCATAATTCATCCATCACTTGAAGGACATTTGGGTTATCTTTAGCTTCTAGCTGTTGTGAATACAGCAGTAATACAGCTGAGCATGAACCTGTGAAGTAAAATGTAGTGTCCCTTGGGCATACATCAAGAAGTGGTACATGGATCATACGGTAGATTTATTTTTAGCTTTCTGAGAAGTCTCCATATTGATTTCCAGAGTGGCTGCTTCCATTTTCAATCCTACTAAGAGTGAATGAAATTTCCTTTTCCTCCTATCCTTGTCAATATCCGTCCTTGTCAATATTTTGTATCATTTGCTGTGTTGATTTTAACTATTCTAATTAGGGAGGGATAAAATATTGAACTTCTTTTGGTTTGCATTTTCCTAATTGCTAGAGATTACGGACCATTTTTGAGATATTTCTTAGCCATTTTTATTTCTTCTGTTGAGAAGTCTGTTCAGAGCCATAGCCTGTAATTTGAATGGATTCTTTTTTCTTGACATTCTTTTTGAGTTCATCATACTTCAACACTTTCATAATCCTCTGTCAAGTGCACAGCTGGCAAAATTCTTTCCCACTGTGTGGGCTTTCTCTTCACTACACTGACTCTTTCCTTAGCAGTACAAAAGCTTTTTAGCTCTATGAGGTCCTGCTTGTCTATCCTAAATTCCAGAGCAATTTGAATCCTAGTCAAAGTCTTTGCCTACACCTACTTGTATCTTGCTGGGTCTTGCCTAAGGTTTCCTCTAGCCAATGCAGCATTTTCAGGTTTTACACTGAGATCTCTAATCGACCTGGAGGTAATGGTTTTTGCAAAGGGACAGATATGGATCTAACACTATTCTTCTACCTGGGAACATCCCATTTTCCCAGCGCCATTTGTTAACAAGGCTGTCTTTATTATATTGTGTACATTTGCTCTCTTTGTCAATTATCAGATGGCTATCTGTGTATTCTTCTTCAGGCCTTTTAATTTGCTCCATTTGACTATCTGTACCAGTACCATACTAGTTTTCTTGCCATGACTCTGTAATGTATCAGGAAATCTAGAATGGTAATTACTCCAGCTTTACTTACTTATTCAATGTTGCTTTGGCTACCCAAGAGTTTTTGTGGTTCCACATGAGTTGTAGGATTTTTTTGTACATTTCCATGAAAAATGTTCTGGGGATTTTTATTGCGATTGAATTGAGTCTGTAAAGGTCTTTTGGTAGAAGGTCATTTTTATATTATTTCTACCCATCCATGAGTTTAAGAGCTCTTAATGTTCTTCTAGTATTTTCTCTCTCTTTCTTCATAGACTTTAACGTTCCCCTGTATGGAGTTGTCAGCCCCTTGGTTAGATTTATTTATAGTTGTTTTATTTTCCTTGAAACTGTGGTGAGTGAGAGTACGGCCATGATCTCATTTACAGTGTATCAGGCTACCGACTTTTATAAGTTGTTATTGGTGTGTAGTCACTTTGCTGAAATTGTTGATCATTTCTAGAAGTTTCCTGGTGGAATTTTGGGACACCTTATGTATAATATCATACCATCTACAAACAGAGATAGTTTGACTACTTTATTTCCTATTTTTACCCATTTATTTTCCTTCTGATGTTTCTCACTCTCTCTCTTCCTCCCTCCTTCCCTCCCTCCCTCCCGCCCCCTTCCAGGTAATGCTTTGTGCACTGTATTCAAAATGAGTGGGGATAGTGGGTAACCCTTTATTGTTCCTTATTTTAATGTGATTTCCTTGAGATTTTTGTCCATACAGGGTGATGTTGGCTATGGGTTTGTCATTTAGAGTATTAGATTACTGGGGTTTGATCCATCCAGTCCTACTCTCTCTAGAATTTTTATTATGAAAGCATATTCTTTTTTTCAAAGTTTTCTGCCTTATCTGTAAAGATGCTTATGTAATATTGTCTTTAAGTCCATTTATTTGATTTATTATAATGTTTACTTGTTATGTTGGCATATTTCCTACATCTAAGGGATAAAGACAACACGATCATAATGGGCAATTTTTTAATATATATTCATGTATTCTATTTGTAAGTATTTTATTGAGGACTTCAAAGTCTATCATCATCAGAGATATTTTGTTGTTGTTATTGTTGTTGTTGTTGTTGTTGTTGTTGTATCTTTCCCTGGTTTTGGTAGTAAACTAATACTTGCTGCATAAAAGGACATTGGAAATACTCTTTTTTTTGCTTTAATTTTTATTTGAGTAATTTAAGAAGTACTATATGTAGGTCTTCTTTGAAAATATGAATAAAGCATTACATTCACATAAAATTATATTCATATATTTTACATAGAAAATATGAAAATATAATTCTGCTAGAAATCCATCAAGTCTGGACTATTTTTAGTTGGATTGCCTTTTATTACTGTTTGGCTCTCTGCATTTGTTATGAGCATGTTTCGTTTGTTGATTCCCTTCCTGGTTTAACTTGTGGTTTGGATGAATCTAGAAATTCATCCATTTCTTTAAAATTTTTCCAGCCAAATGAAATACAG
The DNA here is from genome assembly GCA_028551405.1 of Uromys caudimaculatus. NCBI lineage: Eukaryota > Metazoa > Chordata > Mammalia > Rodentia > Muridae > Uromys > Uromys caudimaculatus. The sequence continues at coordinate 42,918,863 of CM052706.1, forward strand.
GTTTTTAAAATATTCCCTTATAATTATATATTTCTTTGGTGTCAGTTATAATATTTCCTTGTTCATTTCTACTTCTGTTAATTTGAATCATCTCTTTGTTTTCTTTCTTTTCTTTCTTTCATTCCTTCCTTCCTTTCTTTCTTTTTTTTTCCTTTTCTTCTTTTGTTTAACTGTACCCAGAGCAGTTTGATTTTGTTTAACTTCTCAAAGAAGCAGTTCTTAGGTTCATTGTTCTTTTATTGTTTGTGTCTAGTGTGATCATTTCTGCTCTCATTTTTATTATTTGTTGTCATCTACTGGATTTGATTTTGTTTTGCTTTGTTTTTTATTGTTTTTGTTCTGTTTTGATTTTGTTTGTTTGAATGCTTGCTTGCCTCCAAATTCTTGAGTTACATCATTAAGTCATGCATCTGTACTTCTTTATTTTCTCATGTAGGCCAGATAGCTAAACAGTCTCCTCATAACACTGCTTTTAATATGTCTCTGAGGGCTTGTTATATTGTGTTTTCCTTTAGTTTATTTCCACATTTAAATTTTTTCTTTAACCCATTCATTTGTTCTATAAATGGTTGTTTAATCTCTAAGGGTGTGCTATTTATTAGAAATTTACTTGCCTTCAATTTTAAGTTTCATTGCATTATGATCAGATAGGATGTGTTTTATTTCAATTTTTATGAAGTCTTATAATTTGTTTTATGCCCCAGTCTGGGGTATATTTAGGAAAAGAATCTGTGGGCTTCTAGGTAGAGTGCATATTAGTTGATGTTTTGTTAGAATATTCTATAGATATCTATTAAGTTATTAACCTATCTATTAAGTCCGTTTGGTATATGTCACTAAATTCTGATGTTTCTGTTTATTTTTGTTCAGATAACCTGTCCATTGAAAAAAGTAGAGTATTAAAATTACCTACTACTGATGAGTGAATGTCATTATGTTTTTTTTTTCACTAACAAGCTTTTAAAAAATACTTACAAACTTTATTATAAATATTGGTAAATAAATAAAACCATCACACACCAAAGTTAATCAGATTTGTAGTTTATACAACTGAATGCACATCTATACGGTTAGAACAGACGCCTGAAATGGTAACTGTGGGGCTTCACATTAAACTTTATACTTTCAATATGTAATGTGTTTTTGCAATTATCTACCACCAAAAGCAATAGTAACATCTATAACAGAATCAGAGCTAGAAAACATATTAGATGCATGTCCTCTTTCAGATCTTGGGTCCATGACTACACTAAGTCCTCTTCATCCTTCTATATAGACTTTCTGGTTCTCTTTTCTTGTTATATCATACTCAAGTATACACTTGTATATATGGTATATATGAGAAATAATGTGTGTGGTTTCCTTTTTTCTTGCTGAGATTGTGTGACCTTGATTAATATTAGTCTATCCATTTCCCTATTGTTTTTTAAATTCATTTTTATAAAGCTAAGCACTAAATGTATATATACATATATACACATATATGTTATTATCTATTTATCTGTTGATAGTAATAGGATTTTTATGAAATCGAGTGCTAAACTACTTTATATTCTAACATATGGAATCTATTACTTTGCTTAGCCTATAGATAGAATATACACCCGTCCAAAGTTTGGCTTCTATGAGCTGATTCCAAGGTCAGTCAGTTCTTCTGAAGGAAGCACCTGGAAAGTACAAACCTTGCTGCCTATGTTTCTTGCTCCAGGTCACACCACTGCCCAGAGAAAGGAGACTTTCTACTAAAGCTGAGCATTAGTACTCCCTAGTACATGGCTTTCAAACGTTGATGCTTAAAGCTTCATTCCAGACAGACTAAAGCCAAATATTGGGGTTAACATACAAGTATATATGTTTTAACCTGCTCCCTCCCCGATTCTCCCTGGTTAAATCTGTCATGCAGTTTGGAATGGGACCACATAATAAATTTGTCTATATATCAGCAATGGAGAAACTTAATTCTGAAATACACATAACTGAAAATGTTGGAGAAATGTTGAACTGATAAGGTCTGGAAACCAAGTTATTAACCACATTGATAATAAATGGTGTGAAAGCCTGCCATTTTCTTAATAATACACACAGTAGGTGTTTGAATAAATGTTGCAGATCAAGTTTCTTATTAATGGAAAAAACAATTACAGAGTTTGGTTTTAACTAGCCTGGAAGAAATGAAGACATCCTAGAGAAATACTTGTATGTCTCAATCTGACTATTAGACAGCTCCAACAATGGACCAGAAGAAACTGGAATTTTCTGAGGAAGTTCATGCCGGGAGAAGTAAAGGGCACCAGCCAGAGGAAAACCTGTTTCCAGGAAAGCAATTTTATACAGTTCTTGCACTTTCTCAGCCCTCTCTGGAGGATGAGATTAAATACCTAACAATAAGGGGTTGGACCACACCTTGACCAGTATCACTTAAGTGCACATTTCTCTAGCCTTCTAATTAAGCCTCAATCTCACTTCAGGATCCTAAACGTAAACTAGAAGGCAAACGGATCTCTTTGTCCCTTTTCCATTGTGGCTACATTGATTAAATTCTTTCTTCTGCCTTTCCTTCCAGTTTAGTTGTTTTCATTGGCTTCTTGAGAATGGGCTGTTGAACTGGTTTCTCTCAGTACAGAATGTGAACCCCAAGTTTGGTAGCATGAAGAGGAAGCCGCTTAATCGCTAGGTGCAGCTCTCAAGTCTTATGGTCTTCAGGAGGATTTTGTGCTCCCAAGCCCAGCAGTTAGTTTTACTTTCACTTGTTTCATGCTGAACAATTAACACTTTTAAGAACTTGGCCAAGGCGGGTACTATGCAAGTGAACCATAGAAGTGCAAACGTTTCTCTTACATTTTTTATTTTCTCTAGCATTCCTTATAGAATTTGTTTTCCTGGACTTTGTTTTATTTTCCCTGCTGGGGATGGAATCAGTGTATTCCATGCAGGAATTTAACCACGAAGCTCCGTCCCTAGATGCTACTATTTATTTATTTATTTAGCTGTTTGCCTTTAATATTTTTGTTTTTAAAGATTTATTATATACATGTATATTTAATTTATGTATATGAGTACACTCTCTTCATACACACCAGAAGAGGGCATCAGCTCCCATTACAGATGGTTGTGAGTTACCATGTGGTTGCTGAGAATTGAACTCAGGAACTGGAAGAGCAGTCAGTGCTCTTAACCACAGAGCCATATCTCCAACCCATGCTGATATTTATTAATAACTCCTTCATTGCACAAATAGATCCATTCTTGTTTCAACTATTCATCCTATATTTTACAGACTTTAATAAGTGACTTCTCAAAAGACAGTCTCTAAAAATATAATCTAAAAATAATGATCTAAAAATATGAATCTAAAAGATATATTCTCAAAAAACATCCTCAGGAAATCTAAAAAATATATCTAATTTAAAACTAGCCTTAATGAGATGGCTGCCTTCCTTGACTTCCTAAGCATTTGAATTAAACTCATTTCTTATTTTTCTTCAAGCTAAAATTTGTTAGAAAAATATAGTGGCAGCCCCTCCATGTAGGGTATTAAGGCTGTAAGAGACACAATCCTATAGGGAACACATATTCTGATTGGGAAAAAAATCTAGGCAAATAAACAAATAAGTTAAAAGTCTCCAATAAAAGCTCAGTAAGTTGTTCAAATATTCTGGGGTGGGTAGGCCCTCTCTGGCGGCTGCCTTCTTGCAGCAGAGGCTGTAGAGTTCCCAATCCCAGGATAAGAAATGAGATTCAGGCAAGTTGAATACTTGCACCAAGGCAACCTTGAAATGAAATCATGGATTCCCTGTCTTCCACTGTACATCTGCTTAAATCTATTTAGGGATTTCACTTTGAATGCCACAAGCAAGCTTAGTATTCCACAAGGCTCCGTAACTTGTAACCAGATGAATGGATAACTGGCATGCGGCATGCTCACCATGTTTAGGGACAGAAGCTTTAAGACAGCAAGACTTCTCTTGCCAGCTGAGTTTAGGTGAGTTTGAATGTTTACTTTAGACTGCATTGTTAAGTTGATACTGAACTCTTAATTACAAGGAACCAGTCATGCCCAGGGCAAGCATTACAATCAAAGAGCATAGCAGGGTTAAAGAACCTGCTCTTCAGTAGTCTGAACCACTGCTTACACCAGAACCTCAGAAAGCAAAAACACAAAACTTTCAAAATGTCCAAAGATGCAAATATCACTGATATTGTGATGGCTAACATTATGTTTTGAAGGGTTTTTGCTGCTGCTGCTGCTGCTGCTGCTGCTGCTGCTGCTGCTGCTGGTGGTCGTGGTGGTGGTGGTGGTGGTGGTGGTGGTGGTGGTGGTGGTGGTGGTGGTGGTGGTGGTTTTTGAGAAAGGAAAATCTTTATTTACTGTTTATGAGAGTACAAACTTTTTATTTTATTTTTATTTATTCACTTTATATCCCGTTCACTGCCCCTTCTCCTAGTAACCCACTCCAAAAATCCTCCCCCCCCCTTGCCCTCTGAGAGGACGGAGGCCCTTCTAGGTATCCCCCCAACCTGGCTCATCAAGTCTCTGCAGGGATAGGCACATCCTCTTTGAGGCTGAAAATCTTCTGTCAACAGAACAAAACAGCAGCCTACAGATGGGGAAAGAATCTTTACCAACCCTATATGTTTTCAGTTTTAATTATTATGCTTTTAAAAATCCTCTCAGGCCCTGATCCAGTGTTTTGAATTGGCCACCCCCTCATCTACCCCATTGCTGAAAGGCATGAAGTGGCTAGTCCTAAAGATTCGAAAGTTACAGGATCCCATGACACAGGGAAATAACAGGATATCCAAGAGGAGTCCCAGAGAGGTCTTAGTACTGATAGAGTGGTAGAAGCCAGGGGCCTCATATGAGACCAACAAGTCATTGTAATAAATATTTGCAAGCAAAGGAGTGTGAACAAACTGTGAGACATACTGTAACACACTAAAGCTTCTACAGTGAGATTTTCTTTTTCTCTCTTTGAGGGTAGGTTGCAAGGGTTGAGGGCAGGTTACAAGGGGAGGGGGAAATGAGTGAGATTGGGTGCATGATGTGAAATTCACAAAGAACCAATAAAAGTTTAAAAAAGAAAAAGAAAAGAAAAAAAGGAACTGTGTTTTCTGGTGCAGATTTGCATCTGGAGGGCAGCCACTTCTGTTTCCAGGTTCTTGAGTCTCTTTACACTGAACAGAACAGAGACACATGGATATTACAAGAAAGGAGATGGCTTACTACAGGAAAAATAGAGCGGTGGACTGGGGCTTGGAAACAGGCCACACTTCACTGTGTTCTGGTTCTCAAAGAACAAAAGGAAAAGGCAGGGCGGCGGGGCTTGCATAGTTCTGACAGTGTTCCCTTTATTGAATGAAGTCCACACAAACTAAGAGCTTCTGGTTTTTCTAGCTTTGAATTTGTTGGACCAGTCCATAGGCACAGGGTCCTACAGGCAGCAGCAAAATCATGCCAGGCTGGTGTCTGTACAGTGAGGATCATGAAGAGTGGTAACACTTTAAGGTCACTGTGTGGTGATGCCATCGGAGCTGCACCAGGCTTAACTTGTTCTGCTGATGGTCTGCTGTGGTGATTTCAGGAAGTTTCCTTTCCTAGCTCCTCCTCCACTTTGTTCCCTGTTCTTTACATCCAATGGCTCTCAGCCAGCTTGTTTGAGGAGCCTGGCAAAGATGTAGGCTAGGGTAGGATGCCTGATGAGGAAAGTGCTATAAAATATTTCAGCACAAGGCTTCTGATGTTTATTAGACAGCCCAAACATCTGAAATAAGCAGAACAGGCAAGTACTTACCAACTCATCTGTAAGGGTCTTGTTAAAATGCAAGCTGTGACGCAGCAGATCTGCACGTCCCACAAAGAACCTGGTACCACAATCCTGCCGGGCCTTGAAATGGAGGCACTTTGGTGATTTAAGTCTGAATTTAAAGAAACAGGAGAAGAGGAAGCCGAAAAGCAGTTGAAGTAAAGAAGACTGAGCCAGGGACAATGAGTATAGAGTAGGTGCTATGTAATAAAAACAGAAAGTACCTAAAGCAAGTGGGGATGTGTCACTGGCTGTGTGGCAAAAATGGAGTGAGAGCAGATAGATGAACATGGATTTACTTGAAACAGCTGCAGGAGGCCATCAGCTGACTAAGTTAAGCCTGTCGCAGCTCTGATGACATCATGCATTCACACAGTGACCTTAAAGAGTTAATATACATACATACATACATACATACATACATACATACATACATACATACATACATACATATATCAGTTTGCTTGTCTTGGTTCAAACTAACCAACCCTAATTTAGGGCAGGAAGACCACCACAAAGACCCATAGGACCCCAGCCCTCAAGGTAAAACCTGATTTTGGCTTCCTGTGTACCCTCTGTGCCTTGCTGAGACCCATTTATCTGTGCTCGGTGTATATGTGTTTCCTCGCCCCTAATAAAAGCCTTTTATTCTGGCTGATTTTTGTCTGATGTGTTTGAGAATTTCTCTCCTGCTCCTTAGTAACATTTTTTCCTACCTTCTAATTTTTTAACTGTCAAAAATAATGAATTTGATCAAGATTATAATATGTCCATATTAAAGACTATACCATTGAAGTAAAAAAAAATTCCCCTTGTCTCCTATCTCAGAGTTGTTAGACACAGGCTTCTTCCTTGAGATTATAAGCTCACCTTTCTGCTTTCTCACCATAGCATACATTTCCACGAGAATTTCTTTACTGATTGCTCTCAGAATCTTTATTTAGTCTTTCCTCCTGGTCTAGCCCTACGGAATAAACGTCTTTAGAAAGGGCTTGTAATGATATACTGCTCAGTGAAACATGAGAGGAAGTTTGGAAGGGTGTAAGTGCATAGTGTACTTTGATAATAAAAGTCACAGGAAAAGAAAAGGTCCCGCACAGACTACAAGTTGTGTGGAATGCAGACTTGAAGAGTTGCAATGAGCTTGCATTCTTAGGACCCAGTGTCTGAAGGTAAATTACACCTTAGGGTGGGAAGGGTCCTTGTAGCATGAATGAGCCACTGAGTGAAATGCTGGTGGAAAAGCAAATTCTGAAAATGTGTCAGATAAGTGAGCTTTAAAATTTATCATTTGGGGTTTTTTTCTGATTGCCTATAGTTTAAAATATCCTAACTGACGTAGCCCATCACGGTATATGTGTCTCTATAGGTATTCATTGACCAAAACCAAAAAACAAAAAGCAAAAAGATGGTTTTGGCTTTCTCTTCTCTTTCTTTCCTTTCCCTCAGTCCATCGCCTCTCCCGCCTGTTTTCTGTGTCCCTTCCTCATATGCCACCCTTCCGCACCCTCCCTCTTCACCTTGGAGCCCGCCCCCATTCAAGCACAAAATCCATATCTTCTAGTTCATGAGAGCAGAAGGATCAAGGATATTTACTGGAATCTTCCTTGCCTATTATTGTAATCCATATTTGTTTTGTTCTAAGTCTTTAGTTTTTACATATTTACAACCATCAAAGGAACAATAGTTATGAATTATTTACTCAATGATGAATCCTTTGACTCATATTGAGAATTCCTCATTTGCAAGATATAGTATGCAAAATTATCAAAATTATGAGCATACATATGGAAATTAAGAGCCATATAAGTACAGCTAAGAAAGTCTTTATTAAATTTTATAGTAAATAAAATGCTAAAAATGTAAAGAGAAATAACGAGAACATTGAATTTACTAGAAACTTACAAGATTAAATTTGTTTGCTCTGAGTTCATGAACATAAGATTTACAAAATTTTTACTTTTCAGAAAGCAAAATGATTTCTGCTTGTTGGGCTGTTGGGCTGTGAGATCCAACCCAGGTGCTTACACCTCGTAGGTAGAGTGATTACCTACCTACCAACAGTCCTAGCAATGATAGAGCCGCATACATCTCTGTGATAATACTACTTCAAGTTCCAGGATCCAGAATAGATATTCTTAACTTAAGGATAGATGTGAAGAAAGATTATTTTCATTTACATTTCAACAAAAGTTATATTTGTCTTGTCCTGTCATTCTTAAGCCTTTCTAGGTAAAATCAAAGCAAATTGTGGTATCAAAATACGTGTGGGTGAGTTTTTTGGTTTTGTTTTTTCCAATGGGCCCTACAATGACTGCAAGGTTTCCTGGAGAGTGGAAAGAAGTTGGGAAAATTCTTCCTAAGAAATTAAGACAGTATAGGGAGAGGAGAAGATAAGAACACATAAACTAGTTTGTATCAAGTACAATTGGATAATATCAAGGTGGTCATGAATTTCAACTGGTGCACTGAGGTAGGCACCATGTAACCAACTGTACAACACTCTCGATAGCTAAGGTCTCTATTTGCTCTGTCTTTGGAAGAACTTTGAGCTTCATTTCAAAACAAAAATGCTGGTCACAAGTAGTCTGCATAAACAGGTGCTTCCACGAATATCTCAAAACTATGCACTCCACATCTCTGAGAGGGAAAAATCGATTTCCTCAGAAAATGAAGGAAGAAGCACATTTGATGCCGCTGCTTGTCAGCACACTAGTCTGCAAGAGATGAGCAGGGAGAGAGGACTAAGGCAGATCCACAGTCGGACGCCACTGTGCTGCCACTGTGTCCTCAATGTTCCAACCTGAGCCCCCCAAGCACAGAACTGCTTTCAGTACTCTAGCAGAAAAGCACGCTGTAACAGAACCTACTGAAGAACCATGTGACAAGCTGACAAGTTGAAGTCTTCCATGGAAATTTAGGTTTCTTTGTCAACCATATGTTTCCATTCCAATTTTCCCTACTAAAAAACCTTTAATGATATTTTACTTCTAATCAATATCCTTATTTTCTGGAATATTTTCATTTCAATATTTTTACTATTTTCTAGGATGTCTATGCTATTTTATGTTAATGGATGATTTATCTGCACATATGCCTGTGTCCTGCTTGCCAGACTAGTCATCCAGAGGTCAGAAGAAACCATTAGATTCCCTGAAACTAGAGTTATAAATGCTATTGAATCACCATATGGGTGCTTGGAATCAAACCTATGTCCTCTAGAAGGACAGCCAGTGCTCTTAACCACTGAGCCATATCCCCAGGCCTTGATCTTTAATGTATTAATTTTCGTTATCCCTGGCAATGCTTTCTGGCACAAAAGATAATATTCCTGCCATTCAACTTTAAAATAAATATTCTAAAGTCAAATAAAAATAAACAGATATAGAGTACAGTAAGTCAATGAAAACAGACTTTTCATCAGTTAAAAATTATATTAACATTCTTAAAATCACAATAGTATTTCCTTGGGCCATTCAAAAGTAAACTAGATATTATGGAAATAGACCAGGGTGTCTATATCAGCCTACTATCGTTACTGTCCCTTAGACACCAGAATAAAAATCATACCGTATAGTTTCTCCATATTCAAATAACATTGTGGATTTTTTTCTACAGGTGATTAAATGTAAAACACAGCAAACTGGGTGCACAGAACAAACGTGGGAGGTAGGGTGTGCTTTCAGGGTGTGGCGTCTTGCCATTGACCACAGCATCTTGGAGCACAATAAAGTCACCGAAATAGTTAACAGATGTTAGCCGCAGTTGAAATATAAAAGTTCTATTGCTAAAAGTTATGTTGGGTCAGATGAAACTTTGGCTCTTAGTCCATAACTTAACAAACTTGGCAAATGGAGAGTCAGGATCCAGAGTTTAAAAAGAACACAACTTCAAGGCCACACACTCTGCATTGTGTCGAGGCTCATAAACCACCAACAATGTGTACCCTGCGGTAAGGTGGCCTGAGGAGGCATTAACAGCACTTGATAGAGAAATCTGAAGTCAATTCTCAGTTCTACTAAGCTAAAAAATATAATGATTTCTGTAAGAGCAATGGAGCAGGCTTTGTCTCCCTCCAGAAGCCCGTGCGCCAGTGTTAATTCCCAGCTTGCAGTTGAACAGATGCCGCGTCTTGCCCTCCGTCACCTTCACGGTCTACCCAGTGATAATCTTTTCAAAGCATATCTCCTTTCCCAGCTCTTTTTTATTAACTTCCACTTCTGAATGAGTTGGCACTAATGATACTGTGATGAACTGGGGCTGGAATGGCTCTGCTCTCTTTTAAAATCATAAACTCATTCGAGTCGAGCTTTGAAGGAGGCTTGTGCGACTTTAGAGTTTGTGGTTTTATTCACTGCCTTGCAAATAAACTCACCAGCTTCCATCACTTTGTGCAGATTCACACCCTGGAAAGGAAAAGAGAAGACATCGGGTAGGATGGAGATGAGAGTCAAGAAAAGAGAAAAATGGCATGAAGTGAATTGTTGTACTCTCACTAGTCATGGCTTAGCTGTTTAAAATGAGGAAACATTGTTTTGCTCATCATCAATCCATGGTCAACATTTATTTCCATGAACTTTGTAGACAGTGTTTTAGACTTCTCCACTTTATTAAAATGTAATATGCAGAAGACACCTCTAAATAACAGTACAATATGCAAACATACCTAATGTTTAAGAAGGACAGTCGTAGAATTTGAAGAGAGAGAAAATAAAGCAGTAATGGATTGGAGGGGTTGGCCGGCACTGAATTGGGGAAGTCGATGCCTTTATTATATACAAAGAAACAAACTGGGTAAGGTTATATGGATTCCCCAGGAAAGATGGCTGCTATTTTATAACTAGACTCAGACTCAGAATTGTAACATAGTATGAAGTGGGAAGCTGTAAGGCAGAGAAAATGAACAGTATTTAGTATACAACGGCACCTACTGTGTCTGATGCTTTGTACTGTCTGAAAGGAAGTATAAGAGCAACTGAGGCTTAGGAAGACCCATGAATGAAAGATCGTAGATGTCTGAAGGCAAGATCAGGGCGTGTTCCTCCTCTGTGGGCCTTGAGCAATGGTGCTTTGCCCAGGCCTCCTGTTGTGACGTGAGACACACTGCGGGGCGCCCACTCTCTATCTGACTTCACACGACATCTCTCACGCCTTTACATTGTTCTTCACCATGAACTAGAAACTGTGAGGACTAACGATTAAAATTAATCGTCGCTAGTAAAATGCTAGTAGCTGTTTTAAATGCTTATCAAATCTGATTTCCTCCTAAAATGGATGAGAATGAAATTTCACAGAGCTTTTTATAACCTGTTTATCTTCGTTTTCCTTTCTAGACACATTTCAGAACATCCTTTGTTATTTCTCTTTTTAATAATGGTCAAGGAAATATTTTGTAAAACAATTCTTTTAAACATTTTTTTTCTTTCACAACATGAATATGTTTTCAGGGTAGCAAAATTCTTTTTGATTTGAGAAAATTGTTTTTGTCATGGAGCATCTGAGTCTACATTTTAATTTAAATTCTTAATCCAATGTTATCTAAATAGTTTCATATGTCTTAAATTCCTGAGTTAAATCAGTAAGGGCTTGATGGGATATTTTAGTCATTAATGTTCCTCTAAACATTGTACAAATTCCATTTCTAACAATTATGCATAGATAATACGCTAATATCATCTCAAGAAAGAATTTTGTTTTGCTCTTTCTCTATTTCATTTAACAACTGATATGATTATAAAAATATTTTATTTAATCAAATCATTTATCAGATGTCTAGAAAGCAATATAATATGTTGTGAGGTTTTACATAGATTGTATATTTATCTCCATGAAGCTTGTTCATGGACAATTACAGACTCCTGAATACAAATTTCTGGGCTATACTTAGATCTATGGAGCAAGATATGTCCAAGTGTTTAAAAAGGCCAAGGAACTCCTAAGGAAAGAGCGGAGAGTGTGTGAGGGGAAGAGGGTGTGAAGGTACAATTCTGGCTCACGCTTTATGTGGTGACTGTAGTAAGAAGCTGTGAGAGGCACTGCAGGTAACGAAGAGCAATACAAAAGGCCTAAAAAGAACAGCGCAGTATGTGTGGAGGAGGAGGAGAGCCATGGTACATGTGGGTAACAATGGGCAAACCAGTCACCAATACCATTTGTAATAGAGAAGGTACCAACAGGCCAGAGTGTGTTACACAGGAAGCCTTCTTTTGGAGGAAATACAAGCTCCATGGTAGGTGCTTAAGCAGAGGCATGGTGTGTGTATCCTTCCAGTACAGACAGCCCTGTAGTAGTGATGGACTCAAATGCAAGCAGTGTAGCAGACGATCATGCATCCAGCAGAGATAGGTCCTATTATTTCTTGCACTTGGTAGCCAACTGGAACTGTGATCCATAGTGACTGTGGCACACCTCAACCTGAGAAATTCTTAGGGTAGCATTTGATTTTCTGGAATTTGGCATTTAAACCCAAAGTTACAGAACACATTGAACACTGGTTGTTAATTAAACTTAATTCAATCATCCAAGTTCCAAGAAAAGTTCAATCTCTCTTCCTTTTCAGTCACTGTCTTCCAAAACAATGATTTTTAGACAGCAGCAGTTAGTCTTTGTTGCCAGGTAAAAATCTCAATAAATACTTACTAAGCATCTGTATGTTACAGATTCACTGAGTGTGAATGAGCTATAATTGCATTTTGACTGCACAGGAAGATAGAAGAATAAACAGTATCATGATACAACTCTAGGGAGCAAATAAAAATACAGAATTCGGGAATCGCCAAGATCCTTACAGCTTTGCCTGGAGTGTAGACAGAGAGGTGCCAGGAGTGGACCAGTTGGCTTTATCTTACTTTCTAGATGAAATGGGGCATGAGGTAAGACCACTCAGAATCATGTGAAAGCAATGAAGAAGAATGTGGAATTTCAGGTAAGTTTAGGATGCTCTGGGAGCATTGGTGTAATTACAGTAAGACTCTCCAGTCCAGGCAGGGGGGAGAGAGGCAAATTTCTTTTGTAAGCTAACTGATGCTTTTACGGTTTGGGTGTCTAACATCTCAGGATACTTTTTTACCTTTCCTAGTTTCCCATGAAATGGAATCTCCCCTGTGCTTATAGATTTTGTTGCTAAGTATAAAGAAAGCTCAGACTTAGGTGTAGTAGGTGCATGCAAGATCTACATTTTCAGGTACTTGCAAAGAAGATCTTTGAGACCCAGGATCTTGCATGTCAGATTTAATTAACCTTTGCTCTTCCACTGACTATTTGCAAGGTGTTGGGAGCCCCAGGTCAACAGAATCGCAGCTTGGCTGAGGATCATCTCAGCTTCTCTGGGGATCCATACTAAAAGCAAAACTGCAAAATCAAAGCATTATAATTGCAAAGACATGAGCTCTTGCACAGTCAATAGGCAAAGTCAGAGCAGATAATATATGGAGACATGTCTCAGAGTTCACAGAGCTTTATCATGCTGAATGAGAACACTATTAGTAGCGTTGCTACAGCAATAAGCATGTGCAAAGTCCCTCCAACCCTTTCGTTTTGGTTTCCTTCTGCACAATATAGCAAATAGCAAATGCGTAATAAAGCTTTGACTTCAGCTGTTTTTCAAGCTTGAGAATGTATTCCTGTTTGAACATGAAAAGAAAGCATGGGTTTTGAAAGCACATTATAAAGAACTTACTGTATTGAGCCCCATGCCATTAAGCATATATATCAAATCCTCAGTGGCTACATTCCCAGAAGCACCTTTGGCATAAGGGCAGCCACCTAATCCGGATACAGCAGAGTCCACCACGTTAATTCCCATCTGAAAAATCAAGCACAACAGCGAAGGCATGTGCATGTATGGACTATGAATCGCTCATTTCTATTTAACCTGTCGTGAAGAAACAGCGAACAAAGTTTGAATGTGCTATGTGACATAGTCACCCTTCATTTGTTGCTAGAACCATCCCTGTAGAATCAATTCCTTTTCAAAGTTTGTCTCTTAGACCAACAAAATCTCTGCTAAAAATCTTTGCAGCTAGGCCAGCCTTGCACCGAAATTTACAAGGTAAGGTTTTTGTCTGTTTGTTTATTCCCTGTAAGAGTACAGCTGGCATGGTTAGAGCTACAAAGGTACAGTTAGTTCATCTGTGCTTTTATACAGTCTCTAATTTCTACATTTATCTTTACAGCATTTCAACACTACAGCTCAAAATCACAGTCACAGAAGACTGAGAGTTAGGTCTGGGTTTTAGAGATGAGCTTAGTATCTACAGTGGGTTTTGTGGGACCACTTTACCTACCTAATTCACCAAACTTTCGTGGGAACAATATTTTACACATAAGACTCTGGAAGTAAGAAGCATCTAAGAGGCAAGGTGTCTGTCTCTTTCTACAGAGTTCACATTCCCTGTTCCACGCTAACTGTTATATAGCAGTTGTAATATTTTCTATGCATTACTCATGACTTTCACTCATGAAAAGATGTTCTCATAGCATCCCCACTTCACCAGGAGAAACCTCAGGTTTCTTATACAAGTGCATGATCTGGTGGCGAATTCTCTGTACCCAGAGAACACTCGCTCTGCCTGTATCCACAGCCTCTGGAAACCGCACATTTGTGTAAACTGGGTGTCTGGACTTGGGGATGCAGATACAAAGAGTTTATGTGCTGATGCTGTGAAAGATATACAAACAGTGATGTCAAGGAAAGCCCTGGGCATCAGCTTTTGATAATATAAAAAGGGAGTTAGGTGGGCCATTCCTCTGGAAAACTCACAACTTGAAAATGAGGGCTGCAGAACTACTGAATCAATTCTTCACCCCTTACACTTTCCAGCCAATCGATTTAGTGGAATTTAATCCATCATCCAAAAAGAGGCAGAAGTTTCAATAGACTTGAGTGCTGAGTATCCATGGAATTACCTATGGTCCCTTAAACGTACTAGTGGCAAGCCCTTCCCCACAATCAGTGAAGCCAGCTCTCTAACGTGAATGGGCCTGCTATGGCTTTGAGCTGTTCCTGGTGACTTGCTGAAGCTAGACTCCTTATTTACCTCACTCCTTTCAATCTTGGGCATGCACCTGTTTTAATTTTAGAGATGTTCTATACTCTGCAACACCAAGATGCTAACCATGTGTGAGGACCAAACACTGATACCAGGAGAGGCAGAGGGTCATGGGAAGATCTGAATTTGAAGAGATTCACGGTTAAAGAGCTTGTGAGGAGCTAAGGAAAGATACAGCATTATTTACCATCACACAGGCTGCTAGGCAGGCAACTGCCCACAGGTACCCAGACACATGCTGGCACATATGGACCACATACAGGCAGACACAGAAACACACATAGACCAATGCATCAGCTTTGTGGAGTTAGGCACATAGGTCTACAGACAAGACACAAGGCAGGCTCTTGAAAGTAAAGATGAAGGTCTCTGACATCAAGATCATATTTATAGAAAACGCACACAGAGTGGTATTCTGCCAGGGATAGTTATATAATGGATCATGTTGATGTTTACTTGGTGGGAGTCAATCTGTTCTAAGCCATTTTGTGCTGATTCATAGCCCTCCAGATGGCTACTATTAGGTATCATATCCAATACCATATAGCCACAGCAGTGCCGTGTTGTCCAAACACAAACTGGACCTTACAACCTTCTGTTCCAAACACCATGGCTCTTCCACATGTCAAGGAAATGTGGTTTTAGAAAGAAGAACTCAATAGAGGGTAAGACAGCTCAAAAGTCAGAGCTTCTAGTATGACGGGGGAAAGGTAGCATCCAACTAGTGTGATAGGTGGACAGTAGCACCTGACGAGCCTGTGGATGACCCAGTCTCGGGGATATTCTATGAGGCTCTCCCTAGAGAGAGATATCACACACACACACACACACACACACACACACACACACACACACACACACACTTAAATATTAGATAAATGTGTAAATAAATACATAAATTTTAGGAATAGAAAGCCAACAAAAATTCCCACTAGTGGGAATTTAAATTGAAATTTTATGATGAACAATTATTATCAATATCCAGTATCCTAAAAATTCTTTTCTTAACTTTTTATTGATTCTTTGTGACTTTCACATCATGCACCACAATCCCAGTCATCTCCCTGTCCTTTCATAGCCACCCTCCACCCTTGCGACCTACCCCCCCCAAAATAGAATAAGATAGAACAAAAAATTCATAGTAGTGCACCACAGCATGTCACACAGTATGAGTTTTTCCCACACATGTTCATTGCAATGAGTCATTGGTCTGGTTCGAGGCCTCTGGTTTCTGCTACACTGTCAATACTGGATCCTCATGGGATTCTTCTCGGATAGCTTGTTGTTGCCCTTTGCCATGGAGATCCTGCAGCTTTGGATCTGCAGGACTGGCCCTTCCACACCCTCCAGCAGATCACAGATGGGATACTTGCTGGGGGCCCAACTCAACGCCCTGGATCTGGGCCTGGGAGGTAGCTCAACTGACCAACCTGCCAGCTCACCTGCAACCTCATCACCAGGGAGAGCTCTCCAGCACTGGCCTAGCTAGTTCATCCAATGCCACAGCTCACAGGGGGCAGCAGCAGCTCTCTTTGCTCTCATTTCCTTGGGCCTGACTTACCTACACCTACACTGCCAAGGCCAGCTCTACTGTGCTGCCCAGGTGAGGTACAAGGCTCACACTCCTGAGTGCTGCAGCCAGTGAAGGGCAGGGCCAGCACTCCGATTCTCATGACCTCGGGGCCAGCTCTCCCATCTGCCACAACCAGAGAGGAGAACCAAAAAATTCTTGATCAAGAACATCCTGTCTTGAAATATTTAACATATCTTGTGTAGATAATTAGATGTTTAAAATCAAATAAATATATGAAAGTTTCATACATCTATGAAAACCTTATCACATTTTTTTGTTTGTTATTTTTTGCCCCCACCCCACCCCACCCCCTGGAGCTGAGGACTGAGCCCAGGGTCTTGCACTTGTTAAATCCCCAAACCCCTACTTTATCACGTTTTAAAGAAGGAAATTTATAAAACAATTAAAATGCCACATAATAAGTAATTTAAATTGTCTCTATAAAATTGAATGATAAATTCTACAGAAACTTACTTAGGGGAATGAAGTTGGTGCTGAAATGATGTGTGTGATACAGAGTCATGATATCACTTTCTTAATGTGGTATCATGTATGTATCTTTATGATACATATGCCAACATGCTGAAAATATTGGTAAGTATGCATAGTATGGTTATTCATAATTTTTATTTCAGAGTTTCATGTAGCCAGGCTGCTTTTGAACTCTACTTGTAGCTGCATGTGGCCGTAAACTTTGGATCCTATTGCTTTTATCTCTCCAGTGCTAGGATTACAAGCAAGTGCCACCCCACCTGATTTTATGTGATGCTGGAAAGTGAACTCAGAAATTCTGACATGTAAGTAGGTTACTCTAGTAACAGAGCTACATTCACAGCCCACATATAATCCCTTTCACTTTAATCCTGTTTTCTTATTTTCAGTGACTCACAGTGCTCAGTGCAGATAAAGAAACAGAAAACAAAACAGTTTTGTGCAAACTGGTTAGTCAGGGTAGGATATTAATAAATACCTGAGGATGATATTAAACAGAACCCCTGAATTTTCCAGTTAACATTATTTTGCATAGACTTGTATCATAGGAGTCTAAGACTGCAAGGGTGACCCGCAAAATGTTCTAGGAAAGACAAACATAATCTGGGTAAAAGGTGAACTGGAGAACGTTGCTTGCCTCTTCTCTAGTAATCAGATTAGCTCTGAACACAGCTCTTAGGAAGCTTTAGCCACAGAGTGGATCCAGAGTTTAAGTAATCAATTTTAAATAGAATTCAATCTTTATACTACTTGTGAAAAGACATAATATATAATTAGATCCCATGCTGGGCATACTGGTACACATCTTTAATCCTAGCACTCTGAAGACAGAAGCAGGTGGATCTCTGTGAATTTTAGTCCAAACTGACCTACATAGCAAGTTTCAGGGTAGCAAGGCTACATAGTGAGACTTTGTCTCAAAAATCAAGTCAAAAGAAAACAAACTCCCTCAAATATTCGAGATCACTGAGATGGCTCATCTGGTAAAGGCATTTGCCACCACCCTGATTTTGAACCCTGATCCCACATGGTAGATGGGGGGAAAAAAAACAATTCCAAAAATTTGTTCTCTGACCCTCATATGTGTGCCACAATAGATGAACTGCTTCCCATAAATAAATGTAACTGGGACTGGACAGATGGCTCAGTGGTTAAATGTACTTCTTGTTCTTCCAAAGAACCCACGTTGAGTGCCAAAAAACCCACATCGAGCAACTCACGACTACCTGTAACTCCAACTCCAGCTTGCTTCTGCAGCTTGTGCAGCACATGGCATACAGACACAGTTGCATACACATAAATGAAAATTAAAAAATAAAATTTGGGGGTCTGGAGAAACAGTTCTGTTGTTAAGAAGTTTCCTGCTCTTTCAGAGGACCCACAGTTGGTTGCTAACACCCAGGTCAGGTGGCTCACAGGTTGTGACTCCAGCTCTAGGAGTTCCAAGACACACTCTGGACTCTGTCAGTGCCTACAGAGACATGGTACACAGGAACTCACACTGACACACATTTACACATAAATATATATATATGTATTATATATATATATATATATATATATACACATATATATTAAATTTAAATACCTTTAAAATCTTTTTTAAAAGAGTTACATGACTTTGGAAACTATTTAATATCATTTAAAAGTCCTTAATTCTCAATATATGTAATGTCTAAATAATTCTCAATTATATGTTTTGTCTAGATAAAAAGCTTTTCCATGGGCTGTTGTGACAACTAATCTCTATTGTCGACTTGGTGAGATTTAGAATTACCTAGTAGCCATGCCCGTGAAAGATGTGCTGATTAAATTTATTGAGGTGGGAAAATCCACCATGGGTAGCAACACTCCATAGGCTAGTGTCCTGAACTGAATTAAAAGAGGAAGAAGAGAACTGAGCTTTCCTCCCTGACTTTGAACACAATGTGACCAGATATCTCGGCTTCCTGTGGCCATGTTCGTCTTCCCATGGTGCGTGCCAAGATAAAGCTTCTTCTCTTCTGTTGCTTATGCAGGTATGTCCATACAGCAACAAGACAGGAGATACAGTAATGTTATCCATATACTAAATTATACTCTCTTACAACAGCCAAAAAGTAGAAACAAAGTTAAGTGTTTATCTCTGATGAGTGGATTAAAAAATGTAGTACATATATACAATGGAATACTATTTATCAAAAATAAAATGGCATTGTGTCATTTGCAACAACACAGATGGAACTGCAGATATTTACAAGAAATGAAGTAAAAAAAAATCACAGGAAGACAAATGCCACAAGATCTTCTTGTGCATGAGCAGCATATACAAAGTGAATTTCATAGGACAGGACAGTGGGGTGGGGAGAGTGGGGGTGGGATGGCTTTGACCAGTGGCAGCAGGCTTCAATTAAACAGGAATGAGCACTGTTTCACAGTATGAATTACAGACAAGGATGGTAAATGGCACACCTTAAAAAGACAGAAGAGTGATTTGTAAAAGTTTTAAATCATAATGATGAGTGTTTGAGAAGACAAACTTATTTGAGAAGACAAAATACTTATTATGATTTAAAGATTATACAATGTTAGGCCATGGGTAGAGGCTGTCTGTAAGTTCAGTCCTCAGGAGGCAGCTGGTGAATTGCCGAGCTCAGGGCTCTCCAAACTACATAAAATGAGTTATAGCAAAAAGTAAAAGAAAACAAACAAAAATCACAACATGTATACACATATTAAAACATTACATAAAACCTCATAAGTACCAATTACATATATTCATATATATGTAAGATATATATCTTTAAAACATATATATGTGTTTAAGAATAGAAACAACAAATATTACACATTCTTTTACTTCTCCAAAGTTACTGCAGAAATTTCTAGTGGTATGTATAGCAAACATGTAGACAAATAGAGAACAAACAAAGGAGAAAGCATTATTTGCTCTATTGATTATTAATTATAAATAGAGGGAATATGTTTAGGCTTTATGACTAAATTCTTATCATTATGTATAGTTGAAAATAATGCACAGACCACTTATCTTTACTTCAGGAAGGTGATCAGCATTAGGATACTGTCTTGTCTCTCATTAAACACAAAGCTTCGCTTAGGACAGGTTATTGATGGGTGGATGTGTACAAGGACATGTGTGTGTGTGTGTGTGTGTGTGTGTGTGTGTGTGTGTGTGTGTGTGTGTGTAGTACACACTAAACTTTTGTGGCACCATAGTAAAAACAAAGTACTTGTTTTTTCATCTCAGAAGTGAACAGCCACGTGGTGGCAGTGTAACATCAGAATCCCCAAGTTCATGTCTTGTGTTCACAAGCCACTGGGTCCCAGTCAGAGTGGATAACTAATATGTAATACAATTTATCAAGTAAACAACTTTCTTATGTCCAAAATAAATGGAAGATTAATGAGGCTGCAGAATTCATAAGGCCACAGCTAACGTACTTTATGTGTTTGCTTACTTCTTCCTCTGACTGAAATATTTATTAACCAAAATCATGGTTCCAGTGACTGGACATAAACTCCCAGTGCTCACGGAACTTTGAGTTAAACATAAAATTTATTAAATCCTGTGTCCTGTGTGTTAAGTAGGTTACTACTGGAATCCAAAGAGAAGCAATTTTCCCTGGGCCCCAAACACAAATAAAGCAAAGAAAACTAAATGAAAATATTCAGCCGAAGCATCGTCTTTGCCCCCATCCACTCTTTCCCTTACTAATCAATGAGCTCCATGACCTCACTGTGGTCTTCACCTGTTTGAGCTCTGCAGATCTGTGCAAAAATGATATTAACAGCCCTTTCTGGGAAGCAGTAAATGGGACAAGATATATTGTAAGCAAATTGCTTCTTTACTATAACAGTAGGGGAATTCTGAGGCATGCTAATTTTACAAAATGCTAAGATACTCAAACCATGCAGACATAATAATTAACTATACAGACATACTAATTAAAGAAAGGTTTGTCCATAAGTGGTGCTTAGAAATAATCCACCCAAAATATATAATAGTGTTTAAATGATAAAAGTGTAACAAACAAATGTAAAAGCTTCCTATTCCATTTCAACACATCCCATGTAGTCTAAGATTTTAGGTACTGAAGTTACTAAAGTCTCAAGGAACACAACATTTTGGCAATGTACATTTTTTGAAAAAAAAATCTATTCCTTTGTTCTCTAAAACTAGCGTCCTTTTAAAATCTACAAAATGTTACATTTGAAATGCTATTTTTAATATTGAATATTATTCACTTTGGATTCATACAGGATAAAATAACAGAACTGTACTCACTGGACCAGGGGAGGTGGCTTAGTGGTGAAGTTCCTCTTCCGGAGTACCTGCGTTTGGGTCCCAGCACCCATGTTGGTTGGCTCACAGCTGCCTGTAACTCCAGCCCAAGACCATCTGATACCCTTTTCTGGCTTCAGGGGCACAGATGCAACACACACACACACACACACACACACACACACACACACACTTAAAATATATTAATAAAAAACCTCGCCATTTTCTGGTAATTTGGCTCTTCATTGTGCTCTTCACAGCCAGTGTTCTCTCTAGTGGATGACTGCAGTCACCAGTATTTTTATTTCTCTTTACTAATCCAGACATCACTAATGAATCACGGCATCCTTTTCAATAAGCCCAGATCTTACCAAGGAATGCTTCTCAACCATTTAAATTGTTAGTCCATGTTGAACTATGGTACCCCAGACAGAGAGCTCACATTTGCCATGTGACTATATAGTGAAGATGATATCATACCATGACAACCACAGAGGATAAACAATTGGCACCCATGAATAATGCTCAGTGTTTTAGCCAATTGATATACATGCCAGTACTAGGGTATCAGCCATTCTATGTATATGTATGCATGTATGTATCTACATTTAGGAATGAATATGGCCATCACTAAAGCTTTCATATAACACACATTGGATTTTGAAATAGAATTTCTTAAACTCTTTCCTCTTTTGCTCTAGAAATAGTTAGGTTATATCATACATTCACTAGTCATATTAAAATGCAATAGTCACATTGAAATAAAAATTAAAGAGATTAAATGAAAAATGTGTAGCATGGAATTTGACCATTTTGGTAAGACTGAGGAAATATCAAAGACATTAAGAAATACTTATTAAAGCTTACTTTTCACAATGGAGAGAGCTCCAGAGCACCATGTGAGTGGCTAATAACACGTCCATTTGATGGATGAGGAAACTGAGGGTGTCAGGAGGCAACTGATGTGTGCCACTTCACGTGATCAGAATGAGACAGAGGAAGGAAGGGCCAGATGTGCACAGGGGCTGATGGAGGGGTTCACGTTCGCCAGGAACTAAGGGGCGGGCCTTGCCAAATCTACTCACACCCATCGCTCTCTGACCTGAAGCATCCCTCTAGGATGTGGTATGAGCTGAGATCAGAGTGCTGACAGATAAGAAAGGCCCTTTCCAGAGAGCCTCCCTTCTTCTGAGCAAGGCCATCAAGACATTCCAGGAAAACTCACTTGCCCCACTTCTTGTATTTCTAGGACAGCCCAAGAAAATCTCAGAAAATGTTGACATAGAGTTGTGCTCAAAGTTGGCCATTCTTTGTACTATTTCTTCTAAGAGGAGAAATCAGTTCTTGTTTTAGTGCACAACAAGGAGAAAATAGTTAATAATTTATTAATAGAGACTAATATGATACAATTAATACTTTCAAGGAATAGTTAATGTTTTTAATTTTTTTAAGGAAATAAAAGATAAAAGAGCAAGATACTCTGGTGTGTATTTACATTTCCAAACTAAAATAATAGTAACTAATAATAAATATACATTATATACTATATATGATTATATAGTATATAATGTATATTATATATTTATATATTATATTATATGTAATATAATATAATTATATATTTTATGTTTTTAAATTAACATAACACATACTATTATATATTTTAATACATAATGAAAATATAATAATAACTTGTATATAACTGTTTTGTCTATAATAATTACATATCACAGGTACTGAGGGCAAGTGGTCTTTATTAGTGAATGTTTACTATTTTTTCATAATTTCCTTCTTCTGGAAGTACAATAACCACAGAAGTATTTTGATCTAACTCAACCTCTCACTTACTGGATTCAGTTCTGTATATGATCTCTTCTGGTGTTGTCTGTTTTCTTTTTAAGTCTGTGTATACGGAGCGTACACTACAGTGAGCTTGATGGCAGTGATTCGGACATGTACACAATGGATGTTAGTCATATCCAACTCCTATCATACGCCTGTCCCCTTCACTGCAGAAGCATTATCTGCTTGTCTTCTTCTTGAATGAATCTCTTCATTCTTCATCCACCATCCATGGCTTCTAGTGTGTTAATATAAAAAACTAGACCAATGTCTCCTAAACACCAGGATTTTAATATATGCATGGTTTCACTTAATGGATAAATATAATAATATAAATATAAGTGCCTGAGCTTCCACATTTCTAATTCCTAAATGATAATTAAGCTTCAGGCTGCTAGTGCATACTTCAGAAGCAAGAGACAGACCTGACCTAAAAAACATCTCATAGATCAACACCAAAATACTAGAAACTTCTACTTCCTGACTTGTACATTTAAGGGTCAAAAATAGTCTGAAGTTCTAGCTTGAGGATTTTGGGGTTCTGTGACAGAAGTCGGCACTTTCCTTTGTGAACACCAAAAAGATGCATTATTTCAAATCCCTCAAGGAAAGTTAATGCAGTAAAAGTTAGGACGCCCAATCATTGCAGCTTTTCCCCCAAACCCTGTTTTGTCTCCTTTCAGGATCCCGCAGCACTTAACTGTGCTTAAGCACAGCATATGAGCAACTCAATATATGTCATTTCTCAAACAAGTGTGTTCTGAAACTATGGCTCTTTCCTTTCAAATAGTCAAATGTGGATGACATTGAGGCCTTCAGAAATGGAGAGCCCTGAGCAAGAAGACACCTGGGTTCCTAAACGATCATATGAGCACAGAAATACATAGGCAACACAAAAGTAGGTAAAGCAAAACATCGTTTGAGCCATGATCCAGCTTGGTCTGTAGCAAGATATAAAGGTGTCCAACTAGAACACAGTTACTAAGTTCCTAGCTACAGTCGGCCTCTTGGCTCATTCTTTCTATGTCCTACCTTCTTTGTTTCTTCCTTCTGTTAACTGGCTATTTTTATGATTATGTTTTGTTTAGAATAGTAACTTAATATTTTGACCTCTAGGTTATTTAGTGATTTCCTCTTGGCCTCAACTGGCCGTCTTTAATTACAGTTACTTTCTAATAACTGTAACAGTGGAACGCCCTCATGGCAGTTTGCTTTTAACTTCTTTGTGTGTCCATTTCCCTACTTTTCACTTTTGCATAGATCACCCCACAATGGTTATTCTATTTGTGCATGTGCACACACGTGCACCACATGTACAGGGGATGGTTAAAAGCCTGGTGTGAGTGCTGGGAGCCAAATTCTGAGCTAATGCTCTTAACTACTGAGCTGTCTCTCTCCAGGCCACTGTTAGATCAATTAAAACTTTGAATTTACTTTACTATTCTATTTCTGGGCTCTCAGAAGGAACATGTATAAGGTAAGAATGGCAGAGATTTGGGTCTTTGTCTTAGTGGAGGGACAAAGTGTGTGTGTGTGTGTGTGTGTGTGTGTGTGTGTGTGTGTGTGTAGGACCAAAAAGAAAGCTGAGTTAGGAAAAGAGAACATCACAAGCAAGAAGTTTTCCCCTAAACACTTACAGTACAGTGATAAGCATTACAGAAAATTAAGAAAAGTAACAGTCGGAGGTATCCACTGGTTTTCTGTCATTGACAGACTGAAATAATAATGTCATCATTATGGCAGAAGGGGGCAGAGCTGTCAGTATATTTAAAACAAAAGAAAAGGTGAAGCTGGCATAAAGCTCCGCCCCTAATCAAAAATCCATTCACAGTGATAACAGCTGGAAGATGGTTCTCTTCAAGAGAGTGGTGCTGACTCATTAAAGGCAGGCTCCACGCTCAGGCAGAGTTGTCCAACGCAAATTGAACTCCACGGTTTTAGTGACTCTTTCATTTTGTTTGTTTTGAGAGAGAGAGAGAGAGAGAGAGAGAGAGAGAGAGAGAGAGAGAGAGAGAGAGAGAGAGAACCTGAAGCTGGTTGGATGGGGACTAGAGACAAGGGATGGGTAGGACATGGGTTATGGAATGGGAAAGAATATGATAAAAAATGCTGTATGAAATTCCCACAGAATAAATAAAAAACATTTTAAAAATAAAATAAAAGTCTGAGTGACATGGCTACTGGGGGGAGTACATGTTATGCAGACTCATAGAAGAAGCTGACAGTGGCATCTCTGAATGGCAGGAGGAAAGACCATGGACAGCATTTAAGCAAGAAGCCACAGGCCATGTCCAGTTTAAAGAATGGTGCCATACATAAAAGCCAAAACAGAGTTCTTATGATTAATGACCATGGAACGGGCATGAAGACGAGCAGGTAAATCAATAGAGAAAATTATTCTTTCGGGTACTGTGGGGCAGTCAAATAAAAGTAGAGTATAAAGCAACAAGAGTGCTGGATCTCTTGGAGGAAAAAAGTGACCAAACTTGTCAAAAACATAGCACTTGAGCTCACATCTCAGAGTCCAGAAAAGATCTGATCTACTGTCTCATTCTGGCTCTCCGACACTAGCGTTAGTCTCAGTCTTCCTTGACAATACTCTCAATACTCCACTAAGTTTGTACAAAGCTAGGGAGTAGAATGGGTGGCAAGAAAAATAGACAGTGATGTAACTGTGTAAATAGTCCCTACAGGGGCAGAGAGCATGGCATGCTTTTATAATGATCTAAAAATTATCACAGTTTTACAATCAGGTGATAGCTCCCCCACCTGCCCTCCCTTCCCTCCGCCCTCCCCTTGCCCTGTGCAACTGCTCAGTTGATTAACTGACTTTAAGCCAATTGAGCTGCTGCTCTACAGGGCTGAAGGGATCACACCAGTTTCAGCTAAGGGCTGATTCAGAACAGGCCTTGTTTCTGGCCTGTTTCTGGTAAGAGGTAAATAACTTCCAATTCTGAAACAGATGCTGAAGTGAGGCCCCCTAACACTGAAGCTACGACCGATTGCTAATAAACACAGGCAAACGACAGAGCAACAAAGTTGGGAACTGATTAAAGGAGAAAAGAGCTGGAAATCCTGTGTTTTGGATAGAGGGTAAATAGTGCTACCCATATTGACAAACAAGAGCGGGCTTATGAGACTGTGCAGAGCAGCTGTCTGGAAGAAGTCAAAGCAACAGGCAATAGATTAGCTCGAGCATCACGCTCTTATACCTGCATGATATGGCACGATACCTAGAAAGTATAGGACTACAATATATACAAACTTCCCGAGTGCAAGTGTGTCTGCCTATGGAACAACTGGGGATGATTCAATCCACGGTGCAGCACTATATTACTATGCATTTAAGCATGGGAAAATAAACAATTCATTTTGTTTTACATGTTCAATACCTGGTTTTCCCCATGGACATGAACCATATTTTCTTAAATATACATTCTCATCAAAATGGGGTTCTGGAAATTGCTCTGTAAGTAAGTGTGTGTGTGTGTGTGTGTGTGTGTGTGTGTGTGTGTGCGTTTAATGTGGACTGAAGTTGATGACACTTCAGTTGGGGCAGTCATATGTCCACCTCAGATCTGAAACAGGACAAAAAAATATTTTTGAGATCTCTCATGTAAGAACTGCAGTCAAGCACAGTTTTGTGAGCAATGGCAAGCGCAGAACTTCAGTCCTTAGCAAAAAGGGAAGAAAGCAGGGCTGAACCAGAAGTGAGTCTTGAGCTCTGCAGCCCCAGAAGCAGCCCCACTCTTTTGTTTATAAAACTGTATCTAATTAAAGCCTGTGTTTGCTGCTTTCGACTACTCAATAGTCTCAGGAGAGTTGCTGCAATTTGTTATCCTACATGTATAATTGAGGAAATTCAGACACATGATGTTTAATAATATCATGAAAATTGCTACATGTTTGATGAGACGTAGCACTGAGGTTCGGGATTGAGTGGGAAGATAACTTCCCAGTCTCTGCTCTTTTCTTGGGGACCTTCTAAAAGAGGCTACCAGGTGCCACCAGGAGGTCTTCTTAATGCACTGCTTATATTTGGAGAAGCATGAGTTGACTACCGTTACAAAGCATAGTCCCTAACACATCACTAAATCAATGTTCCAAGTGAAAATATATGTCTTAAATACACATAAGCACAATACACAGCAGAATGTGTAAGCTTACGAGAATTATAAACAAAGGCTTTGAGAAACACTGGTTAAGATGACTTGGACAGTTTGCGGTGGAGAAGAAAGGGGCAGCAAGAACAAGTTTGGTAACTATTCTGCCTTTAATCGGACTTTTGGGGGAAGTTCAGCTAAGGAAAAGGGTATCCTACAGATTGCGAAAGGATGAATTAAAGACAGAGATGATGAATAGAAATTGCTTCAATCAATTATGGCTGGACGGTTCATGGAGAATGAAGTACAGTCCTCATTCACAGGGTATTCTTCAAGTCTTTCCAAAGGGTACGAGTTTTATCCTCTAAGAAATAAGACATTTGATGGTTTAACAGTCCTTGCATCTCCAATAGCAGTGTTTTAGTCCAGTCTCGATAGCAAGAGAACAACAGGGATGGTGGTTAAAGAGTGAGGTGTGTGTGAGTCGAAATAATAGCTGAATGTGCAAGGTACCTTCAGACCATTGAGTATTTAAAATGAAACAACTGTCAAAAAACGGTTTGTTAGGAATAAAATGGAAATAAACTTGTGAGTTAAAATAGTGTGTGAATGAATGAACTGGGATTGTCACTAACAAACCCCTGTGGTTTGCAGCTCCAAAGCTAAGTCAGGCAGGATGACTGACTGAGGTAGGGTACAGAAGCCACTCCAGTGACTGAGGTGGAGTACACCCTCAAATGTTAGTACTCAAAATAACGATGCCTCCATTGCTGACATATGAAAAAGCATTCTAACCCATAGAAGGAATTAATTACTTCCGTAATGAATGAGGTCATCAACTTTGAAAGAATTTGCTGCAAATACTGAGATTAGTTTGTTCAATGCATTAGTTACCTCTCTGTTGCTTTGATAAACACCATGACCAACTTGAGAGGAAATGGTTTATTTGGTTGACATAGTCTCTGTCACAGTCTACTGAGCATGCCAAGACATGAACTCGAAGCAGGAACCTGAAGGAAGGAACCAAAGCACAGCCATAGAGAAATGTGTCTTGTTTGCTCCTCATGTATTGCTCAGCTTTATTATAGAAACCAGGATACCTGCTGAGGGGTGGCACCTCTCCCACATCAATCACCAATCAAAAAATAGCCACAAGCAATTTGATGGAGGCATTTTTTTTTTCCAATGGAAGTTCTTCTTCCCAGAAAACTCTAGCTTGTCTCAAGTTGACAAAAACCAACCGACATACTCAGAAAGACCTAATTTTGTAATAAAGTCACAAAATTGTCAAATAAATTCAATAAAATTCAAACATTAAAATATTCTGCTATTAAAGCGTGGGCCAACAGAATTACTCTGGTGTATCTCTTCCTTAATGTCTGAAAATACAGTAGATCAATACTAAACAGAGATTCCATGTATATAAAGCTCTAGATAGCACACAACCATAATATCCAGTGCTGAAGAAAAAATAATGTTATCTGCATACAAGTAACATTATACAACTGAGCAGATTATCCCTACGTATTTAGGAATATACATGTATGCATATATGCATATATGTGTGTAACAGCAATTAATGAGGAAAAATGACCATGAATCTGAAAGAAAATGGGGAGACATATGTAGGAAGGTTTGGAGAGAGAAAAGAGAAACATAAAGTAATTATATTATAATCTCAAAAATAAACAGTATAATATCCATAAAGAATAAAGTTAATGAAACCTTATTTTTAAAAAAATCCTTGCCAAAGATTCTGACTTAAGACAGCAAAATCGATGTGTTTTCTGTCATGACTACCAAATACCTCTACATTTAAAAAGCCTCAAGGTAATGTCTAACAATTGTTTTTATGATCTATATAACTCTAATTCTTCTAAAGAATTAAAATACAAATGCTTCTTTAGTTAATAATGAAAATATAAACAGACATACACCTTTAGGTCTCATTAACATACAGCTACTTCTTTATATTTGCCTTATTTGGCTTGATCAGTTTAACAGAAAAAAAAAAGTCACTTATGGAGTATGCAAAAAATTACCCTAAAAAACAAAACCAGGTTGACAGCTTTTCTGGGCAAGATTACTAGCTAAATATCTCAGTATCACAGCAGAACAGGAACAATGCTCTCTGTGTCCCAACTCCCAAAAACCAGGCCAATTGTCCCCAAGAGTTCTTTCATGCTCATTCATTCTCTTCTCTGTATTTCTAGGAAACTGACTGACCTCAGCAAGCTGCATTTCCAAGCTCTTGGGTCAGAAAAGGGCTTTTATAAGATGAAGAAAACAGAATATTGTCCTCACTCAATGCTTTTGGTATTACTTCCCACAAAACTCTAATGTCTAAAATGCCTGATATTGGCTCTGAACAGGCTGAGAGTGACCCCAGTTCCTTCTGGAAATTTTTGATACGTCACTCTTCTTGCCTGAGAGTCCCAATGATCGCACAGTAATCCAAACGTAAGAAGCCCTGCAGGGTAGTCTGGTGAGGGCAGGCTCAGTATCTGAGGAAGGATGCTTCCTCATATCTGTACCCTTGCTATGTGGCTGGCCTCGTTCTAATGGAGGCCAACACCCTCATAGTTTCTTCATTGCCCAACATTCTGCTTTGCGTTTCTCCCAGCACTGGAACTCCTTGCATTTAGACATTCTCTCCTTTCTGGCAACACT
Organism: Uromys caudimaculatus; assembly: GCA_028551405.1. Classification (NCBI taxonomy): domain Eukaryota; kingdom Metazoa; phylum Chordata; class Mammalia; order Rodentia; family Muridae; genus Uromys; species Uromys caudimaculatus. The sequence continues at coordinate 42,948,679 of CM052706.1, forward strand.
GAAAAGCTAGGCATTCTTAACAAGGAGTTCAATCATAGAAGTTTCTTTTCTACTTAGCTCTCATCAAAGTCAAATGACGGAAATGAGTGACATTAAAGGGAAACACTCCATCACCAAGTAGGTGAGCTTTAGCCTTCCACTAATGTGGACCAGAAAGACCTGCAGCTTGCCTGCAGAGATGGCATCCTTGACTATACCCTGAATTTATGGTTTTACCTTTTACTTAAAGTCATCACAGTAAATAGCTATACTTAAGGACAACTTTTATGTCACATTTATTTAAAAACTGATAAAAAGATTGTCCACTTATGTCTGCTAGTATATCCTGTATTTACCAGGATCCAATAAGATAAAATCTCATCGACTTTTAAGAAAACCATGAAAGTTGACCAGTCCTTGGCAGAACCAGAACCTCATTCTCCCATCTCCTTTCTCCTGGTCTGTCTCTTCCTCTAACCTTCTCTTTTCTCTGTATTTGATTAATTCTTCAATGTTTCCCTTACAAAAGTCACAGAGTTTTATATAACAAAAGTGCTCTATCTTGTGCTCTCAAGAGAAAACTCCTTGGAAACCACTCTCTTTTGGTCCTATCTTGAACCCCAGGTGCCGGTTACTGAAGACAATGCACTAACATAGAAGGTCTGAGTGTGCTGAGCATTGTCTGCCCTTTTAGCGAGGAATAGGGGAAGATAGTACAGTATGCAGGCTCTCACAAAGACACATGGTAAAGGTAGGGGGAAAGAACTTTCTATAAGGGCAATACAATTGTGAACAATCTGAACAACACATGTTTGCTATACATTTGAAAATATACATGTGTGTGTGTGTGTTCAATATAAAGTTCATCACCAGGAATAAATTAGAGTTAATGTCTCAGGTATCTCAATAATTCTTGCTTTTAAAGATTAAAACAGCACTTAGTAGCTGATAATGCTGACTATTGTTTCTTCGCTTAACAGATATTTGGAGTTCCTACCACATGTGCATTGGGAGCAATTATAGAATACACAATCTGTGCTGTCATTTAGCTAATAGTATAGTGAGATAGAAAATATCTCAAACAGCTATCTTAGTTAGGGTTTCTATTGCTGTCATAAAACACCATGACCAAAAGTAACCTGAGGAAGAAATGGTTTATTTCTTACAATTCTCACAGGTCACAATCCATCACTAAGGGGACTCAAGGTAAGTACTGGAGGCAGAAACTGAAACAGAAGCCATGCAGAAATGCTGCTTACTGGCTTGCATCACGTGGCTTTCTCAGCCAGCTTTCTTACACCATCCAGAACTACTTGCCTAGGGGTAGCACTGCCTACAATGGGCTCAGCCCTCCCACATTAATGATTAATCAAGAAAATACCACACAGACTTGCCTACAGTCCAGCCTTACGAAAGCCTTTTCTCAGGTAAGCATCTCTTTCTCAGATACATCTACATTTTTGTCAAGTTGACATAAAAAGACACAACAGCTCAGTATCAAGCTGATACAGTGATGCTGGAAAATGTTTGACAAAGATGAGATGCTAATGGAGAGTTTATCAAGGATCGTTTTTTTAAAGACGTTTTTGAGTTGAGCTCCAGATAAAACCAGAAAGTAAGCTACTAACCAATATAAGTAACAGTATCTCAAGTAAAATGAGCAAAGTCAGAACATGTGTCTTGAAGGGGAAATTTTTGGCGTTCTTAAGAGTATAATAAGAAAACAGCTGTGCCTGGAATCAAGGGGCAACAGGGATCGACTACTATAAAACAACCCCAGACACAAAACAGAGTTGAATCTCATGGAGATGTATTTCTTAATGAAGTTAGTATCATTTCTGTATCAGTGTAGAGCCCCAGCTCACAAGTCTTCCACTGATAAGAATGAATGTGTCAATATCATTGTGAATCAAGCTTTTCATATCACAAAGGAGTTTTTTCTTTGACAGGTCACACTATTCTGAATAAGTAAGACACTGTTACCAAGAAACTTGCAGTGGAGTCAAAACTCACCGGAAGACACTGACCAACAGTCATATTTATGTTTGTTTTTCACATACAATGTATTTTAGATTTATTTATTTTTGTAACAAATTGTGGGGTTTTTAAGAATATCAGAAACAAACTGACTATATTTACATGATTTCCACCTTACTTTCTGCCCCTCTGCTGTTTTCCTTCCCACCTTCCTGTCTTCTTGTATGAACGTTAATGTAATGTATATGCATATAGACCTTGTGTGGATGTATAACATACGGAGTACATTTAGTGCTGTCTATGCATACATGGGTATAGGGCTGACCACTTGGAATGGAAAACCATCAGGGTTCTTTTCCCTGGAAATAAACCTAATTTTTCCTCTCTCTGGAGCCAATAATTGACTGTAGCTCTACGAATAGTACTGAGGAATTGTGAAATGTCCCCCTCTCCATTGGAAAGTTTACTGGTATGGTCATTATATGAATCTTATTTAGTGTCAGGCAATTGAGTTTTCATGGAGGCAGCATTCCTGTCATGTCTAGAAAACTATGTTGCCCCAGAAATACTGGTCCTGTGTCTTTCAAAATCTTTTCACTCCCACTTATTTTATGCTACCTGAGCCTTAGGTATATGGACAGTGTTATGCACCTTCTAATTGGGGCTGGATACTGCAGTCACTTATTCTCTGAATTTTGACTGGTTGTGGATCTGTACTATGTCAGCTGCAAATGTACCTGTGTCAGCTGCAAAAAAACCTCACATTTATCCATGGATATATGGACAAGTGTGTTGAAAATAGTGTGTGTGTGTGTGTGTGTGTGTGTGTGTGTGTGTGTGTGTATATATATATATATATATATATATATATATATATATATATATATATATATATATACATACACGAGAGACAGTAGTAGAGTCTATGACACCTCCAGCCATGGGTTACTGCACCCATGTACATGGTTTACAGTACCAACCCTCTTGTTGAACAGGCCTTTAGTCCAATTAGACTGTTGTTGGTAACCCTCAAGACATAAGTACCACTACAGCACCACTGAGTATCTGGTCAGTGCTAGTCATTCTTGTATTCCACAGGTTTGTAGCTGAGTAGGGTATGGATTACTTTTCTCCTGGCAGCTTAACATCATGAAAACTAGTCTTGGGGGAAGAGGCTTCCGGGTTAGTACAGGTTGACTCCTCCAAGTCCTGTATGGTATTTTCAGTAATTGGGTCTGCTTTTCAAGTTCTGGTTGTCAACCAAAGGTAATGCAATAGCCTATATTGTGTGGGTTTTTTGGGGGGTGGGGGGGTCTCTTGAACCAACTTAACCAAAACTTCTTTGTTTTTAGCAGTAACTACAATGGGTGCCTGTTCCAGATTTCCTTTCATAGGAACAGCTTTGCATTGCAAGTTACTGAATTGTCAAGGTCAGGACAATGATCAACACCACCACTTTATACGGTAAGGGATGGAGGCTTTTGAAAGTGGTCCTTATACAGTCACCAATAGTTTTCAGAATATAAAACCAAGTGAACTTAAGTAAACACCCAACAAAAAAAGCACACGCATTTCCTTTGACAAGTATTTCCCATGGCTATTGTTCAGGAATTCTTTTACACAAAAGTCCTGTTTGGGTTCAGTATTTTGTTCCACTTTATAAATTTTGGCAGACAAGTTGCTCTGTGGAATCACAAAATCCCTGGGTACCCAAACAATCCCAAGCAAACAGAACAATGCTGGAAAGTTTACCATTCCAGATTTCAAGACATATTCTAGAGTCATTTTATTGGGTTGTTTTCTTGGTGCTTTGGGGTTTGTTGTTGTTGTTTGTTTGTTGTTTAGTTCTTTTATACTCTAGACACTAATTCTATAACAGATGCATAACTAACAAAGATTTTCTCCCACTCTGTAGACTTACTCTTCAGTCAACCGGTTGTTTCCTTTGCTGGACAGAAACATTTTAGTTTTATGACAGTTTCACTTTTATTTGTCAATTGTTGGCCTTAATTCCAGAGTAAGTGGAGCTCTATTCAGAAAGTCCCTTTTAGAACCTATATCCTATAGAGTTTTAGAGTTTTGGGTTTCATACTGAAACCTCTGACTCGCTTGGAGCTTATGTTTTGTGCATGTGCAAGGTGACAGATACAGATATGGATCTAATTTCTTTCTCCTCCATACACATGTCCAGTTTTCTAGATTCCACTTATTGAAGACGCTGCCTTCCCTCCACAACGTGTTTTGACACTTTATCAAAAATGAAATGTATTTCATTACATGTGCTCCTATTTGAGTATTCTATTTTGATTTATTGATCTATATGTGTGTTTCTGCCTTGTCAGGACCACAAGATTTTGTTACCATAGGTCTGGAATATAGCTTTAAATCTGGTATGACTATCCCTCCAGCTTTGTCCTCTTGGTTCAGGTTTCTGTGTAGGATAATACTTCATATGAAATTCACAAAAATGCACAACTTAAGATACTTTTCTATTTCTGTGCAAACTGTCTTGGGATTTTGTGTAGGATTGCAGTGATCTATAAATTGTTTACAGTACAACTGTATTAATTCCACAATAATCTGTGAGCATGGAGGGTTTTTTCTTCTTTAAGTGTCTTCCTCAATTTCTTCAAAGACTCAACGTTTTCATTGTAGATGTTTTGTCCTCCTTATTTAGGTTTATTCCCTAGGTGTTTTCTTTTAGGAAATTGTGAATGGGAGTTTGTCTATGATCTCTTTCTCAGCATATCTGTCTTTGGTATACAGAAAGACTACTGATTTTTGTAAGTTACTGTTTAGATACCATAAAACTTTGCTAAAAGTGTTGATTATTTATAGTTTTCAGGTGGCACCATTGGGCTTCTTATCTGTAGTGTCATAGCATCTGCAAATAGGATGCTCTACTCCTTTCCGGATTGGTAGGCCCTTGGTTTCCATTTCTTTTCTTTTTGCACTAGCCAGGCCTTCAAGCACCGTATTGAAAAGCAGTAGGAATAGTATCCAGTACTGTCTCCTTCCTGACTTTAAAGTCCTGCTTGAAGGTTTTTGTCATTTAGGATGATGTTGGCTGCGGGTTTGTCAAATACAGCTTTATCTTTGTGGTACCGTCCCTCCACTTCCTATATTCTCTGAAACGTTTATCATGAAGACTTTTTAAATTTGTCTAAGTCTTTATCTTCATCTGTGGAAATGGTCATTGGATTTTAATCTTCAAGTCTACTATATGATTTATTTATCAATTATGTATCCTGACCCATCTCTGATTGTTGTGGGTGATCTTTTTTATATATGTGTGTATTATATTTGCATGCATTTTATTGAGAATTTTTGCATACTTCACATAAAAAGTGAGTGCTGCTATGCATGTTTAGATGTCATAGGATTGTCTCTTTTGATTTTGTTAAATAATCATGCTAAGTATGAGTTTTCACTGTGGCAGTTTTCACACGCAGCTTGTTTTTGTTGTTTCTTGGCTCCCTGATCTCCATCCCCTATTTCCCTTTTCCCTTACATCTTATATAGTATTGTCCACAGTAGACATGACATATAAATGTTAATTGATTAAAGTAAATGTTTTAGGCTTCCAGTAGATTATTCTCTTAATACAATTTTTGAATAGTTTGAACGTATTTCAAGACAAGGGCATTGCTTATTGAGATGTAGGCCTCCATACTTCTTGAGGAAAAAAATTCTTCCAAAACAAAGTTCTAAATGTTTAGAAGACATGGGATCTTTCAAGAACCTGCAGAAAACATTATGCAATCTTCATAGGAAAAAAAAAAACAGAGAGAGATACCTCTCAAAATGATGTACATTGATCTTATCCATCACAGGACACTTGTCTAAATGAGGCATGTTGAATTCATTTCACTATTACCATTACCCAAATGGCAGGAGCAGCATTATGCCATTACTTGTGACGTTGGTAATTCATGAATCTTAACATTCTTTGAGTTGATGCTGTTTAAACCAGCAACTTCTCTCATTTATTGTGATGCCAAGTTTTAATGTCAACAGTATTTTTATCATAACATTAACATGAAATTGAAGAAACAATCATATATAAATGATACACACACATATACACATATACAAATACATATAATATATATAATGTTAAATAGTTATCAAATAATATGGTAATAACATCTCTACTAAACACCAGAGGCTAATAAATAAAAAGTCAAGTGTCAGGAATGAATGGATTTCTTCTTTTCAAGTCACATAGACCCAAGACTTTGCTCTTAATTATCCTCTAACCTTCAAAAGAAAGACCCTATCTCTGAAGAAACCATGTGCTTGATTCATACAACATGATGAAATCAAACTGGTATGAACCTGGAAGCTTAATCCCTACTGGCTAGCTCTCATAGTGCTGAAAGGTACCATGAAAGCTGCTGGGGAAGAGAAATAATCATCAATTATTCCTGGCTATAATCTCTGAAAGCTACAGTAATGACTAGAATGGCAAGATAAGTCCACCGCTACAATAATGTCATGGAACTCATGGGATCCCAGTTGCCTTGGTGTATCAGGAAAGCACTGTTTCCTTGAAGTCGTCCATTACCTCTGGCTGTTAAAATCTTTCTGAACTCTCTTCTACAAAGATCTCTGAGATATGGAGGAGGTGTGTGATACAGAAGTCCCATTTAGAGCTGAGCACTCCACTTATTCTGCTTAGGTTGGCCAGCTGTGGGTCTCTGTGTTAATGGTCATCTATTACAAGATGTGTCTCTGCTGAAGGTTGTGAGATACACAGATCTGTAGGTGCAGTAATGTATCATTTGAAGTCATTTTAATACTATTTCCATTAGCAAAATAATATCAATATGCTTTCCTCTAGGGAGACGTATGTAGCAACAAGCCAGTTGCTCCATTAACGGTGCCATGTGTGATTTCACGCTGAGTGGGCCTTAGAAACAATCAAAAAGTGGGTAGTTGTTTCCAGCACAGTGCCACTACTGCAACCATGGGCCTCTCTTCTCAAGACAAATATTATTGTAGCTTGTAGAGTTCATGGCTAGGTACGACTGGTAACTACTTGGTCATCTGGCAGTGTGCAGAACAGCTTCCAGCACCAGGAAAGCAAAACAGGAGGCAAGAAGCTTCCAAGAAAGTTCAACTTGATTTCTCCATGTTCTATGACTCAAGTATGTGGTGTCCTCAGTAGCAATCTCCTAACGCCATGATCTGCAGGGTATCCGAGAATAATGGCAAAAGGCTGTAATTTGGAGGAGGCTATGAAATGCCACTGCCAACAACTCAAAAAAGAAGCAATCCTGGCATCAGGGTTGTTTGCTTGTTTGTTTGTTTTTGCTAAGGCATGGTGTCTAGCTGGCATATTGTTCTCCATTGTAGGCAATGCCATTTAAACTGTTTCGTCTATGTATGTGTACAGATTTAGGAAGATTCTACAGTAATAGGTTTCCTTACGGTTGTTTCAAAGGTGCTGGTTCTCCCTCTCCTCATTTCCTCCTCAACTCTGCCTTCCCATTATCAACCCATTTAATCCCTCTTCTTCCTATTTTCTTCCACTTTTTATATCACTGTATTCTATCTCAACTTCCTTGAAACATAAAAATCAGTGGGGGGAAAATCCAGAAATAGATTTACTACGTGATCGATCTATAACACTTTGGGACTTACACCCAAAAGACTCCACATCTCACCACAGAGACACTTGTTCTTCCATACTCATTACAATAACCAGGAAATGGAAACAGTCTAAATTTCCATCAGCTGATAGATGGAGAGTGAAAATGTCATCTATAGACACAATGATATATTATTCAATTCTTAAGAAAAAAGTGAAATTATAAAATTCAGGGGTAAATAAATGGGACTGTAAACAATCATATGGAGAATGCTCAGACCCAGGAAGACAAGCATCAGATTTTCTGTCATATGTGGATGCCAGCTTTGAACCTGTAGATATATGTGTTTCAACTACAACACCCATAGAGGGTAGGACACTGGTACGGAGCAATGGGAGAAGGGGACTTAACACTGGCGTTTTATGGAAAGGCTATATTATGAAACTGCTTCTAAATATTTTCTTCTACACATAGAGGAGTGCTGCTCTCAGGTTTGGTCAGAGAAGCTTCTTTCTACACTGGTTGACTATGAAATCGGAGACTCATATGTGATCCAAGTGATAAACATGAGTTACCCATGAGTGTTTACCCTAAACAGGGCATGTATAACACCTCCTTCAGGGCTCAGGAACATCACAGAAGAGAGTGGGAAAATAATTCGAGATTCTGAAGATTAAAAAGGAGTGTGGTGAAACACTGGCGTCTAGAAATGACTGTAGCACTCAGAAACTCACTGGATCTGTGGTTACTTTCCCAAGACCTGGCCAAGACTGCACACGTTAGCACTCCGTCACGGATACAGAGAGGCCCACAGTTTCCTTCTGAGAAACTGTACTTTGTATATAATCACATTCCTCAATGGCGTGGCCACTGATGTGTTGCTCTTGCTTACGTAAACAATCCTTCACCCATCGCTGCAAGCAGTCGTCCTTAAAACAATGCGTTACAAGAAAGAAAAATGAAGAGAGGAAGAGTAGCTTCAGGGAAGAAAACAAGTTCAGTGGGACCAGAAAGAAGATGGGAAGATGATGGGACATAAATATGATCAAAGTGGTTTTTACATGTAAAAACTTATGAGAGAAAAAATAATACTAGAATAATAATTTTGGTTCCTAGTTGTGCTATATTGCTTCCTTTTCTTTTTGTTATGTTTTTAATTTTCAGAAATGCTAAAACTTTAATTATTATGATTATGATTTTTTAAATTATGATTTTTGTAACTGACATTTCTAAACTTATTAAGTATAAATGTTCATTAACAGTTCTGAGATATGCTTTGTGAATTCCAAGTAGTCCTGAATTAGTTTTAGTTTAAACAATGTTTGATCATGAAGGGGTATTAAATTTTAAGTACTTTCCTGCGTTTCTTAAGAAACATTTTCCCCTATGATCTGATCATTCTGATTATCCCAATATCAGATATCCTATTCTCTCTCATTTACTTTCATATAAATCTTACTTGCTGACATGATATCCACCATCAATAGAGTCCACTTGCAACAGGTTTAATATTTGTCTTCTTAAAACTATTCCACACATTCTTTTATGCCCCATTTACATTCACATGTTGTATCATCTACAAGATCTGTCTGGTTTCAAAGCCATGGCAGTTGCCCTGTGTTGCCTGCACCACTGCCACTGCCAATGATGAAAGGAAACTATTCTGTACAATATTTTTGAGACCTTGTTTCTCTGAGGTCCCACATCCTACTCAATCGATTTATAATGAGTGAGGTAGATATTTGACCATGATTATGCCTCGCACGTTTTATTATTTTGACTAATCTAGAACATTACAACCAGATGTGCATGGAGAAAATTAGTTCTAGGGAAGCTTGACAAGTAAGAAAAAAATGTAAAATAGTCTCAGCTGAGGGGAGTGAATGAGACAGCAAGTGCCAGCGACACTGGGCCTGGTTCTCTGAGCTAAGTTGACAATCTGCCACAGTGACTTTGTTTGGTCATTTGAATTTCCATTCTCTCTGGCACGGTAGTAAAGAACTGTGTTTCTGTTGTTGCAGTTTACAACTGGATACATGGGACAACCCTTGATCACTGTCCAGTCAGTCACTCATGCTGAAAGCATGAGACTCAGCCCTGTTTCTGTCTTCTTTCTGACTTTCAAAGTTAATCACTCATGAGCTCTTATTACTACCACGTTAAAACATGCTGTGTTATTGTGATATGTTGATATGCTAAAGTCTTCAATTTCATTTGCTTTATTCTATGCTGTGTGAATATATCTTGTATAGATGTGTTAGAAGAGGTTTTCTACAATATGAATCTAACATGGCAACATCTCCTTCCTCCCTAAAACCCTTTGTGGTTCTTAGACACCTGAAAGATGAAGTTCCAGATCATTATCAGTTAACCTTGAAGCCATTTAGGATTTGGCACCAAAATATATAATCTCACTGTTGATCATTGTCTCATGTTATATATATTTAGTCTGTAATTTGCCATTGTCCTAAACTGTATGTTTCAGCAATGCAAAATTTCTTATAGAGTCTCTCACAGCCCTCTTAGTTTTCTTGCTTGGAGTCCATGCCTCTATGTCAATGAGTTTTTCCTAGACTTAAAGCATTTGCTTCTTTCCAAAAAGTGGTGTGACACTGAGGGGTAAGTTCTCTGATTGGTTGTTCAATGCCAAACAGTCATCTCTAAACATATGGACATACAAGCTGCACTAAAGTGAGTTGTACTTATAAATTTATATGCATATTATATGTAACAATAACAATTAAGCAATATGAGTCCATGAATTTGAGAAGCGATTAGAACATGGGAGGAGTTTGGTGGAGGAGAGGAGGGGAAAAACCAAAAACGCAACGTTGTCCTTTAGATTCAGTACTGACTTCCGAAGACAGTCTTGCACTAGGCAATTAATATTCTTGAGTGATATTGATTATGGAGGCAACAACTGAGAGCTATTGAATGGAGCCAATGGGAAACACCAAGAAATGCTAACACCCCCAGATGCTATTAATATTTCAGCTTTATAGATGAAGACAAACAGGAAACAAGCAACTATGATAGTTTGTCCAAAATAACAGAGTAAAATATTGATCTTAAATGCTCATATTTTAAGCCCTGCATTTAACTATCATGTGACATGTTGCCTTTCCGAGGCTAAAACCAAGAGACAGTAACAGAAGGGGGGGAAATCTAGTTTGTCAGAAATAATAGATAGGCTTTACTTGCTTTAACTTGTTTATTTATAAATGTATTTCTCTGTGGATTGATTTGTTTTTATCTATACATCACAAATGATTCTTGGGATTGGGGGGGGGAGGGAAGACCCTTGAATAGTGTGTAAGTGATGGGTAACTCTATATGGGCCCACATTTATTGACAGTATTTCTTCTGTAATCCCCTTTTCTGAGCTTAAATTCATGGTGGTTGTGGTTAGAATATAAAAATTTCAACACACATATATATATTCTGAAAAGAAAGATCTAGTGACAGAAGAACTAGGAAAAGACTAAAGAAAAAAATCCAGGAACTACAGGAACAAGGAAACTTGACAGGAAAGATGACCCCCAAAGGGGAGCAACCTGAGTACTGACTCAGCACTGAAGACGAGAAAGTGGGGTGCTCTCCTGGCCTGTCCTCTATTGCTGTGATAACACAGTGACCAAAACCAACCTGGGGGGGGAAGGGGCTGGTTCATCTTTTAACTTCCAAGTCACACTCCATCATCACTGAGGGAAGTCAGGACAGGTTCTCAAGGCAGACTGAAGCAGAGGCCATAGAGGAGACTGCTTACTGCCCTGCTCACTTTGCTTCCTTGTGCTACCCAGAGACGGTACCAACTGGTCTGAGCTTTCCCATATCAATAATTAATCAAAAAATACCCCTGAAGACTTGCCTTCAGGCCAATTTAATGGAGGCAATATTTCAACTGATGCTCTGTCTTTCCACATGACTTTAGCGTGTGTCAGGTTGACAAAAAACTAACCAGCACAAGCAAGAAGTCTGTACCATGATCTGTTTCTCTGTGCTGTAGTTTTATGAATCTTGTATGGACTACAAGATATAAACAGCTTCTAGAAAGACAGCTGCTTGTTTAGAGACAAAGTGATAAATACAAGCTCTTGCAGGTTAACATATTCACACCCTAGTATATCTATGCAGTGATCCTAAAGGTCATTTATCAGCATTCTAAAATATATAACTGCTTCTGTTATTTGATTTATTGGTTATCTGAAATATGTAGGAGAGAACAGGAGGCTCTTGATCCAGCTTGGAGGGCAAGCAGAGGGAGGGAAGGAAGGGGGATTGAGGAGACAGAGGATAAGAAAGAAGCAGTTATTTGCCACTGTTTGCTAATTTTCACTGGCCAAGGGGAACCAATGTAAAAGCGAACACATGATAAAACCCACGTGTAAACAAAGAGCACAGAGGTCTGCCTGGGCTCTTTCGTCAATGCAGGTGCATATTCGTATTTTGGTACCACTGGGAAATAAAATGCTATTCCATATTCAAATGCCATTAAGTTATTTACAACTAGATCTGGAAGTTTCATATTTATCATCATGAAGTTTAAAGCCAAATGTCCCTTGTTCGGGAGCACCAAAGATTAACAGATTAGAATGTTTTCCACATGTCCATTTTTACTATCAAGAGAATTTTAAAGGAGTTTTCCAGCTTCCGCAGCTGAACCAGATGTCGGTGGATTCCACAGAGAGATGAAATTGGCAGAGTAGCCTTCTCATAACCCCGGGGTTGTTTTATCGGGGGTCAGTTTAATGTCTAGGAGCCATTTGTTGCTGAAGGCTATAAAGTTTTGGGGTCTGATCTGCCACAATTAAAAAACAAACCTGCTGACTTGCGAAACCAGCAGTATTCCTCACAACTCTTCCCACCCAGCGCTGTAACAGACGCTGATGTTGGCCTAAGAACAGGAAAAGGTCTCATTTCCACTGCATGTTTCCGGTCTCTCGTTTCAGAAACATCAGCACAGAATATTTCATCAGCCACAGATTTTGTTGTGCAAACACGTCCAGGGGGCTCTATTTACCCGAAGGTCCCTTCACTGTGTTCTCAAACAACTGAAAGATCCAATGGATACTGACTAAAATAAATTTCAGGGTAAAATTAAAGTTTTATTAGATTTTAATTGATAGTTTGGTTCAGAAAATCATGGCCAGAAGTCCAAATGTGGTTCACTACATACCTTCCTCTTTTATCTTTAACTCCAACATTTCTGTCACTTTAATTGTGAAAACATATTAAATAACACATCTTTAAACATAACTAAATGAACCTACTTCTACTCCCTGCACAGTTTGAATAAATGAGGCATTATTAATACTTTGGATTTTCCTGCAAGCTCTGTCTGGTCGTTTACTCTTCTCCAGAAAATTCTAGAAATCATGTATTTCCATAAAGTATCACAATTTGAAATATCTGAATTTTTGTCTTGTTTGGACCTTTTTAGATTGGAGATACCACTTTCTATGTTCCTTTGAGTTTCTCTTGACATGTCTTTCAGCTCATTTATTCTTTCCTTGATTATGTTCAGTTGCTGATAATCCTGACTAAAGCACCTTCATTCCTGTTAGTGTGGGATTGTCTGTCTTCTAACATTTCCTTTGAACTATTTCTTCAATTCTGTCTATGTGCTCGTAGTCCTATTATTTCTCACATTGTCTATGTCTGTTCTGAAGTTAAACAATGTATGAATCATATCTAAGTCTGACTTGATGACTTTTATATTTCCATAGCTATATTAGGATATTTACATTACTACAGCAACTATAGAATCGGCTTTTAAGAATGACACAGATTTTAGTGATTTTTACATTGAATAAAAAGATCAACTTAGTGAAAACTGTCAATTACTAAGTCTTCCAAACCAGAAACTTAATCTTACCATTTATTAAATCTTAGTTCCCCACATACTGTATCCTGCTTTTCATGGAAAATCAAGTTTATTGCAAGACTAATGTCACTTTTTGAAATTTTTGTGATAGTATAATCATAAATTCATTACTTCATCTTATAATGACTTTTGCTCTTAAGAATATCTATATATGGAGCTGGAGAGATAGCTCAGCAGTTAAGAGCACTAACTGCTCTTCCATAGGTCCTGAGTTCAATTCCCAGCAACCACATGGTGGCTCACTACCATCTACAATGTGATCTAATGCACTTTTCTGGCATGTAGGTATACATGCAGATAGAGCACTCATACATTAAATAAATAAATAAATAAATAAATAAATAAATAAATAAATAATACATCTTAAAAATAATATCCATATAATTTTATGTGATGTGTTTGTATAAGTGATGTTGTTATATTTTCTAATATAATTTCTAATATATTTTATATTTTCTAATATATTTTCTAATATAATTTTCTAAAATCTCTTTGGAGATTTTGGATATATAATTAGGATATCTGGAATGATAATTATTTTACTTTATCTTTTTTCTGTCTATATCTTGTACTTCTGATCTGGTTAGAATCACCTACATTGTTAATAATCTCAATGACTCTTTAATTTTTCTTTGTCTTTATTAATTTTTTTTCATATTCTATATTTGATCATATCTGCCTCCCAAGTACTCCCAGATCTTGTTCACTGCCATAGACATCCAAATTCATGTTCTTTCTCTCTCTTTCCCTTTCTCTCTTAAAAACAAAACAAAAATGAAAATCATAAAAAACAAAAAAAGGAATAAGACAAACACAGCAACACAAGACAAAACCCAAACAGCCTCCCTCTCTCCCCCTCAAAACACATGGAGGACATTTTGTGTTGGCCAGCTCTGACCATAATTGCTCTGGATTGTGGATGATATACCCAGTGACGCTCCACTGGAAAAAATTGATTTTCCCTTCAGGTATCAAGTGCAAGTAAATTCTTGGTTAGGAATGAAAAGAATGTCAATGATTTTCCAAGTCATTTGAGATGATGATAAATCTGTTTTCCTTTATTGTATTGATATATTATGGTGACTGATTTCTGATTATCTCTACTGATCTATCTAAAAATATTAAATGGTTGTAAGAGTCAGAATATCAGAATGTCTTCTGAAACAGTTTTCCATAGAAATGGCGACATAAACAAACCTGAACGATTGCAATATCAATAGACAGGCCAATGTGGAAAGAGAAAATATGTCATGGGATCCCGATTCTAAAAAAAGAAGTACAAGCAAGAAAAGACGGCTGAGATGGAGAATTAGCTTTTCCAAGGAAGAGTGCCTTAATTGGCTACTCAGTACAAAATGGTCAGTCCTGAAATCATATGCATACAAGCCATACTTTAAATGGATTCAGCAGGTTGTGTTTATATATTTATGCATGTGTGCCTGTCCAAGAGAAAGGTTGAGAGAGAAAATGGAAGAGGGGAGAATGATAACCCAGGGCCGGGATACTGGGAGGGAATTGCCCTCTCAGAGGTGAAAAGGAAGGGGTATGAGAGAAGGAACTCTGTGAGGGGGAACAGGAGAAGGACAGCATTGGATGTAGATAGATAGATAGATAGATAGATAGATAGATAGATAGATAGATAGATAGATAGATAGATAGATGGATGGATGGATGGATGGATGGATGGATGGATGGATGGATGGATAGATAGATGGATAAATTTAAAACAAATAGATTGGTAATGAAGACAGAGTACAATGCCTCATGACTGCATACACATCCCATCACATCGGGGCCTCTGCAGCGATGACTGCTTCTAAAGTAACCACTTTTCTTCTCAGGGTCTGGGGACATGGATCATATTAATGTGCTTATGCAATAATCAAGTTTTAACCCATTTTATAAATTTCAGTTACATTGACTTAATTTTTAAATATTTATAAATGCAATAACTGCTTACTGATGAGTTTTCATATTAGTTACTTTTTTTATAGTTTTGTCTAATCCTGGGGTACTATACACAATTGTTCAGGAAACATGGAGATTATAGCAGCTTGTGCAATCCTGGTCCTAGATATAACTTGGTTTGGTTTTCGTTTTAGCCAGTTAACAGTGTTTAGATCCCTAGCACCACATTAACTCCAGACACAGCAGTGTGCCTTTCTGGGTGACCACAGGGCTGAAGTCTAACTTAATGACCTGCAGGCTCTGAAACATCCTGTATCAAAAGTATGTGGAGCACAAGCAAGGGCAATAACTGAGAGTGGAAGACAACTAAGAGGGACCTCAGTCCTCCACCCGTGTGCTCACATATGTACACCTACGCACATATGCACATACATATGCGTACATACAGAGAGACATACACACATAAAGAGGAGGGAGGTGGGGACAGAGGAAGACCATCTAGAAAATATTTACATATGTTTTATTTTCAATCATATAAGACAAATTTCAAATCATTAGTAGGGAAGAACTTCTGCTCAATTCCATTGACTTTTCTGCCACGGAAATCATGTTCAGCTAATTCACACCAGACCATGCTTCATTCAGACAGGCTTGCAACTTCGCTGTACAGGCTGAGAGGGGATTCCATCTCAGGTTTTCTCCATGCTAAATGAATATATTCACTATACTTGAGGGAAAGTGTGCCTCTAGTAGCATTCCTCACTAGTGTCTTCCTACAAAATGTAGATTTCATCCCTCATCAACGAAGCTTCTTTTGTAGAAGGAGAGTATTACAAATACAACCACAGTATAACTCCTGCACCTAAGACTCAGGGAACATTGTGGAAGAGAAAGCAGAAATGTGATAAGAACCAGAGGACCAGAAAGTCTGGTCTGAGATTGTAACAAGTCTGCCTACACGAGGGCTAAACCATTCCAACACTGATTGCTACCCCAGTGTAGGTGGGGCCCCACCTCGAGAGAAAACGCTACAAGCTATTAACTGCTGAGAGTAGGAGTCGCTCTACCCCAGGATGAGCTCCTGATTTGTTATCCAATATGAATCAAGTAATCAGCCCAGAAACACACATGCAAGCCACACCGAATGGTCTCAGGCTTGTACTTTTATGTTTATTGGACTGGTATTTTGCTAATAAGAATGATTTACTTTGTGGAAAGGTAAAATCCATGTCTAATGTTATCCTTTTAAAGTCATGCTGCCTTTCTTATAGCTGAAGCATATAATAATACTCTGTGTTCCACATTATTTTCAAGGAGAAGTGTTCCAATATGTCTGTGTAGAAAAGAAAAAAGTGCTGGAGAACTTGCTCAGTACCTAAGAACATTGGCTGCTGGTTCAGAGGACCAGAGTTAGATTCCCAGGACCCACATGGCAGTGCACATCTGTGTGTAACTGCAGTTCCAGGGGATCAGGTGCCCTCTGTTGACCTCAGGGAGCACCAGTCATGCACGTGGGGTACACAGACAGAGAGACGGAGGAAACCCTCACAAATGAGAAATAATCTATCCTATAGGCTCTGACTTTCAATGGAAAAGAGTAAGTATGGGTTATGTAAACAAATGTCTCCTTCAAGAATGCTTACTAAAGTAAAAATATATTTAAAATCATGAGTCTTATTTAGTTATCTATAGTAACTGTGAAGGCAAATGAAAAAGGAACTAATTTTCAAACACACCCTTTAAGCCTCATTTTTTTTAACCCCATGAAATTAGAGTCTTAAAAATATTTCCCACATCCTGCAGGGAAAGGTTTCCCCTGAGAAATTTCTCAAGGCACTCACATGCTTAATATAAATACTCTTAATATTTTATTTATGAACAAGCCAAGCTTATCTCAGAACATCTTAGCTTCATCATTTGGATAATTTTCTCACAGGTTGACAAACTATTTCCAGTACTGATTTGAATAGGTGAAAGTAATTTACGATATTAGAAAATGTCCTTACAGTAAAAAGAGCAGACTTATTTAACAGTATCAGTAAAGGTTAAATTAAAGGCAGAAAGGCAGTAGTCACTGTGGAATCTCTCCCTGGAAGCAGCCAAAGTTTCCAGTTGTTTATAAATCTCTTCACCATGGAATGGACTCTTCAGTACAAATTATTTGTGTCAACTGTGATGAATTTACTGTAAGTTGTTCATTGAACTAAAAATATTTACTGAATACCTTCTGTGACAATCTTTATCCTAACAGATACACAGATGAGCACTATGGGCACGATCATTTTTTAAAGTATTAATTTGTACTTTTATTTATGTGTATGTGTGTGATGTGTGAGTGTAATCTCTATATATGCAGCTGCTAGGGCTCCCCAGGACCTGGGGTGACAGATTGTTGTAAGGCATCAAGCAGAAGCCAGGTCCTCTGTAAGAGCACCACATGCTCTTAAGCACCAAGCCATCTCCCCAGCGATATCATTTTCTTCAGTAATATTTTTACTTATTATATAAAATGTGAAAATTATATTAATGTGCATATGCAATAATCAAGTTTTAACCCATTTTATAAATTTCAGTTACACTGACTTAATTTTTACATATGTATAAACACAATAACTGCCTACTGATGAGTTTTCTTATTAATACTTTTTTATAGTTTTGTCTAATTCTGGGGTATGATATACAATTATTCAAGAAACATAGAGATTATAGCAGATTGTGCAATCCTGGTCCTAGATATAATTTGGTTTTGTTTTGTTTTTAACCAATTAAACAGTGTGGAAGCCTACGTGGCACCATAGCCTATAATGCCAGCACTACAGAGGTGGAGGCAGGAGGTTTAGGAATTCCAGATCACCTTCACATATTTAAGAAGTTGAACATTCCCTCTGTACCCATGTGTTTGAGACTTTTCCCCACTTTCTCTTCTATTAGATTCAGTGTATCTGGTTTTATGTGGAGGTCCTTGATCCACTTGGACTTGAGCTTTGTACAGGGAGATAGGAATGGATCAATTTGCATTCTTCTACATTTAGATCTCCAGTTGAGCCCAGCACCATTTGTTGAAAATGCTGTCTTGTTTCCACTGGATGGTTTTAGCTCCTTTGTCAAAGATCAAGAGACTGTAAGTGTGTGGGTTCATTTCTGGGTCTTTAATTCTATTCCATTGGTCTACCTGACTGCCACTGTACCAATACCATGCAGTTTTTATCACTACTGCTCTGTAGTACAGCTTGAGATCAGGGAGGCTGATTCCCACAGAAGTTCTTTTATTTTTGAGAATAGCTTTTGCTATCCTGAGTTTTTTGATATTCCAAATGATTTTGAGAATTGTTCTTTATAAGTCTATGAAGAATTGAGTTGGAATTTTGATGGGGATTGCATTGAATCTGTAGATTGCTTTTGGCAGGATGGCCATTTTTACTATATTAATCCTACCAATCCATGAGCATGGGAAGGCTTTCCATCTTCTGAGGTCTTCTTCAATTTCTTTCTTCAGAGACTTGAAGTTCTTGTCATACAGATCTTTCATTTGTTTGGTTAGAGTCACACCAAGATACTTTATACTGTTTGTGACTACTGTGAAGGTTGTCATTTTCCTAATTTCTTTCTCAGCCTGTTTATCCTTCGAGTATAAGAAAGCTACTGATTTGTTTGAGTTAATTTTATATCTGGCCACTTTGCTGAAGTTGTTTATCAGCTGTAGCAGTTCTCTGGGTCACTTAAGTATACGATCATATCATCTGCAAATAGTGATATTTTGATTTCTTCCTTTCCAATTTGTATCCCTTTGACCTCCTTTTGTTGTCTAATTGCTCTAGCTAGAACTTCAAGTACTATATTGAATAGATAGGGAGAGAGAGGGCAGCCTTGTCTAGTCCCTCCCTGATTTTAGTGGGATTGCTTCGAGTTTCTCTCCATTTATTTGATGTTGGCTACTGGTTTGCTGTCTATTGCTTTTACTATGTTTATGTATGGGCCTTGAATTCCTGATCTTTCCAAGACTTTTTCATGAAGGGATGTTGAATTTTGTCAACTGCTTTTTCAGCATCTAATGAAATGACCATGTGGGTTTTTTTCTTTGAGTTTGTTTATGTTCTGGATTACATTGATGGATTTCCAGGTATTGAACCATCCTTGCATCCCTGGGATGAAGCCTACTTGATCATGATGAATGATTGTTTTGATGTGTTCTTAGATTTGGTTTGAGAGAATTTTATTGAGTATTTTTTGCATTGACATTCATAAGGGAAACTGGTCTGAAGTTTTCTTTCTTTGTTGGGTCTTTGTGAGGTTTTAGTATCAGTGTAACTGTGGCCTCATAGAAGGAATTGGGCAGTGTTCCTTCTGTTTCAATTGTGTGGAATAGATTGAAGAATATTGGTATTAGGTCAATGGCTTATGCTCTAAGATCAAGAATCAACAAATGGGACCTCATGAAACTGCAAAGCTTCTGTAAAGCAAAGGACACTGTCAATAGGACAAAACAGCAACCAACAGATTGGGAAAAGATTTTTACCAATCCTACGTCTGATAGAGAGCTAATATCCAATATATACAAAGAACTCAAGAAGTTAGACTCCAGAGAACCAAATAACCCTATCAAAAAATGAGGAACAGAGCTAAACAGAGAATTCTCAACTGAGGAAATTCACAGGGCTGAGAAGCACCTAAAGAAATGTTCAACATCCTTAGTCATCAGGGAAATGCAAATCAAAACAACCTTGAGATTCCATCTCACACCAGTCAGAATGGCTAAGATCAAAAACTCAGGTGACAGCAGATGCTGGCAAGGATGTGGGGAAAGAGGAACATTCCTCCATTGCTGGTGGGACTGCAAGCTGGTACAATCACTCTGGAAATCAGTTTGGCGGACCCTCAGAAAAATGAACATAATACTACCTGAGGACTCAGCTATTCCACTCCTGGGCATATACCCAGAAGATGCTCCAACATGTAATAAAGACACATGCTCCACTATGTTCATAGCAGCCATATTTATAGTAGCCAGAAGCTGGAAACAACCCAGATGTCCCTCAACAGAGGAATGGATACAGAAAATGTGGTACATTTACACAATGGAATACTACTCAGCTATTAAAAACAATGACTTCATGAAATTCGCAGGCAAATGGATGGAACTTGAAAATATTATCCTGAGTGAGGTAACTCAGTCACAAAAGAGCGAACATGGTATGTACTCACTGATAAGTGGGTATTAGCCCAAAAGTTCGGAATACCCATGTTTCACTTTACAGTAACCATTGGACTGAATGAGAGGTTCCAGATGGAGGAGTTGGAAAAGGGACTGAAGGAGCTCAGGGAGTTTGCAGACCCATGGAGGGAGCAACAGTGTCAACTGGACTGACCCCCCAGTGCTCTTAGAGACTGAACCACCAACCAAAGAATACACATGGAGGGACCCATGGTTGGGACCACATATGTGGCAGAGGAGGGCCTTTGTTGGCCCTCAGGGGGTGGAGAGGCCCTTGGGCTTGAGGGTGTTAGAGGCCCCAGTATAGGGGAATGCCAAGGTGGGAAGATGGAGTGGGTGGGTGGGTGGGAGGTGGAATTCCCTCATAGAGGTGGGAGAGGGGGAGGGGATAGGTGGTTTCCAAAGAGGAGACCTGGAAAGGGGGAAACATTGGAAATGTAAATAAAGTATCAAAAAAAAAAAGTTTGAGTTTGGCCCCTAGTATCCAGGTAAAATGCCCTGCCTGGTAGCACATTCCTGGAATTCCAGCACTGGGGAAGAGAAGACGGGTGAATCCCTGGGATTCAATGAGCAACGTGTCCCATGGTAAGCTGCAGTTCCTTCTGAAAGATCCTGTCTCAAAAACCATGGTATAAAATAAGAGCATAGGAGGTAGTTTGTTACTTCCTTGTTTAGGAGAAGAATGTCACATAGAAATTTAATTCTCTCATACTTCATTTATCAAGACTTTTACTACAAAGGGATAGATTTTGCATCTGCTAAATCATCATTGAATATTTGGGTTAAAACCAACTTAATGGTGGTACACAATGGTTTGATTGGTATGTTGAATCAAATTTCCAATTATTTCATTGAAAATTTTTGTATCTATTTCCATTAATATTAATATAATTGTTTATTCTTTCTGTTTGTCGATATTAGTATTTTCTTTTCTTTTGGAGTTTGAGAACTTTTTCTGGAAAAAAATTATATTGGTGTTGGTTCTCTGGAGATCTGGTAGAATTTGGCAGTATATCTCTCTGTTCCAGGAATATACTTGTTGCAAAGTTTTTCATTACTACTTTAGTCTCATTATTTGTCAGTGACTGTTTGGTCATCTGTATTCTCTTGGTTCATTTAAGTATGTCATGTTGAAGAGGTCAGCTCAGGAACTTTGGAAAATTCCACCAAACCCCCAAGCATGTAGGCACCCCTCCCCTCCTGGAAGAGAGAGGTAGAGAGCACATAGGCTGGAAGGGAGGGGCTGATTAAGCCCCTACTACCTCATTCCCTAAAGACCAATCAGTTTAAAAGTCATAGTGTTCTGCCAATCACATTGTGCCTAGTGGCTGCTGCCCTGTGGTCTTTCTCTCCCTCTTCTGTGTGCAGATTGACCCCAGCATGCTGGAACAATAAATTCCTCTTGCTTCTTGCATCAATCCCTGACTCCATGGTGTTCACCTGGGAAGTGGGGAGGTCCTCTGGTAAGCTAAGGCTCCCTAGAGTCTTACAATGTGTGTTTAAAAATTCATCTGTATCTTTATGCTTTTCACTTCTTGAAATAGCCCAAATTTTTCCCTAATTATCCTACTTTCAAAACTCTGTATAATATCCTATGATTTTTTTTCTCTGATTTTATTAAGTTTTCTTTTGTCTAGTTAGACCATTCATCAATTTTGTTATTTTCAAAAAACAAACTCTCTCTTGTTTGATCTTTTGTATCATTCTTTAAGTACCTTTATTAATTTCCTTATAATTACTTTATTAATTTCTCCTCTGATCATCATTTGTTCTCTACATCTATTGAATTCCTGTTTGGCTAGTTTTTTGTCTAGCTAATTTTTTTCTATGACCAAGAGTACATCATGAGTTTGTGATTTGAGAGTTTTTGTTTAAGATGCCAAAACACAGACATTAAGATTTTCTACTTACAACTTCCTTCATTGTGTCTCATAGATATTCATAACTCAACTTTTCATTTTAATTTGATGCTGAGATTTTTTTTAAATATCATTTCTCTCCTGGTCATATCACTAACCAACCAATTATTCACAAATATATTGTCCAATCTCTCTGTTTTCTTTTTTGTCTATCTATCCTTCTAACAGAATTTATTCCTACTAAGCTTTCCTGGGTGTGACACTCTCTCTCTCTCTCTCTCTCTCTCTCTCTCTCTCTCTCTCTCTCTCTCTCTCTCATTTTCTGTACTGTCGACTTGCATGTTGGCTATTAATTATTTTAGTTTTTTTTTCTTTTAATAATGGAATATCTTTGTTTCTCTTTCAGTTTTTAAAGTTAATTTTCTGGGTACAGCAATGGTGATTGGAAGGCTTGATATACAGTAGTCTCTTTTTCTCTTTGACTGAAAGTTTCTGCTGATGGTAGGTGTTGCTCTGATAAATTTCTCATGACAGTACTCATGCCTCACAGCTTTCTATATGTTTTCTCTCTGCTGCGCACTTAGAATGTTAACAGTAAGATGATATGGAAGAGTCTCTCTTGGTCTTTTTTAGTTGGGGTTCTGTGATGTCCTTTACCTAAATGTCACCCTCAGGAAATTTCCTGTTCTTTGGTGGTGACTTTCTCTATGATGTTTAGCTGTTCTGCCACTTCCTTCTTATCTTCTGTAGATGTCTCTCTCTTTCTTTTCTTGTAATGTGGCATAGAGAAAGCTTTTCATTCATCATCTTTCCCCAGAAATCCCCTGCATCCTTTTCTTGCTGGTACATCTATCTTACTTAGCTGTTTTACCAAATAAGTGAACAATATCTAATGCATGCAATTACAAGATATATTTGCTGTCCAATGCTCTGAGCTATGGCTCTACTCATAAATAAGATACATGCTAAATGTTAATGTGGTTGTCTAAGGCAATAATTGCAGTGACTGTCACGAGTTTGCCAACCAACTGCACCAGCATCAAGGAATTCTTCTGGAAATTCTGTGACTTGTCTCAATTTTGCACAATTACACCCTTTGTAACAAGTACGAAGTGAAAAAGAGAAAGGCTTGGCTGGGTAGTAGTGGAAATTGTTTTAAATCCTCTCTGAAAACCACATAAACCAATTACATTAAGAAAAACTTGTAGTTTGGTGGCATTTTAACATGGTTTAGTAAGAGTCTACATAAAACCATGAATGCTTTTGATGTAAAAATTAGGTTAATAATTTAGTCTTTCTAAAAGAGAATAATAAGCATATGGAAAGCATTATAAGGAAAGGCACATTAGCTAGAGGTCTATTAAATTTAAGGGGGAAAAAAGCATGTAGTATTTCTTCATGGGAAATGTTGGGCTTTCTGCTTTGTTTCTATACTAGCAATTAACATGGAACTGCTATTCGTAGCACTGGGTCTTATTTGTTTTACCCTGTTTTACCCAATTATGAAGGCTCAAAACATTTTAATGGAGAAAAATGAGCAATTGTTTTATATTAAGTAGATTAACCAATTTGTTAAACTGGTGTTTTATTTGGGGACTTGGGGAATATGAAGCAGGGTAAAACTCGGCTTTTGCATAAACTTGGAGACAAGTATGTAGGGCCATGTATGTTTCTTCCATTACTAAACTGTTGTACACTTTATCACCTCATTCTCTAGCTCTATTGCTTTTGGGTAGGTATAAATATCCCATACATCTATAATCAGAATATTTTCTCTACATTAAAAATATCTGATAATTATGAATTATTGATGTCCACATACCCATGTGGTCCTATGAGTTACATGTTTAAGTAATTAAAAAACACAATAAAACTTGAAAATCCACGAAAGGTCCCTTTAGCAGCTGACTGGATGTGCTTTCCAGACTGAGGGGGACATTTCGTTTATAACTCCCATTTGTTTCCTACCACTGCAGCCAAGTTTCTACTTATTACATGTCTCCTTGCCTTAATAGTAACTTCTAGTTTGGAACACTGCAAACTGTTTCTCCTCCCCTAAATGAAAGCAAATGATATCCATTCCACACACAACACAAATTTACTAGAAACCACTTCAAAGATTCCATTAAAATGCAGTATAGCCCCTGCTTCCTGAAGCCAAGGTTAGCCATGTTCCTAAGAAGCTGGGCCCTCTCATTTTCCCTGCATTGGAACAGTAAGGGTTTTTTTTTTGTCCAGATTCTTGTTATCTAAATTTAAACCTACTTGGTTTATTGTTGTTACTGCCATTTATATTAAAAGGTGGGTTTAGAAACTGTCTCTGGTAGGCTTCTCTTTATCCAGGACTGTTAGAGACTAGGACCCACATGTGTCTACATCAGCATTCCAAAGCCATACCTGGCTGTCTTCAATGAATTTAAAGTTATAAAGGACTTAAAGATTGTCTGAAATATGAATAATTTCTAGAAAGTGGCAGCATATGTGTCTTCCTCCAATTGCATATGAAACTGTATGCAACCCAAGGCCAAACTGACATGTACAGAAGAGGAAAACATCAAAGATTTTGAAGCATAAGTGTCCTTTGCCCACCTCTGCTTTTGGCCATTTTCTCAATTGTTCATTTACAATGAGCTCTCAGTCCTCACAACATGTTTTCAAATTCACAAGTTGCTGTGACACCTTTTAGCCATGTGTTCACCCTGAAACCATAAATGAAGCTCTTAGATACTATAGAGCTAGAAGAATGCCCCTGCTCCCCCCAGGCTGTCTTGCCTCCCCCTCCATTCTGCATGCCATATCTTAAATAGAGCTTGTATATATGGGAAAGGATACAACAGAAAGTATAATCACAGGGTCTTAGATTTTTTATTAACTACCAAAGGAGCCAATGAATACTATAATAATCACCTCTTACCTAATTCCTCCCTAACAAACGCACACACACACACACACACACACACACACACACACACACACACACACGATTTGCGAAGAGCTTAGCTTAAATTTAAAAATCACATTCCTTCAGAATAGACATTATTAGAAAAGACGGGTACTGCGGACTCACAGCTATCTTAAAGTAATTCATTTGGTATGTGTTTCAAAGTCAATGTAAAGCCAAACTCTAAACTCACATGAGTGTTATGAAATATGAAATTTTATGATGTATAAAGAGATGTTTTCTATTTATTTTCCATTTATAGTCAATGTTATGAAAAATAAGCATGCTTATCTTCCTTGTATGGGGGGAATTCTGTTGTTGTTGTTGTTGTATATCCTTTGATTGAGAGTGTGGTCTTTTGAGTAGTCCTGGCCACATACAGATTATTTTCATGTTCCTCATATGCTTGGGTCCAAACTTGTATAGTGTCCCCAGTACAGGACTCCAATGTTCCCCTAGGTTTCAGTGCTTATTTGTAAATGCAGAGGATGCCACTCAACTTACCAAGTTTTCACCTCATCTCTCTGAGCTATTTACCTCAGTAATTTTTTTATCTTCTTGAAACACACACATTCCCTATTGGGAATTGTCCCTTCTCATTCAGTAGGTTAATTTTGACAATGACAAACATTTATTGTGACATTCTGAGAAATGCATTGGGAATAAGTTGCATCTCTGTACATCATACAATGTACTCACACAAACCCAGAGTGTATCACTCTGCATGATCTTTTGATTCAATAAATTGATTCAAAAAAGTAGAATTTTGTACTGGTCCTCAGGGTATTTTCTTAATAAGCAGCAGAAGGGAAGTAAAACAATAGTCAGGCAGGGGTTACAGCTCAGTCTTAGAACTCTGTCTAGCATAGATGAGGAGGCCCCAAGTCTGATGGCCAGCATCAAATACATACAAGAAAAGAAAGAAGGAAAGAAAAAAAGAAAGAAAGGAAGGAAGGAAGGAAGGAAGGAAGGAAGGAAGGAAGGAAGGAAGGAAGGAAAGAAGGAAGATAGGTAGATATAAAAATGCATAAAACAAAAATACTTGCTTACTATAGCTGTCAATACTATTGTATAAATAACATATTTATACAAGTACATATACAACTCTACAGTATCATTGTAAGTACCAAACATGACTTTTGTGGTGTTTTTTCATATAATTAGCAACACATGCTTGTTAACAGCAGCATCATAGCACATGGCTAATACATCACATTAAGACACCATGATGGATACCTGATCCCTGGAGACAGTAGTTTTTCAGCACTAATATCTTATAAGATCACTAGTAACTATATACTTTATTGTATATTTAAATATTATTAAATATTTTAAATAAATACAAAAACAAAAAGTATTATGGCATAGCATGTGACTATAATTCCCCAAATATGCTTTTCTTAGCAATTAAAATCAAAATGCATATAAAAATTATTTAGTACTTGAACAAACAGTATTGATAGGCAGAGACTAAAGATTTTATTGTCTACATTCTGAAACTTTACACTATAAGCCTTTATCCCCCAATAACTAAGCTAACATCCATAGAACAATAAACATGGTATATAAATAAGTCACTACTCATAATTTGAAAATATAGAAATAAGGAGTAGATATGGGGATAAAGAGAGAACCTTAGGAATGTGCTCTAGAACACCTAGTGCGAAAAGGGGAAACCAGACACAGAACCCTGAAGCCATGCCCGGTACTCCATTGTCCTTGAAACCAGACTTCCTAGGAAGGAAAACTTTTAAAGTTCCAATATCCCAAAATATCACAAGATAATCTTTTTTTTCTCAAATACATAAGTCAAAATAAGCCCTTCCCACTATTTGTAGACTTCTGCCAACAACTGCACTTTGGAACTATACCATGTAAGCTTCAAAAACCGACCTTCACTCTCACCCAAAAAACCGGGACAGTATTATCTTTAATTGCCAAAATTTTAACTGTTAGGTTATCAAATTTTTTCATAGGACTAGGAATATTTTAAAATAAAAATTATTTCAATTTACTCTTTAGGTAGCTACAGTTAGGATAGCATATAACTTAGTGATTCTTAATACTTTAACTTTTTAGATAGCTTTCTTTAACATATAATGGAATTATTTGATTGAAATAAACAAGGGTTCTATTAAAAGTGAGGTTGTGGAGGAGCGCTTGCCTACCATGTGTAAGGCCTGAAGATCAGTTCCTAAGTGTGCAGGCACACACACCACACGGACACACACACACAAAGTGAGGTTGCAAACATTTAAAAAATTAATAAAATAGTCTATATTTCTCCTCTCTCTATATTTATCATAGAGCAATCAAGCTATCAAAGAGTATTCATTTCATGTTTACAATAGTACATGTTACTGTTTGGTCTCTTTACTTCTCAACATATCATAATATTTAACTCTATTACACTTTACAATTAAAGTATATAGGCATTGAAATTAGAAGCCATAGATCTAATAAAATTGATACTTTAAAAATAAAACACCAACAACTTGACCAAATCACACAAATAGTAATGACCTCCATTTCCCTAAAAAAAATCGTCTAGCATTTGTAAATATTTCCTGTATGTATGCTATGTTTAAAGATATTCATAGAATCTCAACATAAACTATATAATACATATTGTTTAAGCATTACATTTGCATTTGATAGATTTATCTCACTGCACCTCTTAACATGCTCATGTCACAAAGAAGTATTCAGGGCTACAGCATAGCACACTGAGACTACAAATACCTGGAGAGCTGTTAGGATATTTGCGAGGGCTTGTCCATATGTGTCATGGCAGTGAACAGCAAGAGCCCCTGGAGGGATTTCTTTCATAACACTTTCCAACATCATTTTCATGCTGCCTGGAGTACCAACTCCAATGGTGTCTCCCAAAGAGATCTCATAGCAGCCCATACCATACAGTCTCTTTGAAACCTGTTGGAAGGCAAACTCCTGGTAAGACAATGAAAATAAGAAGCCACCAAGAGTTTAAAATACAACTATGATGAATTTGTCTGTGGAAAATGTATGCTTTATTTTTTCTTGGTCCTCCTTTATGCTCATTAAATTGTAAGCCCCATATTAACATTTTGGAATGAATTACCATTATTGTCTTGTATGTTCAAATTGTTCTTAGAGTCCTACCTCCTTCATATACACACACCCATCCATCTGTCTGTTCAAGTGCAAGCTGTAACCACAGAGACGTGGTTAATATTTCTAAACTTTAACTGAACAGAAGCACTGAAGGTATACTTTGGAAGTAGTGTTTCTTTTGCCATTATATCAGAGGCCAAGAGTAATTTCAGCAGTAATTTCAGCTCTGTCACTAAGTAGCTTAGCAATTGGAAGAACCACTTAACATTTCTTAAGTGACTAGCTTAAATGCTCTATCTTGTGAGTGAAGGGATGCATGCAAGGCAAGTGTCACGTTCTTGTCAAGCCTAATGAAAGAGCAAAATGCCCTCATGAGGACAACATGTTCTTTTACGGGGGTTCTGGAATCAAACAAGTATGGATTTGACTATTAGCTCTCACCCAGGCTTGATTCTGGGTTGATCATGAGCTATTGCTGCTTCAGTTACTAATTTGTTGAATAAAGACAACAAACTGTTGTGGGGCAGTGATCTGTGACAGGCAATCTGGCACCTGGTTGAGCACAGGCATAAAATCTGGGTGACCCAGTGGAACAATCCACAAGGGACCGGAAAAGTTTATGCCAATGCTCCCGGGAGACTTTTGTCTCTAGTCACGGTCATGTACCACCCCTCCTTAGTTAGAGGCGTGGCCACAAAGCCCCAAGCCATCCCCATGTTAATGAGACACCTAGAGGCTTAGCCACGCCCCATCCCAGTTACTATATCTGCCTCGCCTCTCCCAGAAAAGTGGGGGTACAATTACATCCATGCCACTCCACACGATGAAAATAGAAGTCTTAGAATTATGGACTGTGTCTTCATCTGGACCCACCATGGGAAGCGAGGGATCTGGCCCTCAGTTAAGGAGCGGCATCTAATCTCTCATCAAGGGCTTCCCAGCGCTCCCAGACGGTACCCATTCACCCAAGCCTAAGCAGCTGGCCTGGCTCCCCAAGCCACTGGAACCCAGTCTTGGCAGGAACCCCAGCCGTGCTCTGGCTAGCCTGTCTGTGGCACCCTGCAGCGACTTTGGTGCCCCAGGCTAAAGAACCCACAGAGATGGCTGCAGCGGGTTCCCAGGAATGGCCCCCTCCCGCACCAATGGGCAGGGCCTGCAAAGGCTTCCTACAGCCCCCACCTGCCCGTCAGACTGTGTGGGAAGACGCACAGCCACTTCCCGAGTGTCTCCTGTCCCACCCAGAGCCGCAGAACCCGGAACGGAAACATAGGGCTTCTTCCCAACGCTCCAGGCTTGTTCCCACAAACTGTCCTCATCTTTTTTTCCTGAATGCTTTCTAAAGCCTTGATCACTTACTTTCAAAACTTACAATAGTCATGACAATGTTAAGAGCATGCTTGACTGCAAAAAAAAATAAATAAAAGATTTTTTTTTTCATTGTTCATTCAACTTGTACTTGCCCAGGGCTACCTTATTCCAGGCACTGTGTTTGGTGAGAAAGCAAATTTGACATGGCTCTTGTAATCTTGGATACAATTGAGGACCAAGTTTTGCCAGTATCAGGGAGATATGCACAAATGGAGCTAAATGGACTTTGGACGAAGAACCAAGTTCTACATTATGTAGAATGGACACTGGACACTGGCCTAGAGCTGTCAAGCAGGAGGCTCTAAGTGCCTTGAGATAAAGTAAGCTCGAAAGGGGTGAGAGAGAAGGATCTGAAATGTGTCTGGGTAAGTATACACACAAAGGTTAGTGGGTTCCAAGCCACTGATGTGTGAAAGGCAGGGAGCATCTGAGAGCAAGGAAAAAGTCAAATGTACAAGAGAGAGCCACAGCAAGAGAAGAATGGGGCATAAAGTGTGGAAAGGGGTGAGAGTCTGCAAAAGCAATCACAGTTTCTAACAGTCATTTCAGAAAGAAAAGAACAAATTCACAAAATGTATTAGGCTGGCACAAGTGACTCTGAAGCAAGGTTGCTGACTGTGAATTTTTAATACTTCTAATCTGTCTGCAAGGCTTCAGCGGCATTCTAGTCATTATAATGTTTAGGAGGAGGAAGAGGATAAGGAGGAGGAGGAGGGAGAGGGTGTGCAGTTCTTCCATGCTAGATCAGTGCAACAGAGGACAAAAGTCTGGCATCTGCAAGAAACAGGTGCAGGTCTTGGGAGGCCCAAAGTCAAACCCTGTTGGAACAAGCCTGGCATGGTGGAAAGAAGCCCCACGTGTCTGTCCCGGAGTCCGATGGGCAGGTGGGGGCTGTGGGAAACCTTTGCGGGCCTTGCCTGTGGGTGGGGGAGGAGGCCATTCTCAGGGAACGCACAGTAGTTGTATCCGTGGGTTCTCTAGCCTGGGGCACCTCAGTCGCCGCAGGGTGTTGCAGACAGACTAGCCGGAGCGCAGCTGGGATTCCCACCAAGACCGGGGTTTCAGTGGCTTGGGATGCCAGGCTAGCTGCTTAGGCTTGAGTGAATGGGTACCTTCTGGGAGCGCTGGAAAGTCTTTGGTGAGAGATTAGACGCGGCTCCTTAATCAAGGGCCGGATCCCTCGCTTCCCATGGTGGGTCCAGATAAAGAGACAGTCCATAATTCTAAGACGTTTATTTTCATTGTGGAGAGTGGCATGGATGGAATTGTACCTAGTGGCCTCTGGGAGATGCGAGGCAGATATAGTAACTGGGAAGGGGCATAGCTAATCTTGGGGCTGTGTGGCCACACTTCTACCTGAGGAGGGGTGGTACGTGACCATGACTGGAGCCAAAAGCCTCCTGGGAGTGTTGGCATAATGTTTTCTGGTCCCTTGCGAATTGTTCCGCTAGGTCACCCAGATTTTACGCCTGTGCTCAACCGGGTGCCAGATTGCCTGTCACAGATCACTGCCCCACAAAACCCTTTGGAAATATTCATTAAAAATAAAAGAATATATAATGGTCTAATGCAGATTCATAATGGAGCCTTGGATGTAAGAAGAGCAATATAAAACCTAAGCTTCATCATTTCCTAGTGCACTTGCCTCCGTGAGCAAGGAGCTTTTAATGTAAGAGATAATGAGACAGTCTCCTTTAGAAAAGTCTTCGGTAAGCTTTAGAAGTTCAGATGCGTGTTCGGAGGAGGAACGAGTTTAGCTAGACTGTAATTAATCTACATAATCTGGGGTTTTCTAATAATATCACATTTACTGATTCAGTGTTGTATTACAAAATTCATGAAAATGTATAACCCTCTCAAAAGTTTACTTTAATATAATTCGACTACAAATAAGTTTCTAAACTAATTCCCAAAGAAGAGTATTTGGTATTCATTAGGACGAATTAATGGTAAAGAAAGAATTAGAATAAGCAGATTCAATAATCCAGTAGGCAGATTCAATAATCCACTAAGCAGATTCTTAATGACTATAATTTACTGTCATAAATTTCTGTCATAACAACAATTAAGCATTGTAATGAAAATCACAGATGAGCAGAGACACGGACACACATACTCTGTTGTTGATACTAAAGGATGAAGGGGAAAGAGCCGCCTACATGTGTAGGCACAACTGTCTGCCCTGGGATGGCAGTGGGAAGCACCAGACAGAAGCTTTTATCCTTTCTGCCTTTAAGCATCCAAATTATAAGACTCAGTTACCACCCACTTTGGGAAGGCATAACCGATAGGTCCATCTTAAAAGGAAATGGCTAGTTAAGTAACCAAACCTATCTTCAGTGAAAATTTCCCAGCCATGCTTCTCTGTAGTTACTGCTAGTAAAATTAAATAGATAATAAAGAAAACTGTTTAAATTTACAAATAATATTCCTTTACCAGTAACCATAAAGACTAGAGATGTATCTTACTTCTGTGACTTTTTGTGGTGTGATGCTTCCCTCATATGGACAGCCCAGGGCACAGGACACGTACCTATATTGAAAAATACAGAGCAATGTGATCTGTCAATCACATCCAAATCTACATTTTAAAAATGAATAACAAAAAAAATACACCAAGCAAAATTATTTTACACTTTTTCTTTATCCTTCAACTAAACAAAAATTATTTAGGAGCATTTAAAGATAACTCAACTTTTTAATCTATCAAACAATTATAACTTAATAATATTATTTGATGATAGTAACTAAAGAACATTATATGAACATGTCTGTATTATAGAAGTGGTTCTCAACATGTAGGTCACGATCCCTTCAGGGGTCAAACAAACTTTCCACAAGATTCACCTAAGACTATCCAATAAATCAAATATTTATATTATAATTCATAACAATAGCAAAATTACAGTAATGAAGTAGTAACAAAAATAATGCTGTGGTTCAGGGTCACTACAACATGAGGAACTGCATTAAAGGGCTGCAGCATTAGGAAGGCTGAGGACCAGTGTGCTGTAGCATCAGACGGGTACTCAAAGCATAAACACTAGTGAAATGTGCATTTTGATTTAGACAGTCATAAATTCAATGTTTAAATAACCAAGTCTTTAGGATTATATTGAGCTGGCATGCAAAAATGAAGTTTCTCTCCATACATCTACTTGGATGTTTCTACTACAAATAAGATATGGTCATGGTTCATTTCCAACCCCAAGACCTATCCACCACCTCAAAATTCATGTTTGTTCTCTCATGAGTTTATCTTACTTGCTCCAAATAAAAGAGTGTCTAATGGGTTTGTCTTCTGGATAAAGATAAGCTTCCTTAGCAAGTCATTTCCATTTAAAGATGGTGATTCCTTTCCATAATAAGTTATCAAGATTTTTGACAAATCTATTGAAATTATTTGAAGTTTATCTCTGATCCCACTTCATCGAGCCAGGTGGTGATGGTGTAAGCCTTTAATCCCAGCACTCAGGAGACAGAGGAAGGGAGATCTCTGTGAGTTTGAGGCCAACATGGTCTACATAGTGAGTTCATGGACATTCAGGAAAAAAATTGTCTCAAAATTAAAAGCAAATAAATAGATAGGTAAGTGGATAGATAGATGATAAAAAAATAAATAAAATTAAATAAATAAATAAATAAATAAATAAATAAATAAATAAATAAATAAATAAAATGCATCACCTGCTTAGTGGTCAGGAGTAAGGAAATCCATAGGGGGAGAGAGGGTGGTGGAAAGTGAGTCTGGCAGTATAGCTCTGGGTCTGGGATAAGAAAGATTCTACAGTAAGTACTATGTTTACAAAGAAGGCTGGACTTTGAGATGATTCAAAACTAGTTTTGGGTATTAAAATTTTAGGAAAGGTCCTGAAAAATCAAATTTGTTTTATAGAAATTTAGTTTCATAAAGGGAAGGTTGGAGGTAAAAGAGAACATATTGATGTGTTTGATGAATTTAAGCTATGATTCATTAGAAAACTTGGAGTGAGGGATGGGGCCACCCATCCATCTCAAAAATTTTAACCCAGAGTTGTTCCTGTCAAAAGGAAATACAGGGAGAAAGAGTGGAGCAGAGACTGAAGAAAAGGCCATCCAGAGACCACACCACCTAGGGGTCCATCCCATCTGCAGACACCAAACCCAGACACTAATGCTGATGCCAAGAAGCACTAGCTGACAGGAGCCTGGTATACCTGTCCCCTGAGAGGCTGTGCCAGAGCCTGACCAATACAGATACGGATGCATGCAGCCAACCATCAGACTGAGCACAGGGACCCAAATGGAGGAGTTAGGGGAAGGACTAAAGGAGCTGAAGGGGATTGCAACCCCTTAAGAAGAATAACAATATCAACTAACCGGACACCCTCCTCCAGAGTTTCCAGGGACTAAACCATCAACCAAAGATTACACACGGAGGAACCTATGACTCCAGCTGCATATGTAGCAGAGGATGGCCTTATTTGGAATCAATGGAAGGGGAGGCCCTTGGTCCTGTGGAGGCTCGATGCCCCAGTGTACGGGAATGCTAGGGCAGTGAGGTAGGAGTGAATGGTGGGGGAGCACCCTCATGAAGGCAGGGGGAGAGGGGATGGGATAGGGAGCTTGCAGAGGGGAAACCAAAAAGGAGGGACAACATTTGAAATGTAAACAAATAAAATAACCAATAAAAAAATATGAGCTAGCACAAATCAATGAAAAAGAAAAAAGAAAATGAAAGACAAAAGAAACTCAGAGTGAAGTTTCTAAGACTTTGAAATAAAAAGGTACACACTAAGTGGGCTAGTATACAATGTTTCTTAGATGTAACCCAATTCGGAGTTATTAATGTGAATAAAACTTACATTTGAGAAATGAAATTGATAAGCTGTTTAGCAAGCCCATCACACAGTGCAAAGACAAGGAAGAAAAATTCAAGTCCAATTTATTGGAAACTCTTCCAGCTCCTATGCTTTATGTAAGATTTTAGATAATTTGTTCAAATGTGGCCAAGATAAATGAGAAGGAAAATGGTATAGCAATGGAGAAAGTTGTAAAATGAGGAGAAATTTCAGTCCACAGGCAATGATTCAAGTAATGTGCAAACACTGATTATATTCTAAGTTCTAAGCCCCAAACACTGAGATGTGACTTAAATATAATACCTAAGGAAGCCAGTTCATATTTCCTTTGAAATGTGCTAAATAAGGAAAACAATGCCAATAAACAACAATAAATTCAAATTGATCAAAACAAGCACTCATGAGTATTCAGCTGGTCACTAGGCCACAACTGCCCACTTGTCCCTAAAGCCGCTATTCACAGATAGATATTCTTATATTTTCTAGTGTTTTAAAAATAGAAAATTAACTTTGGCTTCTAGTAAAAAGGGAGAACTATACTCCAAGCCTTAGGTCATGCATAGAGGTGAAATGGCAGACCACATCATGCTGGCCACATACAGATATTTCATGCTTCATGCTTGAGAAGGGGAGCCTCTGAAAATTTCATTTTATAATACACATTTATAAGCACACAACACAGTGTGCTATAGAAAGAGGACATGGAGTTGGGAGAGGCATACAGAGATGAGGAGGTAAGGAGATTTGGAAAGAAAACGGGTGAGTGATATGATCTAAATTCAGTGTGTGTGTGTGTGTGTGTGTGTGTGTGTGTGTGTGTGTGTGTGTGTGATTCTCAAAGTATGAATAAAATACAAAAACAAAACAAAATACAAAATTATATTTAAATTCAAAAAAAGCTAGGGAAGAAAACAGATTCAAGTACTCAATTGAGGAACACACATGTTAAAATTTATATTTCTAGAAATGATAGTCCTCTGAAAAATCCAGAAATAAACTTCAAATTAAAACCAAGGAAGAAGAAGAAGAATTAGAAGAATTAGAAGGAGGAGGAAGAGGAGGAAGAGGAGGAGGAGGAGGAGGAGGAGGAGGAGGAGGAGGAGGAGGAGGAGGAGGAGGAGGAGGAGGAGGAAGAGGAGGAGGAGGATTGTTGTGTAGCTTGTATTTGTCTACATTGCAACCCTGTCCATGGTAATCCAGTGATATGATTTCATGGTGAATTTCCTTAACTATTCAGTGAAAATTACTTTTCTCTAAATCAGTGGTTCTCAACCTTCCTGATGCTGTGACCCTTTAATACAGTTCTTTACATTGTGTTGACCCCAACCATAAAATTATTTTCATTGTTATTTTATAACTGTATCTTTGCTACTGTTATGAATCATAATGAAAATATCTGATATGCAACTCATGTGAAAAAGACATTGACCCCCAAAAGGATCACAACCCACAGGTTGAGAACCACTGGTCTAAATATTCTTTACATTTTGAAATAGACAAAGGTGTTCATAGTCCCCTTTTTAGAAGTACGAAAGACAAAACTACTTTGACTTTTTAATCTGAAAGTTTATAGAACATCTGTCCTTTACATTTTGATTACATAATTTGGCCTTAAAATAAACATACTATTATTTTATGATGATGGATACGTATTATCTTGTCTTTACTTTTTTTCTAAGTTCTTCATGTGAAAAACATTTAATAATCCCCAAAGATGATTCAATATTAAAAAAACAACAACAACAAAAAACCTCTATGGTAGAAATTTGGGAAGATAAAATTCAAACGAAAACACATAGTATAGTATAGTCCAAGTCTGGTTGTTCTTTAAATGACCTAGGCCTAATTCCAATCATTGTAAGTCCTGTCCCAAAGCCAAGCATCTTTATGTTATTATTATTACTATTATTACTATTATTACTATTATTACTATTATTACTATTATTATTATTATTATTACTATTATTAAATTTGCCGCACTGGGAATCACTAAGCCAATCCTCTCTCTTTATTAATTGTTGAGTCGTTCTGCCTCTATGGACTTTGCTCACATCAACTAAGAGAATTATAAGGTACAGATAAAGCCATCCCCAGCATGAATTTTATGTTCATTGTATCTGAATACTTTTATAATTATTAGAAAACAAGCTACTGTCTTACTTCAGTAACAATGAATTTATTGCATGTTTTTCAGTATAAAGGAACAATTCCAAATCTATGCTGCAACTGCTGGTCTTGGAAACAAGCAAAAGCAAATGCAGATTTGCCTCCTTCCTTCAATTCCATCACCACAGTGGCCTCCTGCCTCTGCTCTCCCCTACTCTGCTTTCTAATGGTTTGCACATGGCTCTATTGCAAGAGCCCTAAGACAGTGAATTCAGAAATGACAGTACATATTTCGATTCAGGCAACCATGTAAACTCCTGAAAGAGAAAACTGAGTTTCTTCTGACACTATTTCCTCTCTGTTTCCCTTAATGGGATCTCCTGTAAGGATAGCTAGTGATGCAGATCCAAAGCAAGGCAGTTTCTTTATGAAATGCCAAAGAGCGAGGATAAGATCAGTATCTCAGATACACCGGCATTTACAGAAGCAGCTCAAGTTTACGGACACGTGTGAGTCCTATGTGACAGATAACTACATCTGGGTAGCTGAGTCTTCATGTCAGATCCCCTAGTATCAATCAGGTTCCACATTCCATGGGCTAGAAACATGGTAATAATTATTAATGAGCTATAATTACATTAGTGATTACTATAAACAAATATGGTCCAAAAGCTATGATATATATCATAATGTGTGTGTGTGTGTGTGTGTGTGTGTATTTAAAAAAACTACCAAGGTGGCTTATAAGTAAACTCTAAAAATAGATACAAATGGAAATCGAGTTAGGTTTCGTGAGTACCCTCGCACTGGGATGTCCATGTGTCTTGCAGAGCTGACGACTTCCTCAAATCTTCCCATACTTTCTTCAATGGAACAGTTGATATTCTTCTTGCTGAAAGATTCTGAAGCAGCACCAAAAACTGCTATCTCCGTGGCTCCAGCAGCAACCTAAAAGATACAGTTTATAGCCCAAGACTAACAAGTTTTAGAGTCTTGTGAATGATAGCAGAAGAGAATACAGATGACTCTAATGCATGCGTGGGTTCACACATAGCCTTAAAATCTAAAACCAGGTTCTTCTCATTTTGCTACGCTCACTGTTTTGAAATGAACTATTTTATAGTAACAAGAAAATTCTACAAACCACAACATTCTTAAGATTATGAGGCACATAAAACACAGTGATGATGATCCGGTTAATTCTGGCTTTCTTTCATCGTGTTATCCTCAAAACACTTTAACCATAATTATGGGGAAAAAGATGTGTGCCCACTAAAGCCTGCACTTTTATAGAGAATACTATTTTGAGACCAAAATATTATTGAAAGAAAAAAACCAAACTATTTCTGGTTCTCTTTTCTTCCTATAATAACAGAGAATGCCTTCCCAAATCATCGCTCAGATTTTGTCTCCAAATTTTATTGTAGTTCCTAATTAGCTGCTATAGCTTTGTATCCTAACTACCAAAGCCATGTGCTTATGCAACTAAGATGCAAGTCAACTGGCTAGTCTTTAACTCTAAACTAATAAGTGACTCAACTCTACCTGTCCCCCTTTCCCTTTGGTTGTGTTTATAGCACCCACAGCGTCTATAGTAATACATTTGTAGTAAAACATTTGCAATTGTCAAGCCCTCTAGATTTCAAAGATGCATCTGTAAGACTTCATGTTAATGTCTCACTTGCTGTCTGACTAGTTTTACATGTTTTCATCTCTGACTGCCTGTTAATACCTTAAGAAGGAAAACATAATTTATCATTCTTTCAACATTTAGAAGACATTTTTTGTTCCTCTGTTCAAATGTGAATCTGGATCCTCTAAAATAAATTTTCTATTTAATTAAATACTTACACCTTACCATTAATATGAGAACTTTGCCTGCATATTTTTTTTTTGTAATCTGAAAACTCGCACAACTATTATTGGACTTATTTTATGAATGCGGCACAAACAAACTTGTTTGCCACCCAGTCTCAGATAGTTATTCAGCTAGTGAACCATGCTTTGATTACAAACCCACAGAACTCCCAAGCCAACACTTATTCTATTGTTAAACTATTGTTAGGATATACTCAAATATTTTCTCCAAGATAGGGACCTTCACTTGTTTGGGAGGACTTGATTGCAGTAAAATTATTTTATTTTATAATGCCATAAAATTAAGTCAAATCAAGTGAAAAATAAATGTCTCTCACAGCACATACATGAATGGGTAATGTACTGAATAGACTCCTACGACCTTAATTTTATGCATCATAGTACCAAATACAGAACCCAAAATACATACTGACATAAGGAATATATACTGTAATGCCTTTGCAACAAACATATGTAAAGATAATACAGTACTTTACATTTTTACACAAAAGTAATGTGATTCTTCTTGTGTGTGTAGTCATTAAAACTCTTATCTAAGTCACATAAATCCCAAAACCACACAGAATCACAAGAAATAAAACTGGAGGGGGTAAAGAAAAAAGTCATTGCAAGCAGATACAGTAGCAATGATTAGCTTTAGTCTAAGAGAAGAGTTCACAGAAACAAAAGGCTGGCTCTAAAATGTTGACAAAACATTTATTTCAGGAATATCGATGATTATAATGATGCTCATCAATATATATTTAAGATATACCCTGTAATAGGGAAGCATGAAATATACTTTTAAATTTCCATCCCAAATAGAGAATTACTTTTTTTGTTCAATACTTAGTTGTACAGAAAGAGCTATATGAGGAGTCTGTTAGGTAGATCCTAATGGGGCCATGGGGGTCTTGACCTCTACGTGTTCATGTTAGTTTATAAGCAGAGTAATTACAGATGAAGACTGGTGGATTACATATTAATCCATTTTATTTTAATGTTCAAATGTCTTCAAAACAATAAAGGCAATTCCAGAGAAAATTTCAAACTTACAGCATGCTGCAAACCCTGAAGATTAGGTATAAGGACAGGATAGCGAACTCCTGGATACTGATGAATGCCTCGCATCACTTCAGCATGGTCAGCCATCTTAAACACAGAGTAGTTATATGTAAGCACAGAAATGAGCAAGACATCAAATATGAGATTGGAACTTCTGTGTAAGTTATTGTTACACATAAAACATATGCTAAAAATTAATGTCTGACATAAGGAGTGTTCATAGGTAGATAAGGAAAAGTAGTTCTTACTGTCATAGATGGATTACAATGAGGCATGGCCTTACTAATTCGTAAAGCAGGATCTGACTAAGTGGATGAGTACAGAGAAACAGGATTTCCACCATTTTCTTGCAGTCATTTGGTAAGCCAAGCATCAGATACTCATGATAGTATGGAAAATTTGAAAGGCAAAACACAGTTTATTTATTGTCACACAAAACTTTATGCCCAACTTTTCAGTGCACAAAATTATACGGTGTTTAAGAACATATAAATTGTATAATACCATTAAAATCATTTAACAAGTCTGGAATCAATAACCAATGTTATTGGGTTAACATACAGGTTCTAGTTAGTAGTGGTAAGAATGATTTATGTAGTATCATCATACGATTGCTAGCTGTTCTTATATATGAAGAACTAAATAAACAGTGCTTAGAACAAAATTAAACCACACAATCAAAAGTGTATTTTATGAATCTACTAAAAATTAACTTTAGATTAAAATTGCAAATCTACAACGTCAAAAAATTAGTTTCTTAACACAATAATCTAATACTAAGATCACATAGAAAATTAAAGTATCTTATAATGAGGATTACATATTTAAAAGTGTGGGGTTTCTGGGATACTTGATGTAGATAACCCTTCTTATTGTTTTCCCTGTGGGCTGGAGAGTGGGCTATGTGTTCTGTCAAGTTTTGAAATACGCATCTGTAATGTGCATACTAGACTGTCCATACTAAGAACTAAATGAAGCATATGCAACTAAAATATATTCATACTCTGGTATAAAAATGAAACGGAATGTACATCAGACAGACAGAGAAAGCTGTGTTAACAGACACCAACCCCAAACTACTGCCCTCAAACGACAGTAGAAGGAAGAAATTATTACTCCTCTACTCATCTTATTCTTTATCATGATCACATGTTGTTTTTAATTAATAAAAGCACATCAATAAAAATATAACTTCTTGTTTATTCACACACAAACCTCAAAGCCCACCCCTAGTGACACACTTCTTCCAACAAGGCCATGCGTCCCAATCCTTTCAAATAGTGCCACTCCAGAAGCATCCAAATATATGAGCCTATGGAGCCATTCTTATTCAAATAACCATAGAAGGGTTCAGAATAAACAAATGTTAGTATGAGAGTGCAGAAAAGTTTAAACAGAATACAGACTATTTACTACGGACTTGCATGTGATGTATTATAGTTTTTATAAAGATCGGCCATGAAGATATTTTTGGTCTCTTATATCTTTCCAAGTTCTCTTACCTATTGATGAAGATATAGATTATATTCATTCCCTTGAGGCTGGGTAGGCTGTGAATGTTCTGAACAATACTTTAGA
Source organism: Uromys caudimaculatus (assembly GCA_028551405.1). Classification (NCBI taxonomy): domain Eukaryota; kingdom Metazoa; phylum Chordata; class Mammalia; order Rodentia; family Muridae; genus Uromys; species Uromys caudimaculatus. The sequence continues at coordinate 42,989,941 of CM052706.1, forward strand.
GTGGCAATTTTTATGTGGCTTCTAAAACTAGTTTATAATAAAAGAACAAACATTTCCCCTTCTGGGAAAGACACTATGAAGAAATCAGCTGATATGGAAGGGGAAACACCAAAATCACCTATGCAATGGCCACATAAAGAGGCAGCCCCGCGTGCAGAATATGCACAAAGATGAATAGAGCGACTAACCCAACAACTAGGGCCATTCCTTATGTCTGTGAGTAAAGCAGCCTTCCACCTACATCTCAAATAACTCATTACACAGTAGTAAAAGAACAATGAAAAGTGGATATGGTCCTTAAAGAGGATGTAAGTAGGGCATCAGTGAAAGTGCTCATTTGACAACACGCTAAGAATGTTAGATGAAGTGGGGACCATACTCTGTGAGATGTTTTTGAATTGGGTCTATATTAGTCAAAAACTATCCATTTATCTTGAAGGCAACATAGAAATACAGAGAGAGGGTGTTCAAATAGAGAGAAGATTGGAATAAATTCAGAATTATAACTGAATCCCAAGGAAGTATATGAAAGTCAGCCCATAGAGATGGGAGGCAATTCTCAGGCAAATCTGAGAATCCAGTGAGTCGTGAACGGTCTCTGCTGTAAAGACACAACACTTGACCAAGAACTCACAAAGAAAAATTACTAAGACTAACATAAAAGATGTATTTTGCTCAAAAACTTAATCCCTACTATTTCATAGCCTTAAAAAATACATTAATAGTAAAGATGTCTTAAAAAGACATTGTGGTATATTATTATCTATATCTAGATATAATTACATATATATTTATAGTATAATATATTATATGTAATGCAATACAGATATTATACATATATGCACATATAATACATATACTATATGTAATATAGTATAAAAAACATAAGTCCATTTATACATATACATATATGGTTTAGATAAATATTTTCCTATGTGATCTAATAGTGCTCTTCCCAAGAGCCAAGGACAATATAGCAAACACTTCAAACAAGCTATGAGAATCTCCCTTCAGAGTTTTAGGTCAAAGTTGTCAAGAAACTCCCAAAACATTACAGGATATTGCTGTTGCCATTGGTTCCCTCCCAAAGGCAGCTCTCTGACTTAAGACCAGCTCAACAACAGTGAACGCATGCCTGGTACTGGAAACCAAGTCATACTGATGAGGCTAGTGAGGTCATGGATCTTGGAGGAGTACCTCCAAATACCACTTTACTAAATGAGTGTAATTCCTAACTACATTCCAAATATTTGTCCTTATCCCCACAGATAAGAGTAGGTGTCACCCCTTATCAAAGACATGTCTCCTTGCATCAGATAGAGACCATTACAGAAAACCACAACCAAAGTACAGAGAACAAGTGACCGTAAAGTTATAATAACCCATATATAAATTTATTTTTTAAATTGTAAACATATAATTTATCCCCTTAACATTCATGCCCTATTGTATCAATTATCACATCTCACCAGGCAGATCAATACTGCACCATGAAGGGACTACAGTCCTGGAAGTGCATTCTTTCCCATAGAGTGGGCCTCATATCTAACTAAGGAATAACTGATAATCCCCAAAACATTCATGTCACTGTGGCAAGATACCAATACCCTTATCTATCCAGGCAGTTCAGTATTGTAGCACGCACCATCTAGAGATAGATTGACAATTCTTTTCCTCCAAAAACCTGCATAGCAACTTATGCCACCAAGAAAATATTGTGGCACTAAAAAGTATGGTCGTGCAAAAAAAAAAAACCTAACTAATGCACAGTCAAATACTGAAGAAAATGTTTTATGAAGTGATCTCCAACATTCATCTCAGTTTTAAAAAGATTATCATACATAATTTACAGATGCCTGTCATAGTTTTAAAGTTTACATTTCTGTAACTTAATGAGTTAATTTTTAACAGTAAAAATTAACATTTGTTTCCCTACCTAAATAGAATCTTGTATCATAATTATTTTTTGTGGAAGAAGGGTCCTCCAGTTTCATACACTCAGGAAGGAGGCTCTTTAGCAGTGGGTGTTGTTTATTCTTAGTACGTCTACAGTATCTCTAGATATATCTACTTATTTCTCTCAACATACTATCTTAGTTTTTTCCAAGAAACAGACTTATACTTATGAACATATAACTGTACTTTCTCCCTACCCACCGGCATCTTGAAGCATTTACTTTTGCTCATCATCAATCCAGAACTATATTCAAATCTTATTGAACTAAAAGTAAATAATGCTAGACCTTATTGTTTAGAGTCTCCTCTGGCCAAGCCTGCCAGTGCTATTTTCTGTATGCAGGGTACATTCAGAAAGACAGACAAATAAGAGAACATGCAATTTCTTCAACACCTGCCATCGATTAGTGCAAAAGCATAAATGATGTGGTTTCAGACTCTATAACTCAAAACTCAATATGAGCCGTAATTCCTCTTAAAGGTAACATTTGGAGACTCAGTAATGGGAAAAAAATGCGACTCGAGTGCTTCCTGACAATCCTGGGTGAGAGTACTGTAGGCAACTCTGAATAGCACTATAGCCTGGGTCCTATAACCATGCCCCATTCATAGACGCCTAGCGCAAACCTCATCTATCTTAGGCTCAGTAGCACAGAGGAAATCTTGGTCTGCTTGAAGAAGTAAGACACTCTTAATAAATCACAGCCTTACAATAATAAACACAGGAAATCTCTGGAAAATTGAACATCCTTTTTTTTTTCTACCCAATACCCTGCGTGGCTGCCAAAGCTAAAACTGTCTGACACCATATTCACAAAACTTAAGTCCAGAAGCCTTAAAACTAATTTGGTCTGGTGTATAATTTCCTGTCCTTCCTTGTTCAGCTTTACCTCTGTATGTGATGGACCTTTATAGTGCCCTCTGTCGGATAGAATGTCCACGTGTCACAAAATCATCCACCACAACTTCCCCTCCTCTATCCTTGTGAAAACAAGAGATGCTAATCACAATTCATGATGTCTACAAATATTCATTTTTATATTGCAAGCTAAACATCGCTACAGGAATGGATTTGGGGGTTTAAAACTGTAATACTAATGTCTTAGAGGGAAGAAATGAAAGTCTTCTTTATCCAATAACATTCCCCAGTTCGGAAAGATAAACATAGCAATTATACATTAGTTATTCTTTGTTAGGGTCAATGCCTTTGCAACTACCTGCCTGCTCTTCCAATATTAAAAATATCATGTTCCAAACTTCATTCTAAAGAGGGGCAAAAAGTCTCAGAGCTCCCAGTATAATTTTCCTTTTGTGCCTGTGCAATTGTGTTGTCTCTCATGTATTATGCTTTTGTATATGATAATAATGTTGCCACTGTTGCAATTTCCCTCGCATGGAAACATGAGCAATTTTTAAAAATAGTGGAGCAAATTGCTTTCAGTATGTTTTGTTAATAGAGTTTTGTATTCTTACTGTTTTAAACCTACAGCACTGTGGAGAGCTACAGTGGAGAGGGTAAGTCTGGGTTACTAGGTTAATAACTCACTGTCAATCAGACATTATCAAGAGGAAAGGGCTATGACAAAAGCAAGGTCTCCTTACCATAGGAAGTACTGCTGTTGTGGTAAGCTTGAAGCCTGGATACAATGTGGATGCTGGAGATTCTTGTTTTAGTAAACAATGAAAGCAGAACTTCCAAGGGCACCAGCAAACCGCTCAGCATGTGTTAATTACATGGTTCTACCAGATTGTAATTCATTTATAGATACTCACCTGATTTTTAAGTTCTTTTGTGTGTTGTCATTAATTTCCAAGCAACTGTATCCCACCTCCATCCACCTTAACATTCTAATTACAGAGTTGTGCCTACACTGTTACTCAGTTTTGAGCCTAACAAAGAGCTCTATATAGTTTTAATACAGAAAAAGTAAAAACATTGAGTGGGAGAATGAATAGGTGGAAAGGTTCCAGCACAGAGAGAAATGAAAACGCCTTGCCAAATCATACCAGAAATGAGTAAAAATTGGGTCGCAGATTTTTCTACTTCTTCATCAGAAAATACAAGCTAAACAACAGGCATGATGGTATTCCCAAAGTACAGGGATCCTGGAGGACATGGAGAAGGGGTGTGCGTGTGTGTGTGTGTCTGTGTGTGTGTGTGTGTGTGTGTGTGTGTGTGTGTGTGTGTATTTACACTACTGAGACATACATTTCTTTCTATGCACCTTAAGCAGATAAAATATAAGTTGAATCAATCTATGATAAGTAGTATTCATGCTGGAGTATGATCAGCATCAATTTACTTCGACATATTTGTATTTCAAAGAGTATGTAAATAAAACTTATCATCTTTTTCAATGACAAATTTGAATTTATCTAGGGCAGTTATTAGATTAATATCATTTTCCAAAAAAATCCTCTGCATTAACAATAAAAAAATATTAAATCCATAGCTCTCATAGAACATTCTGTTATTCTAAGAAATTTTCATCAAAATCATCTCAATTATTATGAATCTACTACAGTAAACAAGAAGTGTCCAAGGTCCTTTTGCCAGATCTCTTGACCACATTTTGTGTCTCCCAAGCTCACTGAACCTAGATGGCTCATCTGTAGACTTTTCAATGGAGGCCCACCATCAAAATAGAGTAATTCAAAAGGAATATTTTCAAAGTCAAAAATCAAATATTTCTGAGACAAAATATACCTCTACTTGGTTTTTGTCTTTTACATAATATGTACAGACCTCTAAAATGTCAACACATAAAAGATATTGGAGAAGGCCAAATGTTAAGATAACTTCAGTTGCATGGAAATAGGAAGGGCTGTGTTGGGAAGCATAAGTGTTCCCTTAGGAGGCAAGTGCTGGGAGAGTGGACCAGGGGATGAAATTATTAAGGTTCTTTAATTACATGTATGAAACTGTCAAAGAATTTGAAAATGTTTTTAATTAGATACAGAAGAGTCTTTTAATTGTTTAATTGACTAAAATGTTTTTGAAAGTTTATTTCTATTCTTCATGGCTAAACACAAAAATTTTGATAAAGATAACCAACTCAATAAAACTGAATATAGGATGATATACAATGTATCATTTATAATATTTCATCGTGCTTGCTTTTATATGTTTAAGGACAAAACAAATCTAACTTGTTAATGGAAAGGAAACTAATCAAATTAGCTATATTATTGAAAAGCAGAGTACATAAATTTTTCAATGGAATAAATTTTAGAGGAAAGGGAAGAAGTAGCTAAACTAAAAAGAATTATACCTTCTGCTTAAACACTTAAAATCTAAACAGTGAAATTACTAGGATGCTGTCATCTTTGCTTTTCCTTTGACACAGTAGTAAAAGTACATTTTAGACAAGAAGTTACTATTTAATGCTGAGTAATATAATAAAATATTACCAACATTCTTTTCAATTTTTATTGAAGATTAATTGTAATTAAGCTCAAGGGCCAAAAAATAGTACCTACTATCTATGACAACTTTGTCTAATTTTTGTTCCTATTTTCCTTTCTTTCTGAGACAAACAAGGGAGTTTTGAAGATTTGTGAACTGTATATAACAGTTGAAGTTAATCAGTGGTTTCAAAACACACACACACACGCGCGCGCGACTGCACAGCCCTTGCCACTTCTGACAGAGGAATATAGTAATTTACATCATCACTCTTGATAAAGACGTGCTAATGCCCATTGATACAGAAATAACAGTGGTGCGGGATAGAAATGAAATTCATGCTAAATAACACAGTAGCTATCATAATACTTATAATATGACCTTTTCATTCAAAAGGAAAAAAACTACATATTTAGGTAAAATTTTAATATAACAACTTGAGATAAACAGATTTTGTGCTAATGAAATGACACTAAATAACTACTACTCTTCATTTCAGGGGTCCATTGGCTTTAGTTGTAAAAAGAGGGTTTACTTTCATTCACTTCCCTTGAAAATAAGAGATTCTGTGGTAATCGTGTGCTAAACTAGGTCATGCTAGGCGTGTCCTATTCTACATTGGACGACGCTTCACAAAGATGTTGGAATGACTCTCAAGTGAGCGATTCGCAGCCTCCATTCTCTCCTTTCTGGCTGCACTGTGTGTTCAGACGCAGTAGGGAAGTGTTGCATTCATGCACAAAGGATGTGGTGATGAAGGCCAAGCCTACAAAGTGTCTTCAACAGTTTCTCCCTAGTGTCTGTCTTAACCTAAGCAGGTCAGAATGAGCAATAGATTGCCTGTGGTGGCAGAGACTTTTCTTCTCATTTTGCAAGCTCTCGAAGCAGCATGCCTTCCTCACATAGCCATGTGAGTTGTGTTTTAGGCAAAACAATTTTATAAAGGAAACAGTCCTAAGTGAGGTGAGTCTGAAGAGCCAGTGCTTACCATGCCGGGCTAAAGTAAGGGTTCTTTTAAAATCAGGGGTCTTAGATTGCAGACTCTGTTCCTTGGCCGGCTGCATTTATTTCCTAATTACTACTACAATGAAGCAAATACTTAAATTATTTCTAACTCAGTTTTTAAAATAAAACTGTGACACTTGAAAAAATCACAGTCCCAATGAGAGTTCCTTTCTCACAAAGGATACTTAAAAAAAAAAAAAAAAAAAAAAAGTAAGTGGTGTCTTTCTTCTTTGAAACTTGGTGGGCTTTGTAACTGTCTCAGTTAATAGGCTTGCCAAATCAATGCTATATAGATTACAAGGCTTGGCTATAAAAAGAATATCACTTCTGGATCACTAAGCACCATCTTAGATATCTAAAAAGACCACACTGTGGAGGACCTCATAGAGAGCTCTGAGAACAGTTAAAAACTAAACAGTGTCCAGCCAGTCCGTACTGTCTAAACTACTCATGCCTTTGAGTTCATCCACTTCATCTTACTACTAGTCCCTAACAGGTCTCTGGAGTGCCTAATCCAGTCTTAACAGAATTGTTTTTTGTTTTGTTTTGTCTTGTTTTAGTTTGGTTTGGTTTGGTTTTATTGGATATTTTATTTATTTACATTCAAATGTTATCCCCTTTCCTGGTTTTCCCTCCACAAACCCCCTATTCCATCCCCCACCCCCTGCTTCTATGAGGATGCTCCCCACCCACTCACCCACTCCCACCTCACCACCCTGGCATTCCCCTACACTGAGGCATCAAGCCATCACAGGACTAAAGGCCTCGCCTCCCACTGATGCAAGATAAGGCCATCCTCTGCTACATATGCGGCTGGAGTCATGGGTCCCTCCATGTGTATTCTTTGGTTGGTGGTTTTTAACTGAATTGTTTATGCTTAAAAGACACAAGCAAAACCAAACGTCATTATATTAAGTGACTAAACTTATGGAATATTTCTAATGCACACAATGGAAACCTGTTTGATTCAGTTGTCAGGGATACGTGATAATTTGCACATGTATGAGTACATACATGCAGAAACATTTGCACACATAAAATATATGACACAGCCTACACATTCAGTGAAAGCAAACACATTCGACCCATTAAGACAATCTACAGGGCCTGTGGCTTATGCATTAAACGTTAGAATGAGAGAACAAAAGGCATCTATTTTTTTTTCATGAAGGGCTAATGTTTACCTGTAACACCAGGAAATGGGTGTTAAGTTCACTGGGATTCACAGAGCATGATATCTCCCATTTAATATCAATAACCATGTAATATCATTTACATTATATCAATTATCATTCAATCCTACCAAGAGAACAAAGACTGCAACATGGGTGTATTTGAGATGTATGAAAACTAATACACCTGTGCAAATTCATAAGCAAAAACGATATCGTCATTTAGACCCTGCTTCCAGGGAAAGTGTGCCATTTGATCTCTTCATGTCAATCTTTTTCTAGAAAGGATGATTAATGTGTTATAGCAGGAATGTCAGTTTGGAAAAGAAAAAAATAAGGCTATCTCAAGATGGCTCTTCTTGGTGATTTAAATATTTGGTTCCTAAAGCTGTTTGAATTCATTAAATAGATCTATCTCTGTTACAAAAATACATGATGGACCAACAGGTACCAATGATAATGACAGTGAGTCACAGGTCACAAAGAGGCTTTGACTTCCATGTCAGCATCTAGCAAAGAAATGCTAAGTACGCATATGTGTGACTCATGCAGTCGCCCTTTGCAAAGACTTTGGGTTAAATGTTTCTTTCCTATAGTCTGCCAGTCTATGCTTTTCTGAAACATCAGAGATTCCTGGGTAATACCAAGGACTCCTGGGTAATGAGGTAAACAGAGTAACTCCAGGAAATAGGAAATGTGGCCCTAGATAATTTGGCCAGGATCTCTTTTGTGAAATGACATGGGCTATATGAGGTAGACTATAAGCAGACTGAACATCGTCTCATTGGACTCATCCTGATACTTTCTGTTGCCTGGACACATGATCATGTTGGAGGTACACTGCCCTCTCCTTTCTCCTCTCTTCTGCCTCCCTCTCCTCCCTCCATCTCCTCCACAAAATTATTCTCTACCTACCGTCTTACCATCTACACTCCTTATAAAGAACATAATGACTAAAGCAGACCAGATGCAAAAGACGTGGCCTTTTATATTTCATAAATGCAAACTTAAACCTGGTTTGTCGATCTAGTAAACGTACTTCCATTTCAGTAAAGAATGGTTTGTCCTCCACAGTAGAATGAGCATATGGGACAGGCTACAGCGGGCTCCTGGTTGATGTGTACCTTGACCCTACTTTTAAGTGTTAGAGTGACTTGTAAAAATAGAATGCTACAATCTTTTATGTACATTTTTTTCTACTCTTGTAAAGAAAACTCACTTCTATCCCTTTGGGAAGACGTCTTATCCATGTGTTCCAAGAGGTAAAAGCTTCATCAGGGACAAATAATATTTATAACTGACCCATTGCATTTGAGATAGATATATATAGTGTTACATGCTTAATTTATTTTTATTTTCAAAGTAGCATTCATTTTAATCATTGATACGAATAAAAACACTTATAAATCAAAGGAGTAAGTTAATAACTAACACAAAAATTTAGTTCACTTTAGAAATTATGAGAGTCACAATAATTTAAATAGCTTACTATTAACAGGCACTTTCCAAATGCGCAGGAAATCTATTTTTAATGTGTTTTCTTTCTCATGCTATTGTGTGTTCCATCTAAGTGAGGGGCTACCTGGACTAATTTCAAATATTCTTATATTACATGTCACTCTAAGGAAATCTTTTTCCAGATAAGTTATAAAGAACATGTATTTCTTAATGGCAGGCATTTTATCATCTGTGATCATTTAAATTATAGGTATAGGATCCTGTTTTATATGGCACCCTGCTACTGCGGACCTTTTCTTTAAGCTATTTGAGTTAGACAGCTCCTGCCAAACAAAACAGTGGGAGGGAAACTGTAAAAAAGCTTTAAGAGAGAGAGAGAGAGAGAGAGAGAGAGAGAGAGAGAGAGAGAGAGAGAGAGAGAGAGAAATAAGTGAAGAAGCAGCAATCTAAACATTAACTGGAGGACTATTCCCATGACCTGCGTCTGATGCAGAATCAGCTCCAGGAAAGCACAGGACTTACAGAAAGCCAACAAGACTCCATACATTGTCTTTAGAAACAGAAATCACTTCAGACAAAACATAAGCAGTTGCTATACCAAAATTATGGAATGTTAATCTCAGATGGTATTTTAAAGGTCTGTACTACATGATGCTCTTCTAGAGGGAGAATGAAAGAATTTAAAAGAGAAAGTTTTCAAATGTAAGTGCAGTGAAATCTAAAGCAGCCATGCAAGAAGAAGGCCAAACTACAAAAAATATACACCCATAAGGCTGCCTTAGGAGAAACACTCCTGTGTAGTGTAAGGTAAAGCAAGGCTACTGTGACTTTGAAAGATGAAGTTTGTAATGTTTGTCTTTGATTCAGGCACACTGCTCTTTTGTGGCTATGTGATTTATTTAAATCACTTTCTTCTTTAGATACATGTAACCAGATGAGGCTTAAAACAAGCACACACTAATAAAAGTCATGATGGAAACTATTATTGAACACTAGTCAGGACGTAAGCCCTGTGATCGTGCACACACAGGAGCCATTGACGTGACTGACCCTTTGTGGCTACCCACAGCATCCTGTACTTCTGGCATATGTGCTAAAGCTTCTAAGGTTCAGAGAGGTTAAATCACTTACTCAAAGACATGGCACACTGTGGATAAGGGCACGATTCTAGAACCATCTCTCCTCATCACAGATGTCCTCGGGAGCTATGCGAAGTAATTCAGTCAACTTATATAATATTACTTTGGGTTTAAAAAGTGCTCATTAATTTTCAGTAGGCTAATCCCAGATTCAACTTGGGACCACATGCAGAATAAATTCTGTCATTTTATATTCCCATCACGTGTATTTATTTAAGCAAGGCCAGGAGGCATGATCCAGTTCATACTTATCGGGAGACTTCCTTTCATTTTCTTTTGTCATATATTCTTGTCATTAGCTACAAGAGAGTAAGTGTGGCCTCTTAGAAACTGCTCTGTTCTCATTCTTTCAGATGTCTCTGTGAGCATCATAGGTGGGTCTGAAGGATAGTCTATAAATCAATTTTTATTATTATCTAATAGTAGTAGCATGAAGTCATGGGCATCATCTTACTACAAGAAGAATATTTTGTATACAACTTTTTAAATCGCTGGGAAATTATAAAATTTTGATAATATCAAGATTTAGTATCTGAAATGAAAATTTGGTTATAATTTGTTATTAATATTAGCAAGACCTATGCACTCTCCTGTTGGGGTTGGTCTGGTACTGCTATGTATTCAGATGCTAAATATTGTATCCCAAGATCTGCTTGCCCCAGGAAAAGCAAATTCTCATGCACACTAGCTTTTGTTGTATAAACCTTATCAAGTTATCCCTGATTGGTTAATAAAGATGCTGTCTCAATTAGGGTTTTTATTGCTATGAAAAGATACCATGACCAAGGCAACACTTACAAACACAAACATTAATTGCAGCTGGCTTATGATTTCAGAGGTTTAGTACATTATCCTCATAGCAGGAAAAAATGGCAGTATGCAAGCAGAAATGGTGCTGGAGAAAGAGCTGAAAGTTCTGCATCTTGATTCGACAAAGGCAATCAGGAGAGACTGGCATCCTCAAGCAGCTAGGAGGAAGCTCTCTTTCACAATGGGTAGAGCCTGAGCATAGGAGGAGATCTCCAAAGCCCACCCCCACAGTGACGCACTTCCTCCCACAAAGTCACACCTCATAACAGTACCACTCCCTATGGGCCCAGCATATTCAAACCACCACAGATGCCTACAGCCTGGGCTGGGCAGAACAGAAGTAGGCAAAGCTGCAGTTCCTGGGCTTGGGGTATCAGGTAAGGACCATGGGAAGAGAAGAAAGGAGGAAGAAGGAAGTTGCCATAGGTTACCACGGATCATAAGCATGTGGCCATAAGGGCTGGCCTGATGAGGCAGGAGCAGTAAAAATGGAACAGATGCACATATTTATGGAGATGTTGGCAGGGGAAGCAGACAAGATGGCTTGGAGGGTTGATATCTGCCAAGCTGTGGTGCTTTAAATCTTATTACAAATCTAGTGGCCTCTGTGTCTTTTATTTGGGGACTAATTGGTCTGAAACAGGGTGGAAACCCCTCATAGATATTTAAAGGCAATCAGAAGGTAGAGCAAACCCCCAGAATCACAATAACCACTACACTTTCCTAATTTTATAACTATGCCAGTATGTCCTATCTCTTCCCAGATGTAATTAAATATGTAAAAGATCATGAAACAAGCTGCAAACAGAGCAACTTCTTCAATTCTTAAAGATGATGAAAATCTCTTACAGTCCCTTAAAATCAATGACAGCTAGTGAAATATTGTTTCACAAAATAATCAGGAAAACATATTTATATCAAGTAATGTGTTTTTCTTAGGAAGATATCTGTATACTTAATTATATGATAACAGATATATGGATAAAAGGTAGGGCTGCTTATCTACACAAGATCATTGAAAATAATATGCTGACATTCTTTCAATCTGACTGATCCGCTATTCATCTCACAGTGATTTTACTATATACCTACCTGCTATTGCCCAAGCACTGAGGACAATGAACAAAAGAGACAGACATCATCTTCATGACACTTATAATACAGATAGCTAATGATCAGAGAAGATTCATAAATATATAAAAAGTTTATGATTACGGGTAGCAACAGTGACTTGAAGAAAAATCACTATCTGACAAGAAATTAGAATAACTCATAAAGAGTTGGTGGTTTAGTGACCACATGGTGTTTTCCATTACATCAAACGCATCCCAGCTGAAAGGACTCAGAGTTTTTGCCATTTCGCATCATACTGTTGGAACTGCAGGAAAATACCAACATTGAGAGGTAGCTAAGCAAATGCATGTGTAAAGTGCCTTGTATGATAGTACCTGTGCCTAAAAGCCAGAAAAACAGGAAAATAATTGGTTCACGTTAGCAGGAGTTTCACACGGTGAACTAATTGTATTAATGGAGCTTAGGGTGAGCAGGAAAACCGGAGTCACATATGCAAAGACCTGAGTGTGAGTTTTCCAGGCTTTTCAGTGAGAAGGGAATTTTTAAAGAGTTAGAATGTGTTTCCCAGAGTTGATATTTCTGAAGCCTATTTTAGTCACTATTAAGCAAGATATATAAGGAAGGGGTCAAGGCTTACGTATTCCATGTAAGGGACTGTAATATCTTGTGGGTTTGTGGGTTGGTAATACATCTATGGGATTGAAAAGGGAAAACAAGTATAGAATATAAAGGAGAATAACCTCTTGCTCATTTACTTGTGTGTATGTTTTGTGCGGGGTGTGGGTGGGGGTGGGGGTGGCATGTGCATAGGTGTGCACATGTGCATAGCGACGGGTATGCTACCACGTGCAGGAGTTAGCTCTCTCCTTCACTACGTGTGTTCTGGTGATTGAACTCGGGTTGCAGGCTTTGTGCCAAGTTCCCTTACCCACTAGCTATCTTACCAGCCCCAGAGACATTTTATGAGCTTTCCCCCTCTACGGACTACATATTTATTGAAGCCACCTCCCTGTAAATTTCCTTGTATTAGTACTAAGGTTGGAATGGTGTACTTTGAACAGTACCTACATCATCATGAAAGACCCCAGCAATGGGCTAATGAGTTTGTAAGAGGAAACAAGAAATGGTTTTCTCCCTTACTCTTCTGTCTGTCATCTGGGGATACAGTGTAAAGACAGAGATGTGAAACTAGAAGTCAAGGCTTCACAGATCACAGATCTGTCAGCATCCTGATCTCAGATTTTCCAGATCTAGAACCAGCAGATAGACCTCCGACATCTGAACCAGCTTGGTCTTCCATGACTGCAGCCATAACTAACCAAGACAGCAACTGATTAGGTATAAAAAGCAACCCCTTGGAGAATCAAGCACAGGATTCTGAGGGGAACAGATGAGCTCTCGGCATAAAGCAGTATGTGGTGATATTGAGTCTGGATTTGATTCTGATAACATAGAGATGTCAGTGTCAAGTCCAGTTGACATTTATCAGAAAAAAACAAGCCTTTTCTTCCTCAAAGGAGTGACTGTTGGTATGAGAGACACAGTAAAGGGGGAGAGTTTGGGCAGGGAAGAGCAACAAAAGCAGAGCGTCCAGGGAATCGAACTTCAGCAGGCATGAAAACAGAACAAAAAGAATAATTAATATGAAATCAGTTTATTGAAGAGAGCAGAGGATAATGGAGACAAGGGGATGGGATCAGAAGTAACCAGTGACAGGGAAAACACTCGGGGTCAGGGTGCTATGACACTAGGTTAGGAGGGAGGAGGCTAACCTGGCCACTAGTTATGCACAGACGTCAAACGCTAATCAAGTCTCAGGATTGATGAGTTTTGTTTAGTGTCTGAGACTGTGGAGAACACTACAGCACCTTTTCATTTCTAATGAGATGATTGCAAACGCCTTGCCTCCTCTTTCGTGTGCTGCACACATTACATGTCAGTAAATATGAATGACAGAAATGGAGAATTACCTCCACGTTGCCCATCTGCTCATGTGAAATTCTGTCACACTTGAAGATTCTCAGGTTAGTCGAAATGTCAGCCATAAATGGTGAATTCAAGGCAAGCACCAAAGTTGCTATCTAAGAGGTTCAACCTGAATTTGTTACTTTGGACCCTATGTTTACATAGTGTTAGCATATATTTACAGGTTGTTTATTAAAATAGCTTAATATTATATTAATTCTTAGAGAACTTTAATTTATATATCAAAGGTTTCCAAATCCTATCAGAATATGAATAGTTTAAAATATATGGAAATTATTATATATTCATTGTATCTGGAGATAGATAGATAGATAGATAGATAGATAGATAGATAGATAGATAGATAGATAGATAGGTAGGTATCACAGTGTTCACTAAACTTAAACACATTAAATTATAGAATTAGATATTTGAATACCTGTGGTACCCATCTGGAAGACACAAAGCTGGTTACTTCTATTACAGACAAGCCAGTTTGGGAAAGTTGATTGATGAATTCAATTTTTATATCTGTAGGAACTATAACCTAAAAAACATCATAAAACATATAACTTAATTGTATAAAAACTACTGGAACATAAAATATTACTTCCCAAGTGAAAGCAAATACATTTATGATTTAAAATGCCAAACAGTAATTACCACAAATATGGCTTAAAATATAAAACTATGTGCCATTAAAATGTTAAGGCAATATAAACTGCAAAGGCAATATAAAGCTACCTTTTCATTCTGCAATCCATCCCGAGGTCCGACTTCTACTATCTTCACATATTCAGGGAGTCCAGATAACTGAGATGCTTCCTGAAATGCAAGTATGAGAACAAGAAAAAACAAGAGATTACTTGGATTGCCACACTGTAGTTGTTTGAATGAGAATGTCCCTCGTGGGCTTGGATATTGAAACACTTGGTCCCCAGTTGCCGTGTGATTTTGGAAGTTCTAGGAGACGCAGCCTTATTGGAGGAAGCATATTCCTAAAGGCTGGGAATTCACAGTCTCGCTTTACATTCAGTTCACTATCTTTGAATCAGGGACTGCCCCAATTCCTGCTGCTTGCTATTGTGCAACATGATGGACTATGTCCCGTCTAAAAATCTATACTATGCCTTGGTTATTGTGTTTTATTACAGCAATAGAAAGATGTCTGATAAAATAGTTGGTACCAGACAGCTCTTGCTATGAAGAATCAGACTTAGCCATGGGGGGGGGTAATGGTGGGGGGGGTAATGGTGGTGGTGGTGGTAATGGGGGGGTGGGGGGTGGAGGAGGAGGAGGAGGAGGAAGAGGAGGAGGAGAAGGAGGAAGAGGAAGAGGAGGAGGAGGAATGTGGAAGGCTGGGACTTAGGCCTAGAAAAGTGGTTACATGTTGAATGTAGCAATTAAAGCATTACTCTAGCAGGAGTCTGGAAGACAGTGCTAAGGGCAAAGCAAATCATAGGGGCCTCTTGCAAGAGGTTTAAGAAGGATGCAAAGACTTATTTCAACAGCAACTGGGCTGTAGGTCATTTGTGTGCTATTTTGGCAAAAGAGTCTGGCTTCTGGCTGTCTTTTGCCCAGGGCTTAAGAATTTAACTGAAGCTAAATTAAAAAGTAATAGACTAATCTTTTGTCATAGGAAATTTCAAGACAGTATAATACTGAATCCCTGCCATGATAATGTTTATGCAGGTCTACAATGAAGCAAGAACACAGGGGGCAGAAAGAAATACACCAGAAAGCTTAATGTTACAGCCAAAGCATGAGAGGTTTCCCACTCTGCACTGGAATAAAGGGAAGAGTGCCTTCAGAGAAAGACTTCACACAACTAAGCTTCCAACCAGTGTTAAGAAAACTTGAGGCATTTTTGAAAGCAACTGAATAAAAGTGCTGCTGCAACATGATTCAAGGGGCCATCCCATGCTGGCAGCCTAACATGGCAGTGTTGTCCACATGGCTTTGGTTTTAGAGACACAAAGCATTCTTCCTCTGTGGAAATCCAAAGTCATGGATTCTTCTTCTGTGGTTTCTGAGAACCACTAAAGCCAGGGAGCATATGGCAGGGGAGTCCCTTCGTGAAGGTCTCTAAGAGCCATATGCTTTGAGCAGCCATTGTGTGAGGCTGTGGAGATAAAGTCTGAGTTGCAGTGAAGATGCCAAAATGTTGAAGACTTACAGAGCCAAGGATGACTGCAAACAATGAGTGCAACTATCTCAAGAGAGATGTATGCTGCAGACCTCAAAGCCCAAGAGGCAGAACTGTCCAAACCATTTGATCGCAGACATGAAACTACAAGATTTTCTAGGTTTTGGTGTTCCTTTGATCCAGTGTTTCCTGACTATGTCCCCATTCTTCCATTCTGTATCATCATACGTTTGAACTATGTAATATGCTTTTAATTTAATAAGGGATTATACTTAAGACATTGCCTTGAGTCTCCAAAGAACTTTGGACTAATGCATTTGAGTCATGATATGGCTGTGAACCCATGGTGTTTAGGAAGTGGAAAGTCATGGCTTAAATGAAAATGCTCCCCATGGGCTTGGGTATTTGAACACCTGATCAGTTGGTGGTGCTGTTGGGAGGTGTGACCTTGCTGGAGGAGGTCTGCCACTTAGGAGAGGTTTTGTGTATTTATGTCCAGTTTGCTCTCTGTTTATGGCTTGCACGTGAGGATGTCAGCTCTAAGCTCTCTGCTCTTGCCTCCGTGTCTGCCTCTTGTTTGTAGGTTCCCCACCACATCAGACTCATTCTCCACTGGAACTGTAAGCCCAATAAAACTCTTCCTTCTATAAGTTACCTTGACTATGGTGTTTTATGACAGCAATAGAAGAGTAACAAAGACACTAGGTTATTTTTTATTAAGTAATTACATTCTGTGAAATAAATTTTAGCTCCACAAAGTTAAAATAGTAAAAAAAAAATCAATAAGCTATAACCCTGTTACATCATTTATAGTATTTGCAACATTGAAATAATTAATTAATTTATTATAACTTTATGATAGATATTGTGATTGAAATTCCAAAGATCAATTTCTTTTGAATAATTTAATTCCATTGGTACAGATCATTAAAAATCATTGCAAGCTATTGATGTTACAGACATTAGCATCCAAAATAAAGAACTCAAAGTAAGCCAAAGTGTCTGGAGGAAATGACATTTTAAAAAAGTTAGATACCAAAAGAGAAAATAAATTAGTCAATATGTGGGCAAAAGAACTTAACAGTTTTCAAAGTAAGAAGCACAGATGTTTAATAATATAAGAAAAAAAAACCTGTTTGACAATCTTAACCTGAACCACAAGGAAAATTCAAATTAAAACCGTACCTCAAGTCCATTTTGCCCAAGTCAGAACGCCTATCAAAAAAAAAAAAATAAGTTTGGGCATAGCTGCAGGAAAATAAGAAACATTTATGTACTGTTTGGTGGAATTTAAGTTAGTCCAGACACTATGGAAACAGTATGGTGGTTTACTAAAAGGCTAAACATATGAATACCATATGATCTGGCTAAACCACTCCTGGATACATACCCAAACAAATCAGTGCCAACCTATAACACAAATACATACATAGCCAAACATATCATGGCAGGCACTATTTAGAACAGCCAAATCAGGAAATCAGTCTAGGTACCCAATGACAGATGGATAGAAATAGAAAATGTGATCTGTGTATTTTATTGTCCATAAAAAATATGTTATTTTTCAGAAAAACAGATGCTATGCCAAACAAGCCAGATTCACAAAGATAAATATCATGTTTCCTTGGTCTGTAAATTTAGTGGGGGAGGGGGAATAAAGTGACGGAAGCGATGCACAGAAGAGGAAGAGGAGGTAAGAAAGGTTAACGAAGATATGAAGAGAATCTGATGCAAATATATTATATACATGCATAGAAATATAATGAACTCATTTCTTTATACAATTAATAGGTATCACCATAAAAATGGTTTTTATATTAACCACAAAGAGTCAAGCAAGAAGCCACTGCTATCCCCTGAATTTGAATGTGGGTTTGGTGCTTTGGCTTGTGCATAACTGACTGAGTTTATATAGGAAAGAGAGTGCTGTTTGCTTCTTTTCCTTCTCACACATCAGAGCTCTCAACAAATGCTACTTACTGAATATCACTCTCCAAACAGGACCCAAAGTTCATAACTGCCTAGCCTGCCCTGCCTTCAATTCCTCCAGAGCTGAGACAGAGAACTCTTAAGATTCTGGAGTCTCTAGTCCTATGGACCTAGTTCATTAAGCATAAGTATTAGATGTCCTAATAAGATATTAGATAATTAATAATTAATAAGAATATGTATTATAAGCATACTAGAAGATGCAAACATGCATAGTTAAAAGGTTAACAACTAGATAAGAAAAAATTAAGTTTTCTAATTTTAATAGAAAGTTTAAATGAGATGTAAGCTACATCTATCATACTATGTAAGCATCATAACTGGCTATTTCTGAGCTGAATGTGCATAATTCATCATCATGTCTTCAAATAAGTAGATAAAATAAACTTAGACATTCAGGACTTGAGCTTCCAACTATTTGGATTTTGTCAAATACAGTGCACTCAACCAACTTATACCCTGATCCTGTCCTCATGAGAACACATATATTCATTGGAGAGATGGCTACGTTTTTAATTATTTCATAATTTCATATATGAGTACATTGAAATTCGATTATTCCCACTCATTGCTCTTCCATCCAAATCCTTCTACCCTACCCACCTGTTTTGAATTCATAATTTCTTCTGATATAATTAATGTTGTTATACACACATTACCTAGTGAACGTGCACACAGAGACACAACCAACTGAACTCAAACAGTGTTGCCGACATGTACAAACGTCTACCAGTGACCAGCAGAATAGGGTGCTCATCTGTGAAGAGAAATGGTTCTCAGAGTCCACTGATTGCCTCTGTAGGTCTTTATGTAGGAGCGCAGCCTTGTGAGATCCTTTGTTCCATCCATGTTGGCATGTTAACTGGTGAAGTTATCGCAGGTCTTGTTCAGGTGACCATCTTGCTGCAATTTCATGTATGTGACATCCTTGTCATGTCCAGAATACAGTATATCCTAGTAGTCTCCGAATCTTCAGCCTTTAACAATTTTTGTGCTCCTCCTTCTTCGATGTCATCTAAATTTTAGGTGTAAAGGTCTTTTGAGAGCTGGGCAACATGGTCACTTACTCTCTGCATTTTGACTAGACACAGATCTCTGTAATAGTCCCTGCATTATGAAAAAAAAGCACATCTTTTTGGAGAGGTTAGATGTGCACTGCCTATGGTTATGAGTATAAGAATTAAGAATGTAAGTTAGAAATTATAGGGGCTTAGGAGTGGTAGGTTCTCCTCTAGGATCTATAACCTCTTCAGCATTAGTTCTTGGCTAAATTTACAATAGCATGAATAAGTCCCCCCCCCCTTTTGAGCAGGCTTCAGATCCAATTAGACAGCTTTGGTTACCCCAAGATAACTACACAGCCACTAAGCACCGTTGGAGATATCTTTTCAATGCCTATTAAAGTGTGTGTGTGTGTGTGTGTGTGTGTGTGTGTGTGTGTGTGTGTGTGTGTGTGTATTTGTTTAGCTATTTTATTGGGTTCTTATATCTCTACCTCCCATCCAACCCTTATTCCACCCTAATCTCTTCCAACCTCCCAACACTAGGTAGAAGAAAAAGAGGGTTAGAGGGAAAGGGGAATAGAGACCTTTTTAGACTACTGCTGATGAGGGGCATTGGGTTCCTTGAAGCAAGTCCAATCTTTGTTGTCAGAATATCCAGCGCTCCAGCAAAGCAACAATCCAGCAATAGCAAAGACATCAGCAGGAAGAACCAACAGCAGCTGCTGCTCAGGCTCTCTCAGGGCTCTCTCATTTATAGCCTCTTCAGAGTCCCCAGAATTAAACTGTCTGTAGCTGTCAAAGATGATGCCACTGCTAGTGCATGAGGCAAATCATAATCACCTGCTGTGAGGCAGCCTCTTATCCCACATCTGGGATTAAAAGAAAAGCATATTCATATAACATAACTGGGTTTTTAAAGAAACCAAACTTCTCATCATGTCTCTGTGTGTGTATGTGCGTACATGTGTGTACGTGCATGTGTGTGTGTGTGTGTGTGTGTGTGTGTGTGTGTGTGTGTGTAACAAGGAAAGAAGCTCACTGGCTTATTTGGCATCTAAAGTTGTGATTGGCTTAATTAACATCCTGTGCTAACTTCCAGAAAGAATCCAGATAATCCTTATTACAATTCTAACTGACCATCTTGTACAGGCTAGTTTTGTGTGTCAACGTGACACAAGCTGGAGTTATCACAGAGAAAGGAGTTTCAGTTGAGAAAATGCCTCCATGAGATCCAGTGGTAAGGCATTTTCTCAATTAGTGATCAAGGGGGGGGGCCTTGTGAGTGGTACCATCTGTGGGCTTGTAGTCTTGGGCTCTATAAGAAAGCCAGTTGAGCAAGCCAGGAGAAGCAAGTAAGCAAGCCAGTAAATAACATCCCTCCATGGCCTCTGCATCAGCTTCTGCTTCCTGACCTGCTTAAGTTCCAGTCTTGACTTCCTTTAGTGATGACCAGCAACATGGAAGAGTAAGCTCAATAAACCCTTTCCTCCCCAACTTGAATCTTGGTCATGATGTTTGTGCAGGAATAGAAACCCTAAGACAAATTGGTACCAGGAGTGGGGTATTCCTGTGACAACCTGACCATGTTTTGGGGAGAACTGTGGAAGGACTTTGGAACTTTGGGCTAGAAGAGCCATTTGCTGTTAAGAGCTCTGTGGAATGTTGTGTAGGAGCTTGGAAGATAATGTTGAGAACAGTGCAGAAAATGGAGGCCTGACTTGTGAAATTTAAGAGTGAAGAGTAAAGACTCTTATCAGGATCATTGCTATTTTGACTGTGAAGATTCTGTGGTTTTTGGTTAACTGGGGCTGAAGGATCAGCTATGATTAACAAGTTACCAGAACTACTAAAGCAAAACCATTGCATTACTGGGACTATTGATGCTGGTTAGCTGGAGCTGGGAAATTGGTGGTGATTGGGAAGAGACCAGCATCATTGAGGTGAAATCGTCTGAGAAGTGTTTTCTGAGAGCACAGAGGCTGCATTCCAGAGATAGCTAGGGTAGTGCCTTGTGCTGTGGCTGGACTTGGTAATGTGTAAGAGTCACCCAGGTGGTACTGGTTTTGAAAGCATGAAGGAGTCATGAAGAGCAGCTAAGGCCTGGGCACTGCAAGAGGCCTTGGAAGGCCATTGGTGAAGGTGTAGCTTCAATTGCAATTGATGGCCCAGGACTGAAGGGGTCATGCAAAGGAGGTGAGGCTTGGCACCATGAAGAGAGCCTATGAGAAGCTGTTGGTAAAGCCTAGTTGCAGTGGAAGACAGCAGTTTTGGAGATGCCAGTACCATGACATGACCACCAAGAACAGCAGCAGCAGTGGAATACAGGTATCTGGAGCCTAGAAGACAAGGTATGTGCTACAAAAGGCAGAGCTGGAGTGACTCAAGCCCTTGGAGTAATCCAGAAGATCATGAGTGGATCCCAGACATTGGACGGTTGGAGTTTGACTTTGATTTTGATTGTGACTGTGCCCTGATATATTTTCTCTCCTGAAGGAAGAAGGTATTTTAGTGGAGCCCACAGTTAAGAAACTTTTAATGGTAAAAAGACTTTGAAGAGATTGGATATTTTTAAAAATTTGAAATTTTAATATGTAAGAATTTGCAAAGACTGTGGGACTTTTAAAGTTAATTAGATCTTGGGGATGAATAAGAAAGTAAGGGTTGAGGCTTAATAGTGATGTATTTGTGTGTCAAGTTGACAAGGGGTCAATTGTACTGGCTGGTTTTGTGTCAACTTGATACAAGCTGGAGTTATCACAAAGGAGTTTCAGTTGAGAAAATGCCTCCATGAGATCCAGCTGTAAGGCATATTCTCAATTAGTGATCAAGGGGAGAGGGCCCCTTGTGAGTGGTACCATCTGTGGGCTGGTAGTCTTGGGCTCTATAAGAAAGCCAGCTGAGCAAGCCAGGAGAAGCAAGCCAGTAAGTTACATCCCTCCATGGCCCTTGCATCAGCTCCTGCTTCCTGACCAGCTTGAGTTCCAATCCTGACTTCCATTAGTGATGAACTGCAGTGTGTGGAAATGTAAGCTGAATAAACCCTTTCCTCCCCAACTTGCTTCTTGGTCATGATGTTTGTGCAGGAATAGAAACTCAAATAAGAAATGAGACCAGAACAAAATCAAAACCAGGTGATAGTAAATGTGATCTCATTATCATTGTTTCCACTCTGTTTTCATCATGAATTATCTTCCAGCATACATGGACAAAGAGTACTACTTTATTAAAGGGTACCGTTTTCCATAAAAAGGAACACAGTGTTTTGAAGGTGAAAATTATGTGCTATGTACAATTAAAGAGTTGGATATTTCTCTATGCATCAATGTGATTTGGTCATCACTATTCACCAGTATATGAAGAAAACCAAAACCAATAACCATTTCAGTCAAATCGGAGTATCTTCTTATTTGATGTTCTTTTACATCCTTCTTGAATTTAATCCGACTATTTAGTCTTTTGAGCTGACTTTAATTAAGCCTATTACAGAAGCAATCCCCTAAGGCCATCAACATAACCTTATTGTACACAGTCTTTGTGTCATAGAGTGTTATAAGATAAGCAGTTATAAATGAACAAGTCCAATAGACGCAGTCAGAAAGAAGGTAAAACATAACGTGTGATGGGTCATCTAAGGACCCGCAAGCTCTCGAAGTTAGACAATGAATAATGTTAGTTTAAATCCTTGAATTCTAAAATACATACACACTTATGTCAATTATTCTATGAGGTTTTATCTGTCTATTTATAAAGTTCTCTAGAAGACCAATACACAGGTAGATTGCTAGGAAGACACTAAAGATGGCCAAGAGAGGGCTTTTATATTACACATGTTCAAGGGGTACATATTAAAGCTGAACGACAAATGAGACACTGAAGAACCACAGATGTATGTCTGCACAGAAAGTGTGGACAATAGGGTATACTGTGGGACACACTGTGACACACTGTGTGGGAAAACTCTACTAATTAAGATCAAAGTCCACCATGACTGGATAGCCTCTGGGCTCAGTGCAATATGGAAGACTCCCTTTTTTGGGGCAGAGCTTCTCTT
This sequence comes from Uromys caudimaculatus, assembly GCA_028551405.1. Lineage (NCBI taxonomy): Eukaryota > Metazoa > Chordata > Mammalia > Rodentia > Muridae > Uromys > Uromys caudimaculatus. The sequence goes on from CM052706.1 coordinate 43,013,116, forward strand.
TGTCCAGGGAATTTTAACCCCTCATACTCATACTCGCCTCTGCCTGAGGAATGTCACATGGCCTCAATTAGTTTATAGAATCAATTTCCTTCCTCCTGACAAAACCTATTCAATCAGCACCTGAGATTCCTGATATACTCCCCAAGCTAATGAGGCATTCCAAGTACCCTAAGCACCCAGCCAATGGCCTTTGCTCATCCTGGATGTCCCTGCCTTCAGTCCCCCAAAACGTTACATGTCTTCAATCACCCTAAGTAAAGTTGATCTGACCATACATCCTCACAAGGCTTCCGAATCCTCTGTCTCTGCTCCCGATGCCTTCGTGGACCGAACTGACCGATGATCCACTGAGAGCGAGGAGACCCACAACCCACTACAACTTCCACAGTGAGCTAGTTTTTCTTTGGTGGTGGTAAGGTTGCAAGGGCAGAGAGTGTGTACTAAGAACTGGGGAGATGAGTGGGATTGGGGTTCATGAAAGACTTTGCAGAAGTGAGCAACATTTTCCCTTAAAAAAAGCCTACAGTCTAAATTTCATTTTATAGCATTAAAAGCCATGTTGTGAGCCAGGGTATTCCATTTAATGTGCAGTCCAACCCATGGCACTACTGAATGATGAAAGACATGCAACCCAGCTTGAGCACTTCAAGAGATTGCCCACGACCACATTTGGCAGCAGAGTCCCACTGATTCATAAAGAAACTATAGAGGAAATATTATGTTAAATTTTCATGTTGCTTTAGTTTTCCAATGAAACTTCCTTTCCACTTTTCACTTATGAAGCTACACTATTAATTAAACAGAATCAGGACAAAAAATAAAAAATAGATGACCTTGTTTAATTTGCTAATGTCCCTGGCTCCTACCCTAGTTTTCTTAAAGATGTGATTAAATATATCATCGATTATTCAGTTTTGGTTGAAAACTAAAAGGAGCCATTCTTTCATATAGAACATAGGTGATCTGCTTGCCTCATATGTTCACTTACACATAAAATTAAATGGGAGTCATATCCAGGGGGGATTTCTCTGCAGTCTTTAGTGTGTGTGTGACTGTGAATAGCATGTGTATTTTCTATCTGTAATGACTGGTGGCTTTAGACAGTCAATTCCTTTCATGGTGGTAGATACAATTCTTTATTTTCTGCCATCTAGCTACTCATTTCTCTCTACTGAGAGAAATGACAGAAATCACACATTTTAGAAATGTCTAGGCAGATTTGTATGTTTCACTCATTTCATTCCTTCTTAAAAATAATAATTCATTAATTCCTTGAAAATTTCAGACAATGTATTTGATCATATTCACCTCCTCGTCATCCCATACCAACTCTCACCTTTCTACCCATCTGTCTTCGAATCCCACCCCCACAGAGACCAGTTTGAGTAATACTTGTGCATGTAAATTCTTTACACATAGTAAAATATCCAATTTCATAACATGCATTCTGAAAGTGAACGACGATAATAGCCAAATCAAATGCCATCACCACCCAGATGGTGTGTGTGGACCTGAAAAGCAGACGTTTCTTTTGAACTTAAATGACCCCTTAAAAGGACATTAGAGATCAACATTCAAAAACAAATCTCTATTTTTCATCTTATCTGAATTATGTGCATGGTGCATTTTATGATAATGTTAATCACTCCACATCCTATCATTTGATTATTGAATATTACTTTCTATTTTAACCAAAAAAAATCAAAAATATGTAAAACATTATCGTCAGCAATACTGTAGATTTCTATAGGAACCTTCATCCTTCAGGATGATGCAAAGACAATTCTTTTCTTGGGTTCCTCCATAGAAGGAGGGGCTGACTTTATAAAGCTGAATTGGAAAAGTCTTTATTCAGAATATCTATATACCCAGGTTAGTTTGAAGCCAATCTTTGGCAATCTAATTAATATGTATGTATAATCAAAGAAATCATGTGCTATAAAAGCACCTAAACTACCATGGGCAATATTCCTTGATTTGTTCATCCAGAACGTTAAGGAGGGTATCCACTCATTTCTATCAATCTGTAGACAGTCAGTGAAAAAAGTTGGCATGTTCAGTAAGTTGTTTCCCCAAAGCCTTTAGCTACGAGAGTTGAAACAGAAGTTTTCAAAAGATCTAAAAGTGAGAACTCTTCCCTATCTCTATCGTTATAGAAAATCCTAAGAGCATTAAACAATGGTCACTTCTCACATACAACAGATTATAGACCACAGAATGAATACTTTAAAATCATCTAAAAGTATTTACTAATTTAAAAGAGACAAAACTCAATGGCCAGCATATGACTCTGTGGGTAAAGGGAGTTTCCACAAAGTCTGATGAGCTGAGTTCATTTTCTGAAATCCCACAGAAAGATAGAAAAAGTGCCAGCTCCACAAAGTTGTTCTCTGACCTCCATATGCAAGCTGTGGTACGTGTTTGCACAAATATACACACATACACGATAGTATTTTCAAATGTGACCTGAACAATAAACACATGAATGCATTTCTCTTCATCATTTCATGATTGCTTCAATACAAAAATAGAAATGTACCATGGCTCACTCAAGTCATGACATATATAAACATATATAAAAACATGTAAAACTGTATGAAGACTTTCAAAACCAAGGATCTTGAAAAATAACAGGAAGAAAACATAAATGAATGGAATTAGATGCATGAAAAAGTAAACGTATGAAGCTTTGCAATTTCAGTGTAGACATTTAATAAAACATCCCACAAGTCATTAAAATATGTTTGAAAAATTAAAAAGGGAAGAACGTCAGTGCATTTATGGAGCTGAGAGTACATATACAAAGTTCCGCTTCTTTAAATGGCAATTACTTAGTTTGAAGGAAAAATGTATTTTGTATTCATAGAAACTTAATAATAAAACTATAAGAAACTAGACAATGTGATCTCTAGACTTTTCACCACTATTATCAAAGTATTATTTAGTAGGATAAAAATGAATTGTTAATTAAAACCCAGAAAGAAATTTTTACTGGCAATACTTTTTGTTTCCTTATTATCATTGCCAATATAATCTTTTTGACACTGTACACCCCTTTCTTGCTGATGTCACTCCCAGCTTTATTTTGGAAATCATGAAAATTATATCCATAATTTCAGACACACAAGTTATCAAATTGAATTATTCAATTCATAATTTAAATTTATATTCTTTTGACAAAAATACTGTTTATCAATCTGTAGTTATACTATCTTTTTTTGTATAACAATGACCATTTGGGGAATCAAATCAAAGATGTGTATTGACCTTCTGGTTTCATAATGTTGTCTCTTACGTATGATTAAACTATTCAGCCACCTACAGGATCTGTTTAAACTTCAGAGAAGTGTTTCAGATTTTAGTGAAACCTACCAAAATATTTGTGTGTAATGTTTATTTCTAATGGCCTAGACAAGTTAAGATGTGTGTTCATTTTCAGGATTACAGACACGCACAAATACACTCAGAAAATAACAAGCAGGGTGTGGTATTTGTGGTACATAAGCATTTGGGAATTTGTTTCAGAGTGCTGTGTGTGAGACAAAGTGTTGACACAAATGCTACCATTTTCCAGTGAGGCCAGTAAATAACAAATATGCTGAGAAAGAGATCGTGGAAACAATTAATTCACAATAGTCTCAAAAAATTACAGTATCTGGTAATAAACTTAATGAAGAAGGTCAAAGACATCTCCAGTGAAAATCTTAAATCTCTGAATGGAGATACTGAGAAAGATGGATAGACACCCCATGCTCAGAAACAGGTAGAGTTGATATTACGAAAGTGACCGATCAATCAAAGCCATTTACCGCTATCAAAATACACAGGACATCCTTCACAGAGATAGAAAAAGAACATCCTAAGACTCATATGGAAGGCTCCCCACACCTAAAATCCTGGACAATAACCCGGAGCGAAAAGAAAAATGCTGTAACCATTACCACACCCCAAATAATGATTAGACATCTAGTGAAGACAAAACCTTATGCCACAGCTTGACCAAAGAAAACTTATTTGGATGCAGAAGTAATATTGAAGGAATAACCATGTTTTAAAATGCCTTAAATAAAGCATTAGCCATTATAGCATCTGATTCCAATAATACTATTGAAGCAAGTCGTAGAAACTTCTTGAAAATGTTGTTAAGGTTGGTTACACACTGTAGTCATGAAAAGGTATAGACAAACATCCTCACACACGAGCTGTTGTACGGATGCCAACAACAACCCACTTAACTCTTCTTCTCTCCTCTTCAGCTCAAAATGAGAATAATAATAATATTCAGGAGAACGAGACAGGAAGATTTCAATTTTTGAGGCTAATGGGGCAGATTAACAAAGTCCTGTTTCAAAACTGAAGAAGAAAGAACAGGGGGAGAAGGGAAGAGGAGGGAGGAGGAGAAAGAGGAAGAGGGGAAAGAGAAGGAGGGGAAGGAGGAGGGGGAGGAGAAGGAGGGCGGAGGGGAGGAAGAGAAATAGGAAAGGAGAATGAGGGGGAAGAGAAGGAAGAAAAAGAAGGAGGAGGAGGAGGAGGAGGAGGAGGAGGAGGAGGAGGAGGAGGAGGAGGAGGAGGGGGAAGCTAGTGCTGTTTTAGGGAATGTTAACTCAGTTTTAAAGCTCTAAGCTTACCATGAACAGGACCCTGTGTTCAATCCCCAGCCTGTGCCACAGGAAAAAAACAAAATCAAAGGGAATGATATTGGCAATTGGCCCAAACTTCACGGGAAAGATTTATTGAGGTTACGGTTGTGACCCATGTAGCCTGGTGCTTGGTGAAGAGTTAACACATGACGTATGTTGTCACTTGCTTTTAATAAAAGTAACTTGAAGATGGGACGTTTTCAAATTTTAATATTTTTACAGAAAAGTTAGCATAAATGATTTTCTTGTTCATTGTAAAACATACTCATTGGTTTAAACATTTTTAACAAGATGAATCATTGGTACTAAAGGTAGATTACCTTAAATAGAGTTCTTAACCACAGTCAAAATAAGTTATGGAAATTATTCAAGATCTTTCGGTAAATAGCTCAAAACCTTTGGAGATATTATCCCATCTGCATCTTGCCAACATTTTAATTAGCCTTCAGTGCTGACCCCGTCGGCTCCACCCATCCTGTTCCACTAGGCATTGCCAACCTCAGGCTGAGCCTCTGAGCAGCAACAGAGGGGTACTCACTTCAGGAGGGGGGAAAAATGAGAACTCAGGTTCAAAGCCTGGCTGAATAATGCCACATACGAACACAGGGCCAGTTACTGACTTGCTGGAAACGGTTTATGGAAAAATGCTAATTTAAAAGGCAAATTAAACACATTAACGATTGTGGCTGGCAGTGACTGCTCAGAGGCAAGAGTACCTCGAAGAGCTCTATAAACACGCAATAATGTCGGAGTTAGTTTCTGTTTCACTCCACAGATCTTTCTTTCAGCTTGAAAGCATAGTTTTAAGAACAGATATAAGAGGTTTGTTGTTTAGTCTTGTCAGTGTATGTGTGTGCGTGTGCGTGTGCGTGTGTGTCCATGTGTGTGCGTGTGTGTGCGTGTGTGTGTGTGTTCTTATGTGTGAATACAGATGCACAGATGCCACAACATCCAGTGGAGGTCAGAAGTCAACCTTGGGTGTCTGTCATCACCTCCAGCCTGATGTGAGACAGGTTCTTCCTGCTGTCCGCTGCCATGTACTCCAGGCGCAAGGACCCACAAGCTTCCAGGCATTCCCCTGCCTCTTGCAGAAATGCATTATCAAGCCTGCACTTATGTTGCGCCCACTGATTCAAGGGTCCTCACACTTCCACAGCACATGCTTTGCCCACTTGCCTAGCTCTTCAGTACGAACTCTAACTTTTTAAATGCAGAGCCACTTATGATAAGGAGGATTTCGATGAACAGGTACTCAAATGACCCACAGCTCGGGCACACGGGACTTGAACAAACCTTTATGCAACTCAGTTGCTCACTATGACGTCTTTATGGGGTGAGACACTTATTCTAAAGGCACTTTGGGTAATGCCACAGAAAAGTTTGTTGATCTCAAAATCTATTGCAATTCTCACATTTTAGGAGCCATGGAATACACTGTGAACAGTCAAGCAGTGGAAGAAGGCGGGAGCGACTTTGGGAAACTGATAACAGGCATGTGGCCCTTTAAGCACAACACTCAGCAGGGAGCCCATTTGCTCAGGCCTAAGGTTTTCAGTCAGAAACTGAGTCTTGGGCCCTCCCTCCATACCTGTTCCCCCTAAAGCTTTCCCTGTCTCAGTAAACAGCTTTCTTATGCTGTCAGAGTAAACACGTGGACCCATCAATGACTGATTCTTTCTTTCACTGACAAGCCACATATGGATTCTTTGTAAGTCAGAGTTGTGTTTTCTTGGAAATAATGTCTCATCTGTATTCTTACAAGTAGCAGGCTCTTAGCTTCCACTCTTGCCAACTCTACTCTGAGGGATGGAGCAGCCTTGCTAGTGTTTCAAATCACATCACTGCTCTTTTCAGCACCTCCCCGTAACTTCCCTTGGTGAGAAATCTAGTCTTTGCCATGGCTGTGAATGTGCCCCATGATCTTGTGTCTTTTGAGCATCTGACATCCTCTCCCAGTTGCTCTTCACCTGACATTGGCAGTGATACTTCCTCGACATTGAGTTCTCCGCTGTCCATGGGCACTTGAACATATGGATTTCACGGTTCTTCCTCTACACCTCTGTGGCTCACTTCCTTAATCCTAAAATCTTGTTATAAAATAATATGAAAAGGAATAGCATATAACAAAGAAACCCCTTTCTACTCCCTTAATCACGGTTGTCTGACTTTCCTAAGGAAACACAAACAGGCATCTGTTTACCTTAAATACAGTACCAAATTACACAACGGAATGGTTCAAGCAAAGATCAAGTTGGCAAACAACTGGGTTTATTTAGGTAATGTACAACGGAACAAATAGTACCATGGACTCAGACTTATGCCAGGAAACTTCATCACTCAAAGTCCACCGTGGTGAAGGTAATGGCTCACAAAAGTGGCATGCCTGGAGTCTTCCTGCTAACCTGCAGGCATCCTTGCCTGGTGGAGAATCTCCTCTCCCAGACATTGTTACCATGTATATAAGTAACAGGAAGAGTCCTTGTCAACTCTGAAAATTTTAAGAGCTTCCTGTGCCTTGTAAGACTAGCAAATGAAAGAATGAAGGGTCTGATTTGGCTGAGAAGCCATTGTGGAAGGTCTAGAGGCAGCCGCCACAGCTGGGAAACGGAGGGATGGAAGTCATGCTCCTCATACCTTCCCCTTTTATCCAGCCTGGCAGTGGATCTACCCTCCCTATTAACCTAGGAAATCCACTACAGACATGCACAAATGTTTTGGTCTCCAAGGCGATTCTACGTCTCATCACGGTGACCACTGATATAAACTATAATGTATCACACCTCGTCAGCCTCACTTACTTCCTGTCTTGAGAGCCTCATTCCTGCCTCTGGGACGAAATGTCTCAAAGTGGAGAGAATAGCTGCTTCCAGCACTCATCAACAATTAGTGTGGTACATATGTATACCTTGTTGGTTGGTTGGTTCTTTCCCTGGAATGGAGCTCATGCAGATACGCACACTTGCTTCCATGCGTATCCACCTCTTAGAATAGAGCCTGGCATAAAGAAGATCCTCAATAAACATTATCAAATAAATGTATGTGTCCCACCCAGAATTCACAGAGGTGCAACTGTTTAATACTTAGTCATATAGCACAGGATGTCACTTGGATTTTAAATTAAAATTCCATTATGCACTAGGAAGGACAACTATTGCACATTACCAGTCCAAGGTGAGCCTTAAAAAACACTTTGGATAAGAGCTATGTGTGGTATTGAAGCCTGAAAACAAGACCAGGATTAAAATGTATTTTCCAAAGAACAGGAAGTCCTCTATCTAAGTGAGTATTCTTGTTTCAGTTATGAAGGTTCTGCTAAGCAAGGTGGAGTAGACATTATAGATGGTGATAACATACCAAAATTCTCAATACTAAAGTTCTACAATCTTACCACTCGGCAGGATCACTTGAAACCAGATAGGGTAACTAAGAATATCCAACCTTTGGAGGTTGCAATATGATGCTGTCATCTACAAATATGTCAGGCCACAGTCCCAGATTCCCGGGACAGATGCTACAGGCTGGGCATGCCTTGAGGGATGGCTGTGGTCCCAGTTGGCAGAATTGACTGCAGCGTCTGTGGGCATTCATAAACTCGACTCTTCATTTATTCCTTTGGGACACCTTGGCGCATAGGAGGGCTCTTTCTTTGCATAACTTAAGATGACACTGAAATTGCAATAACTATAATACATGGCCATAAAGAACTTAAGCAAGGGGGGAGACGCTGGGCGGGCCGCAGCCACTTTACAGTTCTCACATAAGAAGGTAGGCTTTGCGTGAGAACAAAGTGAGGTGGGTGATAAGGAAGGATGCCAAGCTACAGCGTTGGAGAACAGTCAGTGCAATGTTCTTGAGTTGACACGGGAAAATGAGCCCAGGTGCTACCTGTTCCAGGAAGAGCCAGAAGGCAAGGATTAAATGGAGGAGTGGTAGAAAGAATAACTTAAAATATCAGGACTGCAGATTTTAAGAGGACCCGGGAGAAAAATCTTACTCCTGGGCAAATGCAAGCTGTGGGGGAAGCAGGGGGACAGGAGCAACATTGGAGATGGAATGAGGTAGCCTGAAGTACTGTTGGCTGCATTATCTCTAGCTGTTACGGACGGACAGCAGGGGAGCTGGGTCGAAACATTGAGACTACAAATCAGGAAGTTATAGAATAACTTGGTAGCACAGATGAGAGTGCTTCAGGGGTAAGACTCGGCCCTAATAATATAGGTTTTAATCCTAAAAGTAAGTCTCCTGATTTTTAGGTTCTACCCAGCAGATGTGTTTCTTAGATACTGATTCCCTCTAGAAGTTTAACTATGTAAAATGCGTACAAAGTAAGAATATTTATGAGAGGGATATAGTCCCAAATGTAAGAAAAAGTAAGTTGTTAAATTTATTTAAAACTTACATCTCCATTAAACTCTTTTCCTACCTTCCCCAGAACAGTACTAAATATTTTCCTACAGGAAGCTGCCTCACACTTTATAAAGTTAGCTTCGGTCGTCCTAATGATGCCAACATTTCGCTCTCTCCATTTTATTTACAAGGTCTCAAAATTGAAAACTCACTTGCAGACACTAATTTATTCTAAACATCCTTATAAAAGTGACCCCCCCAATCTACCCTTAAATTATATTACTGTTTAATCCACTTCCCACTGATGAGTATCTGATCTTGAGCACCTTTGTCTCACTGCCTCTAACATCCAGCCCTGGCCAAGACAGCAAAACAACCATGCTTCAGATTGCCTGGCAACATGTCTGTGTCTCCTGGCAGAACTCGTCAGCAGCCTCATTTTGATTTTCAGTGACTGCTATGCTGAGTCTCACCGACTGGCTCCTCACATGGCTTGGCCCTCATTCTAATTAAAATGTGTGTTGTGTTTCCATAGCACTCTGTGTACTGCTGAGGAGGCTGCTACTGGCTTTTTTGTACATTGCTTTCCAGGTGGCCTATTTCATTTTAGAGTCGCCATATCTTGAACCCCAGAGGTGTCTCTAATGTTGGGAATGTAAACAGGCTGATGAGGGGTGGTCCAGGGGCCACTGCATTTAAATCGCTCTTAAATCGTAGCATGTGTATTTTTCATTCATTCCATGTAAATCTAAATCCAGCCCTGTTTAAATGCTCTCTCCGCATACTAGGAAGTAGGGGGCTACTCCATCAATTATGTTGACTATACTGAGCACAGCTGGTGCCCATTGTAAAGACTGCCTAATTGGTTCCACAACTTTCTGTCCTAAGCACCGTAACAAGAGTACACAGAGACAAATGTTTTGCAGTTTGTGGTCAGTCTAAAGGATTCCCACCTCAGTGAGGATTTGGGAGGAACCTAGAAACGCCAGCCATGGTACAGACTCCTTAAAGAGAACATCTGTAGGGTGTGAACAATGACTAAAACAGCAGGTTTAGGAGAGAGTAGGGCTAGCTGTAGGCAGTGGGGGTAGCGACTCAGGAATTTAGAGAAATGGCAAGTGATTATATGACTTAGGGGTGTGTCGGGTTACCAACTAAAGTTCCTTTTTCTATCAGAATTTATTGAACATGGGCTCAAATTTAAGCTGCAAGTTGAAAGAGCAGTGTCTGAGAGAGGTCGCTGTGTATCCTGCAGTTTGAATATAACTCCCTATGTACACCTGGCTGTCCAAGGCAGTTTAGTCCCCTTTACCCTTAAAGTGTCTTTATTTTTTTGACTACCAATTACATTTAATTTAATAAAGGTTAAAGAAGACATGGTTAATCATATTATAGGGTGATTCTAGCCTTCCGAAAGCACAGAGATCTCAGAGTCACAAGGTCAAGGTATCTTCATACAGTCCATTCATATGATTATGAACAAGAACAGTCAGTCCTAAAACCTCCCATTCAACAGTCCTTCATCCCGGCACATGAATGCCCTGGAGACAGAGACCCTGGCAACCTCTGTGTTCCCATATGTCTACATTTCCAGAGAAATGTTCTACATAGGGTGAACTGTAGGAGAACCTGAAACAAGAGACTTGTTTCCAGCTCTGCCTTCCCCCAGATTTGACTCTTTTGTCTTGTTAAATTTTGTTTTCTTTACGTCTTTCTACAATCTACCACTATCAAAGGCATCAAAGCTGCTACTCTTTTTAAAGCCCACAAAAGCTTGTTACAATCTGAAAGAGCCATGCATGATCTTGGTTGCGGAGAAGATATTTACCACAGGGGAGCTCAGAACAAATATGGGGCCTGCAAGAAGTTCTAGATGTTTTACAACCAATGTAATTAACCTTAATTACATTTTAACAGTGTAGAACCCTTTAAGTTTTGACTGTTCAGACCCATTAATGAAACAATCACCCCAAGGGAGAGAGAATGCTAGTTTACGGTATGGGAAAATGTTTAAATAGAATTAAATTAGATTATTTTTAAAGCGTAAGTTTTGTTCTTCAAAAACTCATGTGACATACGCTCCATATATGATCCTCTACTTAACTATCCTAGACTCTCTGTCCCTGCGTGGGAAAAATTCCTTATCCATTGCCTTACTGTCCAGGAAGAAAGCTGTGGGTCTCTGCATCTGTTGCCATCGTCTGCCAGAGGAAGCTCTCTGATGGTGATTGGGGTAGACACCAATCTATGGGTACGGCAGAATATCATTAGGAATCATTTTTGCCCAGTCATGTTTGGTTCTACCCCAGACCTCTAGGTCATTCAGCTTCTGGTCCCTGGACACCCAGGTACTGTCAGGCATGAATTCCCTCTCATGGCATGAGTCTTAAGTTAGACCAGTTATGGGTTGGCCACTCCCACAAGCTTTGAACCATCATTGCCACAACACATCTTGCAGGCAGGACAGATTGTAGGTCAAACCAAAGAAGAGAGGGAGGAAGTGTTGTAGGCCCCAGAGGGGTCAAGAACACCAGATGAGCACAGCCCACAGAACAAACCAAGCAGGGCTCATAGGGGCTCACGGAGACTGAAGGAAAAATCACAGAGTCTGTGTGAATCTGCACTAGGTCCTCTGCATACATGTTGTGGTTGTTTAGCTTGGAATTTTGTGAGACTCCTAAGTGGGAGTTAGGGTGTCTGACTCTTTTGCCTGTTCAGGACCCTTTCCCTCCTAGAAGGTTGCCTAGCCCAGCCTTTATGTGAAGGGTTGGGCCTTGTCTTATTGCATCTTGTTATGCTATGTTGGGCTGATATTCCTGGGAGGGCTTCTGTTTCCTGAAGAAAAAACGGAGGAGCAGTGGATCTGGGGAAGTGCATGGGGGCCTGGGGGAAGGACTAGAAAGAGTAGAGGGCAGGAAAAGTGCAGTCAGAATGTATTCTCTGAGAAAAGAGTAAAATAAATAAATAAATAAATAAAGCCACCTGGAGATCTGCCGTAATGATCATATGACAGAAGCCTGTGTGAATCTGGCCGGCCCAGAGTCTGCCGCCACTCACGCACTTAGGATGGACGATCTGAGAACGTCCAGGAATGAAGCACGATCATGTTACTTCTTGAATGCTATGGTGGGATACGGATGTGTCTTTTCCACGATCTCTTTTCCTAAAACTCAGCAAATTAGGAGGGACCTAGTGAAGAGCAGGGACACAAGGAGGAGCCTGGGTCCCAGAATGACCACATCTTCCACATTAGATTTGAGCCATAAATCATCTCTGATTCTTTAGATGCAGGTTTGTGTCACACAGGTTAGATAGAGTGGCTAATGGAACATGAGAGTCAGAAGTGCAGTGACTCGTCATTGTATTTTCAAAACCCTAAAGATCAAAGGACATTCTAAGAGACAGCTAGGAGGAGAGCCTACAGCCAAAGATGCCAATCCTATGCCGCCAAATGCCTGTTTAAAATTTCTCATTTTTCTAAGATACTACAATGCTTGGTGTCAGGGACAAAGCCATATTCAAGGGCAAACTTGATTTTGCTTTTAAAGATTTCAGGGAGAAACATTTCAGGGAGAAAATAGTTGTTCTCTCTTCTAATTTAAAGAGAAATGTATTCCTTTATTCACTAATTAGTTCACTTGTCCTCTTACGAACGAGACTGGACAGGAAGGCTTGACGGACTGTTCACAAGCGAAATGTTTGCTCGCAGTAACTCAAAGTAACCTTGCCTGCTGCATCATGAACAAGTTAGTACCAAGCTACTGCTAAACCAAAACCACTCACTTGATCAAAGCTTTGGATCTCCATTTTCAAAGCCTGAAGCTTTGTTAGAGTTTTAAAGCGGGGCCAATATCATTGGACAGGACTATAAAGCTTTACAGGAGGATATCTTTCCAGCTCTAAATAGGGTCTCCAGTGGCCCTGAATAACCAGACATCATCACCGTTCTTCACTTTTCCAAAATACCGATTCCCAGTGCGTTGTGTGTTATGTGAGTCTATGTTCTGCTTCAAATGATACCTACAAGCTGTTCTGAAAAGCATCCAACTCCCATCTTATAAATTCCACCGTGATCTTCAGTTCACTCCAAGTCTTTTCCACAACACCCCCTTCCATATTACATACACACCATCAGCGCTCCCTTCCTGCCCTTACATCCTAACACCTTCGGTTAATCGCCTCTTAATCATTCGCCTGAAAACTAAACCCACAGTCCTCATTGTTCCCTTCCAGATGCTGCTGTGGAGTGGCTCCCTGCAGACCTCACCTAGAATTCCAGCCATGCTCATTTGGCTGTGCAGACTCTGATCCCAGCGCTCCGAAGCTTTTAAGCACTTTCTTTCCAAGAAACCTCATAGCTAACACCGTTATTTCCTCACAAAACATAGAACATCTGCAGACTGAAGCATCAAAACAGCAAAAAGATTTTGCACAATTCTTCTAAGCTTGGATGAAGACTTTATCAGCCATCCTAGGCTATAAATCAACATTCTTTTCAGTTTCTAGTGAATAAACCATGGTGGCAAATTTCAACTTCCTCTCAAAGGAATAATTAACAAACATGTACTTGCAATTACTAATTAGTTTTTATGTCTCCCAGCTACGTGAACTAAACCTACTTTTGGAAAACCAAAGTCTTACACACCATCAGTTTCCTCTAAAGTTCAAGTTTATTCTTTGTATATACAGTTGATTTAATTGAAGAAATAAACTAAAATATTCCACCGAACTGCTTATTTTAAGCACATACTTTGTAAAGTTTATCAAAATTATTTATTCCGAGAAGACATTGATAGAAATAACAACAAATATAAGTAATCTATATTATCTTACAAAAATTAATTATGACTCTGGACTTATTTATCCTATAATCTCAGTAAATGAAGACACTTTTTAGGGAATAGGAAAATAAGACTGGATCAAACCTGTACCTCTAAGTGCCCAGCTGTTTCCTGTGTGGATCATAATGGTTTTTAGTCATGGGCTTTTCAGATTGAGGTTCTTAACATTTAACATGCATCTAAATCTCCTGCAGAGTTTGTTAACCCAGCTTCCCTGGGTCAGCTCCAGAGAGGATGATTCATTAGGTCAGGCTGTGTCCGTGAATCTTAATTTCTAATTAGCTCACAGAGGTGGTGCCAATGCTGATCAGAGTACCACAAATTGAGAAACAGAGATGTAGCTTAAGCCAACTTTGTAAAAAAATGTATGATTGTGCTTAAGCAATATCTACCACTATGAACTGAAGTATCAATTAAATCGTTCTATCAATAGGATGTAGCAAAAACTAAAAATTAAGGTCCAGTGTTTGCAATAATATTAGACTCTATACCATGCTTTAAGTAACACTTCCATTTCTTCCACTAAATGCTTCCGTTTTATTTTCCAGTGTGAATGAATTCTCTTTCTTCACTTGGAACACGCCAAATGTGTCCTCTAAGAACAATACCAAATGCTTTGGCAATTCTAGAAAATTCAAGGTATTTTAACATTTTCTACTTCTTTCAAGTATATAATGGCATCTTAGTGGTACTAATACTAAAATATATGTATATATTGTACACATATATTTATATATGCATTATATAATCTAACAAATATATATTACAGATAACTGAAACACACACAAAGAGACACTATTACTAATGCTAAATACTTTGCAGTGATGGAGGGAGGTTGACTATCCAGGAAAGCTCTCATGATTAGTCTTCACCTCCATATATCCTACTGTTTTCAGGGTCTTTGTTCAACTCTTTGGAAAGAAGGAATTAGGGTACCAATACTCAGCTTACACAAGTTTGGTCTAATTATAATAAGAGTGAGATCTACTGCCCAATGTCACTTAGGAACAAATCAAGTAACTTGAAACAGTCGTTTGACAGTTTACTAAAAGTATATTTTGAAGATCAGGAAAACAGACTAAGTAATCAACTACAATGTAAATGAAACAGGTAAGAGGAGGCACTGTAGAGAATCTATGGTAATCGATGCCTCCAAAAGCTATCTCCTATACACCCGCTTTTGAGTAGTCTATTTCAATTCTTATTGTATCAATCACATACATGAACGCTGTCAATTGGCCTAAGACCTAAATCCTCAATATTAGAAAGTCTAGCCTTACACATACCCATAAGTATCAGAGAGTATACGTTTGTCACAGGATTTTCCCTGTCCAATTACATTAGGGCAGCAGGAGGCCTGTGATTGGACAAGGAAAAGGGAGGCGGAACTAAGACTGGCAGAAAAAGGGAGCATCTCCGCAGAGAGACATAAGAAGGAAGATGGAGGCAGACGTGAACCAGCATGGCGTTTACCAACCACAAGTAGTTGTGATATCATAAGGTTAGATTAATTGGGATAAAGCTTTTATCATTATCAATTGGCTCTGAAATTATTGTATTGGCATCTTGTAAATTGAGAATTTATTGATACATAAATCTGATTGGTTAATTATAATCTTCAAGAGTCTTGATTTACTGGGTTATTGGAAGGTGAAACCTTCGACCACAGGGGTTTATGGCTGGGCTGGTGTGGCAGTGATCCGCAAAGGGAACTCAGGAGCTCTGGCCCCGCTGGAGAGTTAACGGGCAGAGAATAGTTTCCAGAGAGTTGGCAGCAGTGGTGTGGGAAGCCTGCTGGGTTCTTTTTTTAAATATTTCCAACAACATACGTTTATACACAATATGCTAATAAATAAGTTCATATTTACATGAACAAATAATAAGCAATAAACGCCTAGCCACACAAAAAATAAACCAACTAAAGTATGTAGACTTTAGACTAGTAGTCAGGATTTTTGATTGATAACCAATCATTTGTAAATTAATTATCTACAATAGCTTTTATATGTGCTGTTAAGGCACAAATGCAAAATAGAAAAGATACACTTTATAGACACAGTAACAGCATCCCCTGCCACAGCTGTAAATCAACAGCACACGTGTCAGACACACGTGCCCGACATGCTCTGGTTTGCTGACTTTCAATTTCTATAACTTGAACAACCCACAGAAACTCACATTTTACAAATGGCAAATAACATTAATTTTACACTTATGTTTAATAAAATGTAATTACTTTTAGCATAACTTGGTTTATTTTTTAAATAACACTATGAGTGTAATAACTGTTCTTAGTGCTCATGACATGTTCTCCCTAACAGAACATATCCGCAGCTACATGGGGAGTTTACACACAGGAAAAACTAGTTGCTCTGCTCTGAACAACTAAAGATCCTGACAGAAAGCTTTATGAAAACCACCAAATAGGAGCCCCTATGAAGTAAATTATTAGGATTATGTGTTTATTCTCTATTCCCAGTAGGTCGAGGAGTTGTTGAGCTTCTGGGCTTGCTTTTAGACCAGTGGTTCTCAACCTGTGAGTCGTGATCCCCTTCAAATGACCCTTTCACAGGGGTCACATATCAGATGCCCTACATATCAATTATTTACATTATGGCTCATAACTATAGCAAAATTAAAGTTACTGTGATTGGGTCTCACCACAATGCAAAGAACTGTATTACAGGATCTAGACAACCACTCGTTTCGACAAAGAAAGCCCAATGGTACCGGCTATCACTAGGTTCAGTTTGTTCAGAGCTCTGGATGAGCTTCAAAGTCTCCCCTGAGGAGGAACCTCTACAGCATGGGAAGTCCTGACTACCCCAACACACATCACTTCCGGCAATCTTCAGAGAACCACAGGAACAAAAAGGAAGATCATAAAACCTCATGAAAGTGCATTCTGAGATCCATTGATTCAAGGATTTGTCAGGATGCACCTGACACAGGGTTCCTGCTTCTCCTTGGTTGCAACTGGAGACACACTGAAGCCATGACTTTAGGGGGAGATTTTTTTGGACTTTAGCATAACTGTGCTTTACCACCTTTTCATTCCCATATACTATCTGTTATAGATGATAATCTGTCATGTAAATTAGTTTCACTGTTTTGCTTTTGTGCATATAATGACAAATGAATGAAAGTTAATTATAATTAAACTTTAAAATACCACAATAATACCTACCTCTATATCCTGTAGGTGCCTGAAATTTGTGATTTTACTCTAAACACTCTGCTTTGGATGAGCTCTTAGAAAAGTGGTTCTCAACCTCCCTAATGTTGCAACCCGGTAAGTTCCTCATGGTGTGGTGATCCCCAAGCATAAAGTTATTCTCTTCACTCTTTCATAACTGTAATTTTGCTACTGTTATGAATCATAAGCATCTGATATGCAGGACATCTGATATGCAACCTCTGTGACAGGGTCATTTAACCCCCCAAAGGGGTCATGACCCATGGTTTGAGAAACTCTGTGGAAGAACAAAGGTTCAATGGTTTAAAAAAATAGACTTTTCCAACAGAACTGCTCCAGAATTTTTTTTTATTTTTATTTTTATTTTTTGATACTTTATTTACATTTCCATTGTTTCCCCCTTTCTAGGTCTCCTCTTTGGAACCCCCCTATCCCTTCCCCCTCCCCTGCCTCTATAAGGGAATTCCACCTCCCACCCACCCACCCACCCACTTCCATATTCCCACCTTGACATTCCCCTTTACTGGGGCCTCTCCTCCCCCTGATGGCCAACAAGACCCTCCTCTGCCACATATGTGGTCTGAACCATGGGTCCCTCCATGTGTATTCTTTGGTTGGTGGTCCAGCCTCCACTTGGGGGGGGGGGTCAGGTCAGTTGACACTGTTGCTCCCTCCATAGGGCTGCAGACTCCCTCAGCTCCTTCAGTCCCTTCTCCAACTCCTCCATCTGGGACCTCACTCTCAGTCCAGCGGTTACTGTAAAGTGAAACTTTGGTATTCTGTGCTCAATATCAGGAACAAATATAATAATATATCTCATATATATTCCAGCTTCATAACGACTGTGTCAACTAGATTCACCCTGAATTTTAGCTATCTACTGAAGAATTAAAGAAGGATACATGAAATTGTCTTATAAATCTATTTGCTCTTAATGACACAGAATAATCCATTTCTAGGGTCAGAGTATTGGATTTATCCATGTCTCTTCAATCTCAGGTTGGAAATATTGGGTCCCAAAGTAACTAATAGCGTTGTCATCCTAAGCATTTGTAGTCAATGGAGGTTGTTTAAATAGAGAAGGGGGAGACAGAACCTGTTGAGACTACCTTGACCACCTTGGTTGAGGGATGGGGCCACCCATCCATCTCAAAGTTTTTAACCCAGAAATGTTCCTGTCCAAAGGCAGAACAGGAACAAAATATGGAACAGAGACTGAAGGAAAGGCCAGCCAGAGACTGTCCCACCTAGGGAATCCATCATGTCCGCAGACACCAAACCAAACACGGTTGCCATGATCAAAAGGTGCTTGCTGACAGGAACCTAATGTGGAGGTTCCTTGGGAGGTCAGGCCAGTAACTGATCAATGCAGATGTGGATGCTTGGAGCCAACCATCAGACTGAACTCAGGGAACCTGGTGGGGGAGCTGGCGGAAGGACTGGAGGAGCGGAGGGGGACTGCAACCCCATAGGAAGAACAACATAGGCTGGTCTGACAACCCAGTTCTCCA
>CM052706.1:43040403-43102623 GCA_028551405.1 Uromys caudimaculatus
GGCGAGGGATCTTTGTCCCGGCGCTGATTAGCTGTGCTGCCCTGTGGCCCAAGCTGAGGCTTCCGGCCGTCGCCGGAAGCTGCTGGCAGCTTATATATGCATTTAATAGTTTTCGCACTATAAATTGTATCAAAGCACCATATATAACCAGTACTTTGAGATCACAGCCTAATAAAGAGATGAGACTAGTAATATTTGTAGTATTTGCCATTGTGTAAAAGGCTAAAATTTCAGAGTATGCGTGAACATAAATGACAAAAGGAGACCAACAAAGTAAACCAAGCATCATGTCAACTAAGAACCTGATTAGCTTAATGAACCCTTGCCTAAAACAAAAGACCAATCCCTTCAGGAAAGGAGTAATAATATACAGATCCAACTATACCTATAATTTTTTCTTACTGAATGCAGTGTACAGTCTGAAATGTAGTAGTCATACAAGGAGCGCAAATACATGAAACAAATTGAATACAGGAATGCATATTGAAATTATCAATATGGAGGGCAAAGCAATCCATAAATATCTGTGAAATAAATATTCACACTAAGACAATGGACAAACCCAAACACTAGTTTTAAAAATTCGCAAAGATATATTCTAATTCAAAATTCTAAAAGCTACAGTAACATACGCAGCTTCCCAAGGGAATTTTTTTCCCTGTAAGTAACTGCCTAAGATTATCTCATTTCTTCACATGAGAAAGGGAAGAACTATTTATCACTTATTGAAACACCGGGGGGGCTGTTTGTTATATTTTTCAGAGAAAAGCAAGTATCAAGATATATATAAATAGATACCCAACCTTGGTTTCAGAGGAAACTAAGAAGAGAATAACAGAGCTTTGCATCTACAACCTGCTGATCAGGATAGTGTAAGGCCATCTTTTTGCCTTTAAAGATTTATAAAATGGAGGCCGTGGAGATGGACCATCGGTTAGGGGCTTTAACTTGTCCCAGTTTGGTTTATGTTCCACTGATAAAATATCCTGAAAAAAGTAATTTAAGAGGAGAAGGGTCAATTTCAGCTTACAACTCCAGGTAATAGTTCATCATAGCAGAGAAGCCACTGTGGCAAATGCCTGTATAACATCCATAGTCAGCTGCAGAGGTAAACATACACAATCAGGTTACCTGTTTCCTTGTACGTAGTTGCATTTCTCTACTTGTGCAGTCCAGGATCCCCTTTCTAAGAAATGGTGCTGCCCACAGCAAGCTGGGTCTTTCATATCAATTAATTATTTAAGACAATATCCCACTTGCATACAGGCTAACCCAGTGTAAGAAGTCCCTCATTAAGACTCTCTTCCCTGGTAATTCTAAGCCATGTCAAGGTGATGATTGAAGCTAACCATCATACTGCCCAAGTATAAAGACCAGAGTCCAGATTCCCAGCACCAACATAAATGCCAAGTGGCTAAGGAGGCTCACTTGTGATCCTAATGCTCAGGAGGCAGAGACAGGAGATGTCTAGAGCAAGCTAACTAGCAAAATTAGCAAAACTGGTAAGCTTTAGGTTTAAGTAAGAGACCCTGCCTCAATGTATAAGGTAGAGAAAGACTATGAACCACATTTGATGTTAACCTCTAGCCTTCCAACACTTGTACACACTTGGACATGGGTATACACACACTCAAATACTTTTTTTTTTATACTTTATTTACATTTCCAATGTTTCCCCCTTTCTAGGTCTCCTCTTTGGAAACCTCCATCCCCTCCCCTTCCCTGCCTCTATAAGGGAATTCCACCTCCCACCCACCCGCCCACCCACTCCCATATTCCCACCTTGACATTCCCCTTTACTGGGGCCTCTAACACTCTCAGGCCCAAGGACCTCTCCTCTCCCTGATGGCCAACGAGGCCATTCTCTGCCACATATGTGGTCCGAACCATGGGTCCATAAATGTGTATTCTTTGGTTAGTGGTCCAAACTCCAGGACGACGGGGGGGAGGGGGGAGGTCAGGCCCGTTGACGCTGTTGCTCCCTCTATGGGGCTGCAAACTCCCTCAGCTCCTTCAGACCTTTCTCTAACTCCTCCATCTGGGACCTCACTCTCAGTCTACACATTCACACTACATATGCATACACATAAAGGTACATGTAAAAACTGTGAGACCTAAAATTATAGAATCCAACAAATTAGACTGACCCCAAGTTCGACGAAGTTGTAGAAGGAGTCGGTACAAAGGAATGTAAGAAGGAAATATGCATACTGAACATGGAAAGGAAAGAATAAAAAGTACAGAAAGAAACATGACATTTCTACAAGTATCGAGTTATTAGAATTGCTACACACCACTAACTAGACAAATGGAAACAGTCTCAGTGGATGTGATTGAGAGTCAAAGAGCGTGAAAGATACTTTACTATCGGACAAGAAATAAGACAAATAGCTGCTATTGCTTGTTAAGCGTTCCCTTGGAACTGCTGAGAAATCCACATTTTGCAGTGCTGCGATGTATTTAAATTGTTTATTTACTATTTATTTATTTAAATTATTTGTGTAGCATGTGTTTATATTAATATTCACTTGTAACTATTGTATTATATATACACATACACACTCACACATGCTGAAAGAAGCAATCATCACCTGATCTATAAATGGAGACTTGTGCATGCTAGACTATCATTCTAATTATTCTGCATTCTCAACCTCTCTTTAACACTTTGTGAGATTATTTTACTGTGTCTCCCATTGTCTCACTAAGTTGCATCCATCTCAGCCTCCCCAGTACCTGAGCCACCAGGCTGTTCTCTTTTGAAGTTTTCTTAAAATTACATTTATTTATTTGTTCATTTATTTATTTAGTGTCTATGGGCTCTGTGTGTGTGTGTCTGTGTGTCTGTCTGTCTGTCTAGAGGTCAGAGAAAATTGGTTCTCTCCTTATACCAGGTGGGTTCCAGAACTGCACTGAGGTCCTGGGGTCTTCAGGTTTGCTTGCAGCTGCCTTTATCCACTAAGCCGTCTTACTAGCCTTCAGACCAGTAGATTTTCAATGAAGAGAAGACTGAAGTTAATAACCCTGGTTAAAGAAAAGCAGTCTCTGGTATGAGACTGGAAGTGGATAAATCAGTGGAGGACAAGGGGAAGGGAAAAATGTATGCATAAATTTCACTTGACTGTGAGTGAGTAAATATATTTTATAACTATCCCATGTAGAGAATAAATGCATACAACCACAAGTACCAAAAGACAAAAGATGGCAGTGGAGTTAAGTGTTGCAGCTTCACTTTTAATAAGTTATAACACCAATCATATTTATATTTTAGCAAGTCAAGGTTAGATGTTGACATAGTTAACAACTAGGAACATAGTACAAACAGAATATAACTGACATGTTAATTCAGTGGGGAAATTAAAAATACAAACAAAGAAATGAAGGAAGGAAAGGGAACAAGTTAACAAGGAACATACAAAATAAGTAGAAAGCGGGGGGGGGGGGTTGCTTCTTTTTCTAAAAATTCATCTCCAGTCCTCCCAAGTTCCTTAGGAAGTATTCTAAAGCTACGCAGTCACCAATAAAATCTATAAAATTTATATTACCCTTTCACTAAATTTAAGCAGACATAGTATATATAGAGTTTAAAATCAGAGATAGGTTAGCACTAAATTTTACTAGTCTGATTAATTGATTTAAGAGATTACTTCTAACTCATCGAGCTATTTAATATTTCATACATAGAGTGAAATTTCACAGAGGAGGCGGGCTAGTCTATGCATAAAGTCACTTAGTAAGATGTCCAGGATGCTGCTATATCGGGTCTGGGGAAGTGGAGAAAGGAGAAACAGAACTTGTTTTCTAGCCTGCTATTCTTAGCATGGCATTCTTTCACTTCCAGAAGTTTCCTTCCATTCCAACAGCAACCACATTAGCTCCTAACGCATCTCCTGGTCCTATATGCCATCTTAACTGCCAAAGTCTACAACAAATAAGTGGTAACGTTCCTTGTGGTTTATTTACAGCATTCAAATTTCATTCACATGTTTTCTTGATCAGCAAATCCTTCCTGGGAGCTATGTAATAAAAAGATGATTCCCAAAGAGTAACAACACCAGTGGTACTAAGACAAGACTGAATGGAGAGCATGTACTCATTCTCACTAAATCTGAACTCGTTTAACAACTATGTATTATATACTATAATGTGCTAATCATTGTTTTTGTTTTTATTCTTTTTTTTTTTTTTTTCGAGACAGGGTTTCTCTGTGTAGTCCTGGCTGTCCTGGAACTCACTCTGTAGACCAGGCTGGTCTCGAACTCAGAAATCCGCCTGTCTCTGCCTCCCAAGTGCTGGGATTAAAGGCGTGAGCTACCACTGCCCGGCTTGCTAATCATTGTTTTAAGACTATTTCCCAACTATATGATGCTTGGCTTGTTCTCTGCAAAGGTGAGCAGTCATTCATTTGTTTAGCAAGTAGGTACTCATCATCAGAACTAACAAGACATTTTGTTGGGTGAGGTAAATCCACTGATGGGTTGTTTCCTGGTCTTGTTGGGCTTAACATATGACAGAGCATCATATGCCAAATTATCAAATAAATAGATAGTCCATATTACATACAGTAGCTCACTGTACAGTAAGCTCAGAACAAAAGCCACTGGGAAGGAGTTCGTGAGAAAGTGACATTCAAATTAAACACTGAAGATTGAATAGAAGCTAATTAATGGAGAAATATCTTCTAACATGGATGAGAAAAGCAGAGGGAACATGGATTGTAGGGACCTCAAAGAAGACCACTGTGGGGGGAAAAAAAAACAAGAATAAAAGTGAATAGTTTAAAATGAGATGAATGAAGGACTACTGGAGGGTTCAGAGACCCCATTCATGGTTCTGTTTGTCTGTTTCTAAAAACAATGGAATTCACAGATGGTTGTGAAACAGGGTAAATGGATGATTTTACTTGAAATACAGAACTTCTCAACTATGTATACAGAAGGCTGAAGAGGAAAACAGAAATTAACAAGAGAAAGGCGCATCATACGGAAATCACATAAAGCTATCTTAAAACTGTAGTGCTGGTGAACTTGGGAAATAGATATGCTTGAAAGGAGTTGAAGAATGAAGCTCCAGGGCTCTACAATGCTTTGAAAGTAAAGGAATGGAGCCTTCTCTTTGGAGCTCATGGGGTGAGCTGTGAGGAGACCAAAACAGGAAATCTCGGAGAAAGTCCACATGTGGGAAGCATATTACTAAGGGTTTTTTTTTTTTTTTTTGATTGTCATGATAAGACACCATGGCCAAAATCAGCTAGAGGAGGAATGGACTTGTTTTAGCTTATACTTCCATATCATAGTCCATTACTGAAGGAAGTTGGGGTAGAGACCAAGGCAGACCAAGGCAAGAACCCGGAGTCAGGAACGAATGCAGAGACAATGAAGATCGCTGCTTACTGGCTTGATTTTTGGGGCTTGCTCAAGACTACTTTCTTGAAGCACCCCGGACCACTTACCTGCTCAGGGGGTAGCTCTGCCTACAGTAAACTGAACCATTCCACATCAATCATGAATTTTTAAAAATCAAGCCAACCTAGGGGATTTATTTTCTAAATTGAGGGTTCCTCTCCTTACATGACTTCCAGAATGTATGAAAATTAAATATCTGGGAGAACTTCTGTGTGAAGACCAGGAATGATTTTCCACAGAAAACTAGCCAGCAGAGAGAATATGGATGCAAGTTGGAAAGGTTGAGTATCACTTTCTGTTGAGATAACCAAGTGCAGACAAAATCTCAGAAGAGAGTAGAGAATATAAATCCAAGAATGGGATACAAATCATAACCAGGGCTATGAGAGGAGATAAGCCGTAGGACAAACAGGCATGATGACCCAGACAGACAGAAGCCACTGAGCCCGGCAAGGACACAGGGAAAAGAGACCTGGACCTGGTAAGTGCTTTGTAAGATGTAACTGAGGGACGAATAGAAGTGTCACTGGCAGAAGAGTTGGCAGGTGTTAAGATGATTTAGTCTTCCAGAAAAGCACATAAGAGTCGTGTCCTTATATTGCCTCTGCAGTACTCCTAGAAGCTTTCATTGTCTTCCTCTTAGGTGAAGCAGACACTGTCCCCTGTCACCCTCCTCTTCTTCACCATCCACAAATCAGAACACTGGGGCATACACAGCACTCTACGGATCACCCAAGCAATAAAGTCATGTTATTTCATCTGGAAAAGTAAATGTTAGGGATTCTTGGTTGTGTAAGACAAACTGACCACTAACCAATGTTGATAACACTCCAGGAGGTTCCAGGAAGCAGACTACATGAAAATCAGCTGTGAGGACAAGGAGGAGATAAAGCCTGGCTTTTCACTTCACTGTCCTCACCATCAGGTTTGACAAGAACGTCCTGGTCAACCGGTCTGTGCCTTCTTATTAGTATTACTTGTAGAAAATAGCGGGTTCATCATGGCCCCTGCACATGTGCGTATTGTGGGCTGTGACCGTATTCACAGCCTCGTTACCCCCTCCTCAGTCCCGTCCTCCTGATGCTTTTCATGCCCCCTAACCCTCCTCTTTCTGCTCTCATTATTTATGTCCCTTCCTTGGGCGACAGAAAACAGGCAATATTAGTTGTTTGGGCTCTGGTTTATTTCCAGACATCTATCTACAAATGACTTGATTTTGTTCATCTCTCTGAATAATAAACCATTGAGTAATTAAGCCATATCTTCTGTATTGTATCCATCCATCTGTTGATAGACAGAGAGCCCATTCTAGGACTCGGCTCTTGCAAACAGCTCCAGTCCTACTCTAATTAATGGGGGTAAACTATTTATAAAACCACCCACAAATACTAAGCCCTACTTGTGGATCGAAGGCTTCGATTTCACATGTTGGAACACTGAACTGACACCACACCATAAGAAGATGAATAGCTAGTTAGAATTGTTGGTGTAACATCAACAAAGCCAGACTAGCCCATTAAAATACAAAAATATTCAAGGTGAACAGGCACCTAGAATTAAAAGGCTAATAATACCTAAGGCCCCACAAAGCCCTTGACGCGTAACAGATTTCAACATTTAGGTAACGATCCTTACTGTCATTTCATGTCATGTGTAAAGTTTAAGCCCTAATGTGAAAAGGAAATATCTTTATAGACTTATGCTCACTTAACTGGCACACGTGTTGATAGTACATGGAGTCCTAAATACATAAACGCCGAGCTGGCTCTTGTCTTTACACAGCTCTCAAGAATATGCAGGAATAATTTTATTCTGTAATGGTTTTATTCAAGATTGCTTAATTTTGTTAGCAAAAAACCACGGTAGGGATAGTCAATGCTCTAACATACCACGTGATTTTAGTCATCGTAAGCCTTCCGAGTGTGCCCTAGTTTCATCCTCTTTCTACCGCACAAAGTGACATGTTTGTAGTCTGTTACACATTACAAGGAAGAAAGTGAGAGCAAAGGCACCGCCCTTCCAAGAACACACACAGACATGATCACTCCTGTTGGCGACCTGCAAACGGCCTGGGGTAGGGAAACTGCTAGGCCAGCAAGGATGAGACTACAGGTCACAGCAGAGAGGATGAAAGCCTTTTTAGCCACAGACCCACATACTGACAATAGAATGGGCCTCAGGCAGGGCCCTGGCTTACGGAGGTGACACAGACAAAGGGGATGAGGGTGAGGTTGATGGGGGTTGGGGGCGCCCGAGGCCGCGAGGTGGTACCTGCGCCGGGTCCAGCGCCCCTGCCACTGAGTCTCCGCTCCAGAGATGCTCGCGGAGAAGCTGCTGGTAGTTGAGGCAGTGCTTCGCCGCAGATGGTAGATTCCCCATGGCAGCAGCCTAGGTGCCGCAGGCGGTGCTGGATCCCGCGGCCCGAGCCCGGAGCAGGGTGGGAGCCGGGAGCGCGTCCCGCGGGTGCCCGGGGTCCGAGCTGCACTGCGGCGGCGCGGTTCCCGGGCAACGCCCAGGCAGGGCTGCAGTGGGCACCTGAGTCCCCCGCCGAGACCCAGATCCCGGATAGGGACAGTTAACTGAGGCGGGGTGGCACTTTTTTCTCTCTCCATTGAACATGGAGCTCTCTCACAGCTGATTGTCTGCAGGTGCTCACCCACCGACCCCTCGCCTGAGTCAGAGCTCTGGGGCAGAGCCCAGGCCTCCGAGAGGAAAAAGCACAGGCATTCTTTCTTCCCAACCACAAGCCTGTAGGGTTGGCACTATGAATCCGTTTGAGTTTATGTCTCCTGTTAAAATTCTATTTTAAATTGCTGAGGCGCTTTGCAGTAAAAAGAATAAACCCTAAATGGGAGGGGGGGGCGGGGAGCATATCGGAGGTAAACAGCAAACCAAGAAGGTGTCAGTAAGGCGGATGGTGCAAGATAAATGTTGAAATGCTGAATTCTTTTTCTCTGTTTTACATTTATTGGTTTTAGTGGTTGTCTCCTTCCACTCACATGGGAGTCAGGGCTAGAACTCAACTGTCTGCTTCGGCCTCACCACAAGCCCCTTTACCATCTCCCTGGGGATGAAGAACCGTTTCTTAAAAAGAAATGGGCAATAACTAAATCCCTAACGGCTTTTCTTTCATTCAAACAAAACCCTGTCAGAAACTAGATTTATACATTAAATAAATTTTAATTTATATAATCTTTATAAAATAGGTATAAATAATATAAATAAATATATTTCTATGTTTAAATATAAATCTATGTTTAATTTTTATATAAATTTATCTATTATAATATAAATTATTAAATTTATATGGTAGCCTTGGAGCCAGACAACCCCTGCTTCATTCTGCCTACTTCATAAGCACACTTAGATTACAGCACTCTAAGGCTCTTCAGTGTGGAGTCTGTAGCTTGCCGCTAATAATACACAATCATCAAGAATAGTTTTGTGCAAGGTACCTGCAGTCTCCTGGAGACCCAGGTAGGTGTCTGACCAAGATGCTAGCTGGCCCTACTGTTTCCACAGCTAGTAGGAATCAAGAGCGCACAGATGCACACGCTTGCACAAATGATGGTGTATACAACAATTAACTTCTGAGACATAATGTGAACAGATTTTGAAGGGATTCACCATTCAAATTGGATAAAGAGTATTTTTATTAATTCTTTGAGAATTTCATACAAGCTATTTTGAACACATTCACTCCCTGTACCCTAAATCCTCCCAGTCACATTCTCTTCTAGCCAAGTTTAAGATATCTTTTTACAGTTTTCTTTCCCCATCAAGTCCAGTTTGTGCTGCCCAGCTATTCTAGGGGAAGGGAACTGCCCTGGGGTGTGTGCGACTGACTCTCCCTCTCCGAGCATCTATCGCATGTCCATACCGGCTACTGGCAGAAATCCATACCCACTTCCCCTGCTCTACACTAGGGTTGGTCTGGCTGGTGTTTGTGCTGGTCTTGTGCATGCTGTTAACAGTTGCTATGAGTTTGTCTTTGCAATTGCCCTGTTGTACCTAGAAAACACTATTTCCTTGATGTTATCCTCCTGCTAGGGCTCTTACTGTCTTAATGTTCTCTCTTCCCTGAGCCCTGGGCGTTGGAGTGTGATATGTATGTCCCATTTGGGGTTGAGCTCTAAACAATCCTATTTTCTGTACACAAGCCTAAAAAGACCTAGGTAGCACAGAGCTTTGAGGCATGTGGTATAGCTCTCTCTCCTCATTGGATAGATTAACTTGGAGTCCCAGCTCTGGAGAGAATGCTCTGTGGTTACATGTGTGTACAGTTCTTTTGGCATTCATGTAGGTGGCTCACAACCACTTGGAACATCTAGCCCCAGGGAGATATGATTCTTCTAGCATCTGGGGAATCTCTACTGACATGCACATATACATGGGTTCTTCATTCTATCTTGTCTTTTAATTTAAGAAAGCACAAGATAGATTTAAGGTTAAAAATAATAATAAAAATAAAGAAACTTGGATTCCAAACCGAGTGTCCTGGAGCATAACTATAATCAGATTTGCTTAGGACGCTAAGGTAGAAAAACAACCATGAGTTTAAGGCCAGTCTAGGTTATATAGCTAATTCCAGGCCAGCTAGGTCTACAAAGAAAGAGCCTCTGTCGCACCACTAAGAATGAAACAGGCTCCACAAGCCAGCAGAGGCAACATCGCTAAGCAATCGCATAGATGTCTAATGCTATGTCTTGAACCTGAACTCTATTTTCTTTCTACCTTATATGACTAAGCTATTTTCGTTTCAGTGTTCCAATAATTTAAATATAAAAGTCAAAAAAACAACTGAAATTTAAAATGAATCAGATTTCCTGTTTTCTTCCATGATTTATTGATTTTGGGTAATGTCTCAGAGAACCTGTCTTTTCTTGAATTCTACTTATCTTCTGTGAGATTTTCTTGACTCCCTTCTCTCACTAAGCCCTCCATCCAACCAACGCCCAATCCAATCTGCCAAGAGATATTTCAAATACCTAGGAAACATTGCTGCCCTTTATCTCCTATTTTCCTGCCATTCCCATTTGGAAGACAGCACCACAATTCAGAGGGAAAGATTTAAGAATTGAATGTTATATAACATTTGGTCAGGAATGCATCGAAGGGCTGAGGGGTGTGAAGAAGTTCTTTAGCCTCTGTTTTATTAACTATATGTGGTGACTATAAAAGCTCCTAGTAATTGCAAAATTCAAATGAACTACAGTGTATCGTGTTCAATATACAGTCTCCAGCACTTACTACTGACAACATCTGCAATAACAGAATAGTTTGTGTTTTTCAACCACGACCACACTGAAATTTTGAGTTTTGCAATTCTTTGTTGTGCAGACTATCCTGTACATGATATTTTTTCGTTAATTTTTATTTTATATCCACAGGTGTTTGGCTTGTCTGACCATTTTGGAGCGTCAAGTGTGCAGCACCTACAGAAGCCAGAAGCAGGTATAAGTTCTTCTGGAACTGGTATTAGAGATGAGGGGTAGCCACCATATGAATGCTAGCAACAGAGCCTGGTCCTGCAGCCAGGGCTCTTAGTCACTGGAACACCTTTTCAGCCCCGCATAAAAGCAATTGTAACAGAATCTTTGGCTGTACCCACTGTATATCAACTGATACACAAAAGTCACTACTCCTAGTAGAGAACGTGAGCTGCTTCTGTGGCTGCTGCTGCTGCTGCTGCTGCTAACACTTGCTGAGTATTTCTCGTGGACCACATACAATTCTAAGGAATTTCTGTGAATGTTACCGATGTCATTTTTACAGATTAAACAACCTGAGCACAGAGAATGTAAGCCACTTGCAGCACAAGGCAGATAATAAGGAAGACAGACTTCAAGTTCAGTAGTTTGATGTCAGTCATTGTCTTGGTGGTGGTGAGCTGCCTTGCTGAAATCACACTCACCCAAATATATGATCTTTGAAGCATAGCTTCTTTCCCATTATCTCAAGCATTTAAACATTACATGACACTTATTACAAATGTCAGATCTCTTAATATAAGGTAACTGACTCCCCTCTCCACAAGTTGTTTAAATTGCATCAGAAACCAGAGTGCCTAGACAGAGATTTAAATCTCAGGTAGAAATAGAACCCTGGGATGACATTTGGCAAATGTACATTTGACCCCCAAAGGCAAAGTGCCTCTCATTACTCTGTAATCATTATGAGAATATCAATAGGGTTTTATTATTTTATTATCAGTAGTTCAGAAAGAATCATTTGCATTGTTTCTAAAATTCAGAATTTACTCTATCCTTCAACACTTAAGTGGTTTACTTAAATCTCTTCACAAATAGCATCAGGGGATACAGATGCAGGCCAGTGATGGTGTTTGTCCTCTTAGCAGATACAAGACCCTGAATGCAGTACCCAGCACTCAGTCATCATTACCACCCAGCAAAACTTAACTTCTTTTTCACCTCTCTATCTTAGCTACATATGGAGTCTTCATATTTCTACACGTAATAAAAATGCCCAAATAGCATAAATAAAGGTTTTGCCCCTGTTTAGATTGCTATACCTTTGAAAAATGTAATTTGTTTCCCCTTCTGATCTAAAATCTTGTTTTGAATAGTTCCAGGCTGATGAGGGGATGTTACAAAGAATACTACCTAATTACAGAGTTTTTAAATCTAATCATACAATTTCTATTATTTGAAATACATAGAATATTTTATTTACTTTCAAGCTTCTAAGGAAGTAGATAAGAAAGGTAACAATTAAATTAACCTCTACTTAACTCATAATCTGATCATTTCCATATACTATACACTAGCAAAAAATTTTTTCATGTGCTGCTAATTTATGTAATCCTAGTAACAGCCATCTCACATAAGCTTCTTTAATACTGCCATTTTGGATATGGAGAAGGAAAGTTACAAAAGTGACCAAGTGATCAACATATCTAATGACTCAACTGTCTACAGACCCAGTCAGAACCAAAGCAACCCATCTCTCTAGTGACGCAGCTGTCTGCAGACTCCGTCTTGACCAACTCGATAGAGCTAGCCAATGATTCAGCTGTTGTATAGATTTCCCATGACCAAAGTGACCCATCCATCCAGTGACTCAGCTGTCTGTAGACCCAGTCATGACGTAAATGATAGGTCCACCCAGTGATTCAGTTGTCTATAGACCCAGTTATTGGGCACCGAAGCTTTGTTGCTTGCAGCTTATGTAGACTGCCCTTGTAATAGAGCAGAGGAATTACTACCAGATACCACCTCCCTCAATTTGATAGACAGATTAATTAGAACATGTCTCTCACATACAGTAGGAAAAATGTATTTATCTATTAAAACTATACCATCTATGAAATTCTTGGCAGCACAGACTATGACACTTTATGAATAAATTAATTAATGTTTAAAATAATCTCTGAGTCAATAATTCTAAAATATCATTCATGCACTTCCTTGCCTCCTTCGCCTCCTTCTTCTGTCATTAATTTAAGTACCCACCTCGATGCTTTTAGTTTTCAAAAGAGTTATCTAAGCTGGGCAGTGGTGGCACAAACCTTTAATCCCAGCACTAGGAAGGCAGAGGCAGGTGGATCTCTGTGAGTTCAGGGCCAGCCTGGTCTACAGAGTGAATTCCAGGACAGCAAAGACTAAACAGAGAAATCCTGTCTCAAAAGAAGTGTGTGTGTGTGTGTGTGTGTGTGTGTGTGTGTGTGTGTGTGTGTGTGTTCATGTGTATATTTGAGTGTTTTGCCTGTATGGGTATAAGTGCACTATGTATGTATGTAGCTAGGGTTCACAGAGCCCAGAGGAGGGAGCACAATTCCTTGGAACTGGCCATGTGAGTGCAGGAAACTGAACTCTGCACCTCTGAGAGAGCAGTAAGTATGCTTTAGCCACAAAACTGTATCTCCAGACCTCTCCCCATCTTCATGCTGTTTCGTATTGCCTTGAACCAAAATGGAAAAATGGGACATGATAGAGACGTGGGAAGGAAGAATCCTTGACCTGGAAGTCTGGATAAAGACTTGCCAGCTGACAAGAGTAACCATAATCCCAGCATAGTTAACATTTGCTTAAAGCCCTTCTCCTTTCTCAGTTCTAAGCCTGCAGTTTACCAAGTATCTTACTACTGATTTACCTACCAGAACTACCCAGTATAGTAAAAAGGACTTGTCCAGAGATCATATGACATTGGTGGTTCTGAGTTTACATTATCAGATTATAATCTCATTTAAGACCCCTCCAGGGTCACACCATAATTTCACCTACCAAACAGAAAGAGAAACAGGTGGAATAAAGTTTTCTTAGCAACCCTCTGAGATACCATTTGAGAGCCACAATGCTTTGTAGGGATTATGCCCAGGCACATAACACCTGTATTAAAAGCAAGGCTTGTGAGATGGCTCTTTAGGTAAAGCATTCACAGTACAAGAGTGAGAACCAGAGTTCAGATACCTAAAACTTACTTAAAAGCAAAATAGGCAAGGCAGCTGCCTATATCCCAGCACTCTGGGGGCAGAAGACCCTCAGAGCAAGTTGGCTAGCTAGCCTGGCCAAAATAGGCTAACTCCAAGTTCAGTGGCAGACCCTGCCTCAGTAAATAAAGTGGAAAACGATAGAAGGCAGCCAACACAGACACCATATTGTTCCCTCATACTTCAGAGAGAGAGAGAGAGAGAGAGAGAGAGAGAGAGAGAGAGAGAATACACTCTGTAAATACCCGTATCATATATACATTCACACACCAAATTTAAAAACAACTATAGTAAATAAAAATAAAAATTATTTTACTAAACTGTCCCTACTCTCTAAATAGTCCATACCCATTCTCTTTGATGTGCTTTATTTTTTCCCGTAATATCATTCTATTTTTAATAAACTCAAACTGTGCTTCACAATACCTCCCCACCATAGTCTCTCCTGCATCTAAGCCAAAGATCCTGTTTCAACTGAGCTGAGGTCCTTAAAAGATTAGGGAACTTCTCAGCTTCTGCGGATAACTGTGTGGAACTGTACCTCTGTCTCTGGCTGTTAACAACCTGTGCCATTTAGACAATACATCCCAATTCACCTGGTCCAGTCTTAGTTGATACCTTTCCTGTCCTGCTTAGAATTAGCCAAACTTATCTATTTTAGCAGAGAGGTTTATTTAATAACTGAATAAAACAAAGAGTGTAAGTGGATCCTCACACCGCGGTGCTTTCTAGCTTCTGTCCAGTCTCTTCCTGCAGTGTGTGAGGCATTTGCTCTGAGAATGGAGTTCTCAGTTTAGCACATGATTTCATCTGCAAGATGACCCTGGCAAGCCTCTTCTTTGCTTGATCTCTTCCAGATGCAACATCTCCACTATCTCCCTTTCAAAGTCAGCGAGCCGAATGCCAGCTGACAAAATGAAATGTGTTTTGAGACAAGCAGCGAGGGAGTCCTAACTCTCTCTGATCTTGGGTGCTGATGGTGGAGGATAAACCAAGCCCATTACTCTGACAGTTCTTTGTTCTACTAGCTTGTTTGGCTCCTGATGGTCCTGTGACTTCTCTGAAGCTGAGTCAAGGAAATATTTTAAATTATGTATACATAAACAACATGATAAAGGCTGAGCCATCCTGCCACACATGGCAGAGAGAAGTCAGCACTTGGGATGCATGGGTTTTTTTTTTTTGTGTGTGTGTGTGTGTGTGTGTGTGTGTGTGTGTGTGTGTGTGTGTGTGTGTGTGTGTTTTCCCATGCTATACTGCAAATACATAGTTTCTATTCACTTTTTTTCCTCTGTTACTACTTTTTATTTTGCAACAAAATCAGGAGATACAAAGTTCTTACTAAAGTACCAGCTGTTAGGAAGAGAATGCTTGAACCCATGGAGGTACAGACCTGGAATATGTACCAGAACCCATCTGTTAAGCCTGACCCAGGTTTTAAAAAATCTATTTTAAATCAATCCTACCTACTCATGTTCCAAGAGGCTTCTTGTTGCTGCTGTCATTTGCATAGAAGTGTTAATTAGTCTGCTCCATGAGCAAGAAGTCCTTAGTAAGACATTCATGTTTGTTACATGATCCTGACTGGTTTTCAGTAGAATCGTGGCTTAGCAGCCGATTATAATGAAAGTTGTTTTCAATGGGATTCTAGGAATCAAAGGAAGTCTGTTAAGCTTTTATTGCACCAGGGGAAAAGATCTGATTTTATTGGGAGTGCTACTATTAATTTCTTTTAAAGTTCAACATTGGAAATAAAATTATTTAATTTTTGCTATATTGATACAAACTTTTTTTTTTTGTAAAGCACAGAAGTATAAGATAAAACCCTTGTTAAAGAGTCTATGAAGAAGATAAACAGCTGGATGGGAACCAGATGGGTCACACAAACAACCCATTAATGTGAACAAGTTCAGGGAAATAGTCTTCTAATTACCACTGTAATGCTAATAAGGAATATTGAGTGTTTCTCAGAGAGCTAGGGTCCTGGAAACTTGATGGCTATTGAAGCCACCTGCAACCAAAGGCTTTCAGGCTCTCTTCTTCCAGAGCTGAAGAGTGAAACTCAAAAGACTTAGAGGATGGGCTTTAGAGAGCAGCGTATTATTTACAGAGCGGAGCTGAAGACCACCGGGAAGAGAGAGCACTGTTTGTGTTGGGCATGAAGATAAGTCACTTATGGCTGACAAGCTGCTGGTGGCAAAAGGCGGGGGAGGTGCTTCAGTGTAAGGAAGCTCGGGAGTTCTAGAAAAAGAGTAATTAGGCTCTGGCCAGTGCTCTTGAGAAAAAAAAGAAAAGAAAAACGGAAAGCTGAATGTTTCTCAGGACTCAGAAATGTGAGTAGACCCCACCCCACCCCCGAAAAAAAAAAGTCCTCATGTTGGCTTCTAGAGACTGCACTAAGGGCAAAGATTTGGGGAAGGAAAGGCATATAATCCCTCACAGCGTAATTATTCCTCCTATCTCTTTAAACACGGACCCTTCCTGAGAGGTAGTTCCTTGGTGATTCTGGCACAGGTGAATTACTTCTTAACAGAGGAGACAGAGGCACATCTGCACCCGGGGGAGATTCCACTCATCACTGTCATAATATGGGTGTGAAGCCAAACTATGCATACTAGGAAATGTATCACCTATCTACGATTGTTTTACAATGAACTGATGTCAAAAACCAAAAAATAAATAAAAAGCTTCAGCATAACTGTTAGCTTTCTGTCTAAGCTCCACCCCACAGTTACCTGGCAACAGCCAGGTATGCTCCTCCCCACAGTTGCCTGGCAACAGCCAGGTAGGCCTGACCCACTATATAATGGGCTGCTTGCCCCTCCTCCCTCTCTTGCTCTCTTATTTCTCTCTTGCTTTCTTGTTCCTGCTCTGTCCCCTCACCCCTTCCCCATTCCCTTCCCTCCCCTCCTAGTGCTCATGGCCTCTCTCTCTCTCTCTCTCTCTCTCTCTCTCTCTCTCTCTCTCTCTCTCTCTCTGCCTTTCTCTTCTGCCTCTACTACCCTCTTAACTCCCCTGCCCATGTCCTGAATAAACTCTGTTCTATAGTATACTATCTGGCTGGTCCCTTGGGGGGAGGGATGCCTCGGCATGGGCCCACTGAGACACCCCCTCCCCCACACCTCACCACATACCCACAGAACATATTCCCTAGCTCTCTATCTTTTTATAAACACATCAATAACAACACTGTGCTCACTCCTCACTCATGAACTTTAATCTGATTTCAGAGACTCTGGATCAGTGTCAGCCTGACATGGTCCTGGAAGCTCCTGCTAAGGGTTCCTCTGTAATATGATAATGGTTTTGCTCAAAGAGATTTGAAAAATAAGAAGTAATTAATATTTATCTTTACCACTTTAACTAAATGAATTTAAGGTGATGTAAACAATTTAAATCTGAAATTATATGATTGGGATTTTGAGTGTTTGGAATCTGGGGAAAGGTGTTTTAATAATCTTTGTTGTGGTTGTCTTATGAGAATGAAATGAAATTTAATAGAAAAGCTATCTTATGACCTTTCATTTGAAAACGTCAACAAAGTTATGTTTGTAGACACATGCTCACTCGCGCACGCGCGCGCGCGCGGGCACACACACACACACACACACACACACACACAAATACATTGAATTGTTAACAACTACTGATAGACACATACACACACACACACACACTACACTGATTTGTTAACAACTACTGATAGTCACAACATGCTACAGGTGTGTCTGAGCTTTAGGCTGGATTTGAAATGTTCCCCCCACTCCAATAAGAACCCAGAATCCTTTGCTATGTGGCACTCAGAATCCCTTGCTCTGTGGTACTCAGAATTCCTTGCTATATGGGTTTCTTTAGGTTGGTTTCTCTCTTCACGGAACACATAGAGATTCTGGCTCCTATATGCTGCTAAGCCAGTACTCTGTAATGCAATGCAGTCGTAAGTGCTCTACAGTGGGAAGGGTGAACTTGTAGATCTATAAGCCATTAGCTGGAAACAATTTGTAGACACTGCTACACTCACAGAGAGAGAGGCCTGTGGTTAATCTATGCACAAAGATATAAATTATAGAATTTTGGAGTGTTGATGTAGGATCTGTCCACAAGAAAGGTCACATCAGAAAAAACTGGTGCTAAAAAGACAGCCCAGTGGTTAAGGGAGTGTGCTGGTCTCAAATAAGATCTAAATTCAGTTACTTGCATTTTCATTGGGTGGATACAATACCTGTAACTTAAATCTAGGGGGAATCAGATACCTCTGATTTCTATGGGCACCTGCACACACTCGGGGGGGGGGGGGGAGGAAGAAAGAGAGAAGGAAGGGGAGGAGGAGGGAGAGCAAAGGGGAGGAGGAGGGAGAGGGAGGGAGAATAATTAAAATTTAAACAACATAGAGAAAACAGTAATGTGTTGGAATATGTTTGGTGGTTTTAAACTGTTGGCACACATGTACAGTCAGGGAGATAGCTTAGCTGGTAAAGTGTTTACTACACAGGCATACAAACCTGAGTTCAATGCCCATCACTAATTTAAAAGCGAGGCACAAACTTGTAATCACAGCCCTGAGAAGACAGAAACAATCAGATCTCTGGTACTTTCTAGCAAGCCAGCCTCACCTACCTGGCAAATTCCAGCCTGCTAGAGACCCTAGCCCCTCCAAAAGATGAACAGTACCTGAAAACCAAACCAAATGACCAGCCTGTCATCTTTACACCCATGGTTACGGCCACACATATGTGACCTTACATATATAAACATGTGCACACATATGTGCACGCATATGATAATGAGAAAGTTTCACCATTTGGGTTCTCCTTCCATAAACGGTGCCTCTCCCTGTGTCCCACATCTTTGACTCAGGGCTAATCTTAATGGCTTCATTTCCACTATACGGAGCCCTGTGTCATTGATGAAGAGTGACTTCCAACACTACTTAGAAGGAATCACCCATTCTTGGACTGCCTCACTTCTATTATTCACCCGCAGAGTGACAAGCCCTGAGAATCCACCCAACATACTCGGAGGAATTCGCACCATATAAAGAAACCATGTGTATCAAGTCAATAGCCTCTGCCCAGATGTCAAACTGCAAGTAGACTTCATCTTTCCAGTAGACTTTCCCAAGCCCCCATATTTTTCAAGGACATAATCACTCCTTTTGTCTTCCCAGCAGAGATACCAGACATTGTGGAGCAAGTAATATTTGTCCTCTTTAAGCCCTTTCTTAAATATCAATCCACAAAATCTGTAAACAGAATGAGCTGTTATAATGGTGGATTGGATCTGAAATGTCCCCTGAAAATGCAGATCTAAAGGCCTGACCCTCACTATAGCAGTATGTAGAGGTGGGGGTCTGGATCAGGAGCGCTTTATCAGTGGACTAATCATTGATGAATTCTCTGAATGGGCTAATAGGAGGTAGGATCTAGTCTGGGAAAACAGGTCACGGAGGGCCACAGGCCTTAGAAGGGTTTATATATCCTGTCACATTGTGTTTTCCTTCTCCTCTCCCTTCCTCACTGCCTCTCCTCCCTTCCTCCTCTTCTCTCCCTCCCCTCCTCCACAGACACAACTGAGATGAGCAATGTTCTCTTGCAACGAAGATGTTCTGTCTACTCTTGGTCCTAAAGCAATGGAAAAAGCTGGCCTTGGGCAGAAATGTCTAAAACGGTAAGCCAAAATAAACATTTCCTTTATGAGTTCTTGGAAATTTTTTTCCCAAGTGTTTGTTACAATGACATTGCACATGGCTATAAGTTCAAGATCTCTTTCTTTTTGCTTTAGTTTTTATACAGTAATAGTATTAAAAACATGAAGAGTTCAAGTTTTGGGTTGAAATTGTTAAGTTTTCAAAACTCTCATATAACTCAAAATGCTTCTGCTAAATCAAGAAGAACAAGAAAACTCTGGAAATAAAATGATTTATCACTTTAAAATATTTTCAAGCTATGTTTTTAGGCATTTTTAGGCACTACACACACTTTAAAAAGCATTTTCTTTCATGTAAGTTACCAGAAATTACTTTCAAATTAGTTCATGAAGTTTATATTTTTCAAGATTAAATTCTGTGTTAAACTGTTATTTGTCTACTTAAATATTTTATATTAAAAACATCTGTGACAATTGTATTTACTACATAGACATTGAAAATCAATGAAGAACACTAATATATGTGTGTGTGTATATCCCATAATTAAAACCAGTTGTTAAGTTATCAACATGCACAAATTTTAAATTAAATATTACCATTTAAATGAAAAGTATATTAAAATGGCATGTTGTGCATTAAAAAAATAAATTTCTATATACAAAACTCAAAGATTCCTGTGCTCAGCAAGCAAATGTGGACATCATTTGCTTCTCCACATTTTGTTTGGATTTCATTTCAAGGTTGAGTTGCAGTATTTAAACATTATGAATAATGTAAAATCTTCCTTGGGACCTACAACATGGAAGCGAAAATACTGTGATTTGGGGTTTCCATTGCACATGCCATGTCAACAAACTTAGTAAGATCTTAATAAAGAAACTAGAAAACCTTGGATATCCTATAGAGTTTTATGATGTACTAAAGTCATATTATAACAAAGTATTTAGATATAATTCACAACTACAATCTATCTATGAAGACATAACCTCTCTCATAACAAGACTGTTTGATGTAAAAATTAATCCCAGATTTCCAGAGATGTGATTGAAAAGAGCAGAGGTTGACAGGAAGGGACTGAAAACCAAATATATGAATAACTAGTAAGGAGGAGAGGCTGCAAGGCTCACAGCTTAGGGTCCAGAAAACTACATGGCTAGGTTCTACATGAAACGAAACACCAAAACAAAACCCAAACCAACTTTTTGTCCTTTACAGGTGAAAAATGATAGAAAAGAAACACTAATTGAAATGATCAAAATGAAGTCACCATTTAAAGCCTAAGGGCCTACACTGTTCATCTGAAGAAGGATGCTAGTTGAAATTATAAATTGGGAAATCTATAAGAACATAAAATAGAAGCGTTCTTCAGTTGCCAACACAACCTCACATACACACACACACACACACACACACACACACACATGCACACCAATGTGTGCATGTGGGCACACACACACAAATGCATCACTCTGTACTAAACTCACACTTTCTGGACTGACTAATGAGGTAAAACAAGTAAAAAGTACCAAGAACCTTGACACACCTCCTTTATAAAATAAGAGACCCAGAGCAATATCATGGCTAACAGGAAATATCTGGAGGATTTCTTACATTTCGCTTGTGTAGCGACATAGATTAGAATTTGGATCCATGATAAAAATCCCACATTTATGGTAATAAAGAGTAACTTTCTGCACTGAGTTCATGGTGAGCTAATTTGTGCAACTAATCTTCCCAGCTTCAGGAGACAAGTTTGTCATCACTAGACATGGTCAAATATCGGGTCACAGCAAACACAACTCCTGCTTTGGAGTCTTCTGTTGGTTATCTATAGCTGCTAGGGTTGCCAAGTGTTTGCTCCATTCAGACATGACCAGATCTGACAATTTTGTGCCATGTCCTGCTCTACCTCAGACAGCATGTCCTAAATGTCTTGTATTCAGTGGATGACAAAGAAATTACAAAAATTTCAAAAAGCTATTTTTCTGTCACAATCATGAGTGCTTAAATTACTTAAGTGGCAACACCAGTCAAAAGACATAATCTATACATTAGGAGCTGGACAGACTCTTACAGCGTTTCCGACTGTCCTGGCTAAAAGACCCACCAGGGGGACTGAGACTTAAAAGGACTTGCTTTTCATAGCCAAGAAGAGAAACAAAGAAGGCTGGTTTTGGCTGGAGGCCCAAGTCATGACATATAACTACCATTAATTGGTGAAATAAAGCCAAATCCATTCACGTGTTCTGAAACTCACAAGTCAACAGGAGCCTCACTTCTTCCCTTTCCAAGTGAATGACAGCTTCACACTTCTGAAAGGAAGCCATTGGTTCCCAGACAGATAAAAACATACATACTAGAAGACTTGTATTTGAAGTCACCATCTTTGATGGTATATTGCCAACATTTCAGCTATTTGTTTTCCAGACTTTGCATTTCCTTCCACAATGAAACAAAAATTCAGCTCAGTGATAGAGAAGGCAAAGAGCACACACAAAACCTGCAACTCAATGCCCAGTGTCATCAACAGAGAATCAGTAGGGTCAAGTAACATTAGGTGTCTAGGTAACACTAAATATTTGCAACTTCGGTAATAATGATTAGATGCATACCAGAGGGAATTATTTTACATAAAATTTGCATGAATTATATTTTAATAAGCACTATCGGAAATTTGGTATTTTTCAGTTTCGTGTTCTTTGAATAACAAAGCAAAAAATCCAAATAATTGCACTCATCAAAGTTACAAGCAAATTCTTAAATACATAAGAGGATCCTGAGAGTGATGAGCAGCTGGCAGCATTGCACATGAAACTGACTGGTGCTACCTGAGCCCAGGTCAAAGCTATGTGTTATTTGAAACTCAAACATATAGGAGGTGGGAATCAGTGTAATTTTGGAGAAAGTATGTGAGTCTTTTCAAAAGCAAGGCTTATCAGACTTCAGAATGTCTTGGAATCACATAATGGTCTGCTAAAATATGAGTTAATGAGTCTTAGACAAGTGCTTTGATTTAGCCATTCTGATATAAGATCCTGGAGTGTGAATTTTTTTCACAAGTACCATATGTTTCTGCTACTGGTCCACTTTGAAAGCCATTGATTTAAGGACCTGTGAAATAGTGTGAAAATGGTATCATTTGTTATTCTAGAATCTCCTGTCTACAGCTTATTTGAGTAAATTATTCAACGTTCTATGTTGTATAACCATAGATCTTCATGTGGGAAAAGTTCTCTGTCTCCTTCATCATTGGCCTTATTGTCTATTATTACATCCATACAGCTCACTGGTCAATAAAACCTATTAGGATACTGAACTTGCCAACCTTTTAAAACTGAATAAAAGTCACAGACTTTTGACATCATCCGATGTTGCTAATAAGCCAGCTAAGGTTAAAAACTACATCCTTTTGGAAATTCAAGAATGTAAGACTTGAGATCTAACTGCAATTTTAGAATACTATATACATCTTTAAAAGTTAAATGAGAGCCATCAAGATGGCTCAGCAGTAAAGGTGCCTGCACCCAAACCTAAAGACCTTAGTTCAGTCCCTGGCACCCACATGGTAGATGGAGAGAAACAATGAATCATACAAGTCTTTGGCCTTCACACATGTATGCCTTGAGACACACACTGAACACTCATGCGCACACACACACACACACACACACACACACACACACTAATGTAATAATTTTTAAAGTTATATAAAATTCATGTTATATTTTTCTACAGATTACTATTTATCCAACAAGACTTATTCTTTCCCTGGAGATAATCAAGTGTGTACCATCTTTGAGTTCTCTCCTACACTTAATTTACATTTCTCTCCATAAAAATATTCAGTAAAAAAAATAATGATTTTGCTCCATGATAGCACACAAACTTTCTATTGATTCAATAGCTAAGGGAATAGAGAAGTTTGGGTGGAGAGAAAGTTCATTCACTAAACTTTTTCATTCAAAATCCCCCCCACCCCCGCACTCAATTTTTTTCTTTTAAAAGAAACCTTTTAGAGCAAAGCTAAGCACTATACGGGAGTTGATCCAGTCGCTGCTGCAGGCTCCAACACCAGTGAAAGCTTTATCGACAGAGCTCTTGCCAAGTTTCCTACTGACAGAGAAGCCCTGAAATATGAACCTTGAAGTCAATTCATCAGAAAACAAATATTACATATAAATTAGCTGGAGGAGATGAAAACTGTACACATTCTCCAACTTCCATAATTATTTTGAAACAAAACAATCCCCTCCTACTTCTGCCAAAGTATTTGGCAAGCATACAAAAGTTGCTACAAATTAGCATAAAAAGACTTAAAACTGCATTTATCTTTCTAGATTAGTTTAAATAACTTCCCATTTCTTAAGTTTTGTAGGTTGATACTTTGAAATGCTTTTTGAAGTACTTTTTAAAGACTATGCATATAATTTCCAGACTCCTTAGGTGAAGACAAAAGGAAATTTTAACTGCTAGTATATTTACCCTAGATAAATTTATTAAAAATACAATGAAAAATTCAAAGGATATTGGCAGATAAATATGCAGTTTTAAGAGTTTATTTTACTGTTGAAATTAATCATATATGAAATGATTTATTGGAAAATTTCCACCTACCAGGAAATCTGAATCTATAGAAGAGATTATTATTAGAATGGTGATAATCATAAAGATTATAACCTCTCTGGATGCAGGAGACTATGTTGATATTTTATACTCACAAGCAGTTGCCACTACATTTCAGGGAATGTTCTAAATTTATTCACATTTTTTAAATTCAATAATTCTTTTTCATTAATTGCTTATTTTATTTATTTACATTTCAAATGTTGTCCCTCTTCCCAGCCTCCCCTCTGCAAACCCCCATCCCATCCCCCTCCCCTTTGCCTCTAAGAGGATACTTCCCACACACACCCACTCCCACCTCACCCCTTTAGCATCCCCCTACCCAGGGGCAACAAGCCTCCACAAGACCAAGGGATTCTCCTTCTAAAGATGCCAGATAAGGCAATCCTCTGCTACATATGCAGCTGGAGCCATGGATCCATCCATGTATACTCTTTGGTTGGTGGTTTAGTCCCTGGGAGCTCTGGGGAGTCAGTTTAGTTGATATTGTTGTTCTTCCTATGGGGTTGCAATCCCCTTCCGCTCCTTCAATCCTTCCCCTAACTCTTCCATTGGGGTATCCTAGCTCAGTCTGATGGTTGGCTGTATCTACATCTGTGTTAGTTAGATTCTGGCAGAGCCTCTCAGAGGACAGACATACTAGGCTCCTGTCTGCAAACACTTCTTGGCATCAGCAATAGTGTCTGAGTTTGGTGGGATGGATCCCAAGGTAGGGCAGTTTCTAGATAGCTTTTCCTTCAGTCTCTGTCTAACGGGAATGACATTAGCCAAAATATCCAACAGAAGGAAGATAGAACCTGAAAAGACCACCTCCAGTAGATAGGCATGTCCCCCAGTTGAGAGATGGGGCCACCCATCCATCTCAAAATTTTTAACCCATAATTATTCCTGTCTAAAGGAAATGTAGGGACAAAAAAACTTCAATAATTCTTAATGAGGTAAAACTACATTACATTATTTAATGTAACGATATTTAAACTTATAATATGCTCTGTAATTTTTTAAATAGAGTTTTGTTTTAAACTGGGGAGAGCTGAAGAGATGGCTCAGTGGTTAAGAGCACTGGCTGCTCTTTCAGAAGACCCAGGTTCAATCCCCAGAAACCACATGGCAGTTCACAATTGTCTGTAACTCCAGTTCCAGGGGAAATGATACCCTTACACCAGTGCACATAAAATATTCTTTTAAATGGAGTTTTGACATTCCCAGTGAAGCCCCAGCTTCTAGAAGTACTATTGGCAGGTAAGCTTCAGCTGGCAGCACTGCCATCTACTTTAGTATAAAGAACTGCTCCACAGGAAGCACTTCATCCAATGACTAATGGAGACAAAGGTAAAACATTTTAGCTATCCCATCTAAAAATTGCCCAACTCCAAAGACCATGCTCAGCCCTACACCTAAATTTGATTATTCGCTCAACTCACTCCTGTTTCTTTCTCCCTTCCACAGACTGGGATTCCAAGAACACTTCATAATACATGTTTCAGTTACCAATCTCTTAACATCTTAACATCTGCTTTAATCCTAGCCCACAATGAATGATATTTCCACATAGTGCTTAAGTGCATTTGTGTTTATTTACAAACACTGATAAAAATTTATTCTCAAATGGTTATGATGATATATTTTATTTGGTGGTTAATATCTCTTGATTTTGGATTCCATTTTTCTGAAGATTTTGCTAACATAATAAAATATACATTCACAATAACACTATAATTTAAAGTCTCACCACAAACTTTAGATTGATTTCCATTTTCAACAGTGCCAATTTCTGCAGTAACAGAGAGAGTACAATAAATGTTATCACCATGTCAACTCTCTGACTCCTG
The DNA here is from genome assembly GCA_028551405.1 of Uromys caudimaculatus. Classification (NCBI taxonomy): domain Eukaryota; kingdom Metazoa; phylum Chordata; class Mammalia; order Rodentia; family Muridae; genus Uromys; species Uromys caudimaculatus. The sequence goes on from CM052706.1 coordinate 43,066,360, forward strand.
AGAGACATACTTCAAATACCACTTCTCTTTTCAAAACTCTTATTTGTCATATAGACCCTGTATTATTGGTTTATTATAATTCTCCTCTGACAAAATAGTAATATATTGTCCTATATTATTTTTCATTTTGAAAGAGAAGAAATAGAGCAATGCATTCATTTTTATGATTTTATTATTGGGTAGGCTAATGTACTGGATAGTTTTATGTCAAGTTGGAACAAACTATAATTATGTTGAAGGAGAGAACCTCAACTTAGAGAATGTCTCCAGAAAATGCCTGCAATCCATTTTCTCCAGGGCTTCTGCATCAGTTCTTGTCTCTATGTCCCCACCTTGTATTCCTGCTTCGACTTGCTTTGGTGGTGAAAGTGTTAGCTGAAAGAAACATTTTCCTTCCCAAGTTTCATTTGGTCATGGTGTTTAATCACCACAATAGAATCTCTAAGACAGATACTGACTGGCTCCAGGTCCTGGACTATTCCTGTGACATATCTAACTCTGCTTTGGGGAGGATCATGTTGGTGATGGAACTTTGAGCTGGAGAAAAAGTTGAATGGTTGGAGATGAGTAGATTGTCCTGTGAGAACTTAGAAGAGAAGAAAGGTAATGGTATAACTATGACGCATTTGTGTGTCAAGTTGACAAGGGGTCAGTTGTGCTGGCTAGTTTTATGTCAACTTGACACAAGCTAGAGCCATTTTGGAAGAGGGAACCTCAACTGAGACAATGTCCCCACAAGAATGATCTGTGTCCAAGCCTAAGGTACACTTTCTTGATTGATGATTGGTGTGGGAAGTATCAGCTCACCGTGCATGGTACCATCCCTGGCCTGGTGGTGTTGGGTGCTATAAGAAAGCAGATTGAGCAAGCTGTAAGAAACAAGCCAGTAAGCAGCATTTCTTTATTGCCTCTTGTGTAATAGTTTCTTCCTAGACTGAAATATTATATCCTACAGGGAAACTCTTTAAATAAGAAGGAAACAACTCAAAATAGCTGAGAGACCTAACATGGTACCTGGAGGAAGCAGAAACAAGCTAAGATGCTGGGAAGAGTTTGTGAACTTTCACCCATACTGGTGTGGGCTTTGGTGATGCAGCTGTCTCTGAGCCATTTCTGCCCCTTAAGTAAACCCTCACCCATATTCCTGCAAGTAGCCCCAATAAAACCTGTTGTTTTACCAAGTTGTAGGGATATAGGTGATACCCATACCTTGGTTGTTGTGAGTCCCCTATTTGGGGTGAGTAGACATGTGTTGTGTCTCTCCAGGAAAAGTTTTGTCACATGACACCTTCATCTCAGTTCCCGCTTGTCCGTTTCTGTCTTGAATTCCTGCCCTGATGGCCTTCAGTAATGAAGTTCCTTCAGTAATGAATTGTTTCTGGGAAGTATATGCTGAAGTACATTTTTTTCTTTCAGGTTTCTTTTGGTCATGGTATTTTATCACAGCAATAGAAATCCTAAATCAGTTTATTTAAGATATAATTTTAATAATTACTTACTGGCAGAAGCAAGATTTCAAGTAATATATTTTGGTACCTGTCTTTCTATACTTCATTAACTACCTTCAGACTTCCTATTCTGTAGAGGAATTTTAATCCAACAACATAATTGCTCGGCAAGGGATCAGGTCCAAAGACCTTCTAGATCTGTGTGATCTGGCTGGAATAAGACAAGCCCTTAGCACACACCTTTATGGTAAAAAATAGTTTGTTAAAGGAAGCATCCATGTTTCAAAATGACTTCAAATCAAGGTCCAGACAAAGTGATAAATCAGAGAAAGATCTGACAGAATGAGTCAGAGATAAAATACACCCAACTCTCATAAGAACAACACAGGAAAGAGAAGTTATTTAAGAGCAGTGCAAGGAGAAAGGGTCAGTCAGTTGGGAGTTAGTGCCGCAAGGGCAGTACAATAGAGTTGACTTGTTCATGAGTTCATGCAGGTCAGTGCAGGTCAGCAGGGCAGTTGAAGCCAGAAAATAAGAGAACCACAGAGAGAAACAGAGAGAGAGAGAGAGAGAGAGAGAGAGAGAGAGAGAGAGAGAGAGAGAGAGAAATGGGAGGAGGGACAGTTTTACAGAAACAAGTTGCAGGTGAAAACAGAATGAATCAGAGAATAAGAAGAAACCAGAAGATTAGAACAAATTGCCAGAGTTAGTTTGAGACCAAGCAGAGCACAATTCAGTGAGAAGCTGAGAGATACCAGTCAACTTAGAGAGGAGCTTGGGCCAGAACAGTTGAATTGAACCAGCCAGGTAGAGTTCAGAAAGAGCTAGAAGTGTGAACTTATTCAGCAGTAAGCCTCTGAGACAATTACATCTGATGAATAAAACTTACATTTATACTACTCACCGCCCTTCTTTTAATCTGTCATACCCACAGTTAAGTAAATACTTGTAAGAACTTCTTGGCAAGTATCCCTAAAAAGAGTCCTCTATGATCCAAAAGTAAGTCTTGTTAAAATCAGGTTTTCTCTAGGCTATAAAGAGAATAATGTGCCAGCTCTCAGAATATCCATGCACGAATCACCAAACCTTGTGAATATGTCCCCTTAACATGACAAAGATTCCCATGTACTATTATTATGAGTTTGAATGAAATTGTTATCATAGATTAAGTGTTACAGAGTGACTCATAAGACAGAAGCAGAAGAGTCAAAAATCAAAGAAACTATAACAGAGTGATAATGAGGAGAAGGAAACAGAGATGGGAAGGAAGGAACAGAGGCAGAGAGGGGAGCAAAACAGCAGACAGAGCAAGACACAAATACGCTACTTATTTTAACCAACTATGACTCATTTGAGATTTTGGCAGACAAACTATAATATTATTTTCCAATGCTGTTAGAATTAAGCTTATAACATTTAGTCACAAAGCAACATGCTTTGTGCTTGCATTTCTGCAGACTCCTTCAGGAATTAGAGATGAAGTGAGCTAGAGTGACTCGTTTTTGTTCTTATACTTGGAGCACAGATTAAAAATATGTTTTATGATCCCACAAAGTTTAGTGCTAATATTCCCTGTTAATGAGGTGGTATACAAAGTTAAACCTTATATCCATAACTAAATACTACGATGCAATGCTGATGGGAGAATGATGACTACTTCTTGTACTCAGCTGCATTCCCTACCATAGCCTGGAGAATAACTCATCAGCCTAAAGAGAGGTGGGCTGTGTCACCTGAAGGTTGCAAAGGGAGTTTGAATGAGGAGGCAGTGTGGAAGGCACTGGGTTATGTTTTCAAGTCATTCATCAGAAACAGGATTGCTGCACTAGGCTCCAGAACGTTGACAACAGATGATTGCAGCTTACAGCCCATTTAGTGTCAGCCTCAGCTACAGAGAACCTCCATGACTGTGCCCTTTCCAGGGGGGGGTCATATGAAGTGATCAGCCAGAGAACCAAACGGCTGGTATTTTAGCCATGCCTGGTACAGTGTCAGTAGCTATTGCAGTACACTGGTGGTCTCTGTAGAGCAGCGCAGCTGTCCCTAGGACTACTTTCTCCTCTACTCACTCTTACTTCATTTTCTCTTTCTCAGGTGCTAATCTCAAGTGCCTGCTTTGGTTAACATCCCGATGCCAAATTATGCCCTAAGAACCTGCTTGTTCTAGAATCCAGTTTATAAGAGACAGGATTCATGGAAGCCTGCTTCCATGTTTGCTGTTGAATATTAGTGAGGTGCAGACTGGCTTTCTTTTCCTTTAGCTAATTACTCTGTAAGAGAAAAAAGCACCCCACCCCGCATACACACACAAACTACATACAAATGTACATTTCTAACTTCTAGTCTCCCACATGAAAGATAGCATTGGGCTGGAGAGATGGCTTAGCGGTTAAGAGCACTGACTGCTCTTCTAGAGGTCCTGAGTTCAATTCCCAGCAACCACATGGTGGCTCACAACCATCTGTAATGGTATGTTATACCCTCTTCTGGTGTGCATGAAGACAGCTACAGTGTACTCATAAAATAAATAAAACAAATCATTTAAAAAAAGAAAGAAAGGAAGAAAGAAAGAAAAGAAAGATAACATTAAAGATGCCTGAAAGGAAAAAGCACAGGACCTCACTAGCCTAGACTGATCTCAATCCACTGAGGCCCCTGACTCAGCTTTCTGTGTGCCAGGACTACAAGAATGTGTCACCAACCACTCTTGGTTTACATCTGGCTCACTTCTCCTCATGTAATACCGTTAATCCCAGTCTGTTTTTTTCTTTCCTGACACAGCAAGATCATTGCTTTTCATATTAACACATTAAATTCATGTCCCATACTATGAGTAAATATTTAGAATAAACAATGACTTCCTCTTCCGTTTTATTATGTAGTTTGCCCCACTCAAAACTGTTCTTGGTCAATTAGAACTGATTTTTCCTACTTAGTCTCTTACCCTTTCTCTGAAGCCGTGATAAAAATGCCTTTTTTCATATCACCTCTGTGTAACCCATTACATATATAGTACGTGCACCTTTAAAGAAGTTAGCAACCTACACAAGTCTCTGTCACATAAAAAGTTTATTGGATGGATAGGACAAGGGCTCCAGAGAGGTATGTGGGTGCTTCGATTTGTCTCTTTCCCCTAATCCATATTTAGGGGAAGGCCTTGCTAAGCTTTGTGTCTTTGCTGGGGAAATCAGACATTCTTCAGATAAAAGTTTCCAGAACAAAATTTAGGAGCAGGCACCAAACTAAACAGATTCAAAGAAAGTTGATATTAGGGCAGCCAAGAAAATCAGTCATAAAATTGTAGTAAACTCTACAGAATAAGTTTGATTTACCCTGGTCTCCTGACTTTTTCTAATCTTTTACCATACATTGCAAGTGCAGAAATATAGAAAAAATATTTCTTTCCATTCTTATGTAAAACAATTACTAAAATACCGTCAAGCCTAGAGAATAAATCTACTTGAATAATAATATAATAATAATAATAATAATAATGATAAAATTTTATTCTCTGTAATGTTTTTCTACTTACTCTATAGATATGTGTGTATTTATATGCAGAAATATGTTGATGTATATGTAAATAAATTGCTTTAGAAGGATTGTCATAGTTAGGGATTCTACTGCAGTGATCAAACACCAGGACCAAGAAAGCAACTTGAGAAGGAAAGAGTTTATTTCAGCTCTCAGGTTACACTCCATACTGAGGTAAGCCAGAGCAGGAACTCAAGGCAGGAACACTGAAACTAAGTAACATTTAATTCTTCCACAACCTTCAGTTTGGGGAATATCAAACAAGGATCCAAACAACCACACCACCCAACAAAGGGGATATCAGATATCCATACTAAGAACCACTTTAAAGACCTAATTCTAAATGCTTAAGTCCAAATGCAAAAAAAAAAAAAAAAAAAGTAAAAAAGACTATTCTTGGAGAGAAGCAACTTAATTAATATACAGACAATGTTTTCAAAACAGCAATTATAAATATTTTCAAGGAAATTAAAAAAGATATGAACAGATGCCTGAATGAGAACTATGGAGAGAGACCGAGACAGAGACAGACAGAGAAAGAGACAGAGATAACAAAAGAGAGACTGAAACAGAGAGAGAGACAGAGAGGGAGGAGGTGGGTGTTAATCGTTCTACATTATAATTAGAGGGGCAGAACCCTAACTAAACACCTCATGGAAGGAAATAAAGGCCTCAGCAAAAAAAACAGATGAGGTAGATAGATAGATAGATAGATAGATAGATAGATAGATAGATAGATTTAATCTTTGACTAATAGGGTCTCACAGACCCTCAAATATTACAAGCTATTGTCATTGCTCTTGGTTACCACCCAGAACTTCCCAGTAAGACCCTATTGTTAAACATATTACATACTTGAGACACAAAACCTGGAAACAACAGGCTGGTACTCATTTGTAAGTTTCATCCATACTGGCTCATGTTTAATGTTGCCAGATGGTGCTATGCATACTGCTGGAGAAGAAAAGTGTTACTCTATCTCACCTAGCTGTGAACCAATCCTGCAAACCACAACAATGACTGGCCTGAGAAAATATGACCCTTGGCTCTACTGTGGCATGAATGTTATAGAATTAATGAATCACTCTTTGATTGTATCTAAGGCCCACTCCATGAGATGGAATCTATTCCTGGAACTGTTAAGGTTGTCAAGAACCTGAGGCTATATAGTCTTCATATTTGTGTGTGTGTGTGTGTGTGTGTGTGTGTGTGTGTGTGTGTGTGTGTGCGCGCGTGTGTGTGTGCGCGCGCGCACGCGCGTGTGTTTTCGAGGAGAACCAAATAGTATAATTCTGGTAATAGAGATAGTTCTAAAATGACTCTTAATAACTTATTTCATATGCATGGATCAGAGCATTTCTTAACCCTCATCAGAGTAGCTTCTCTTTGCAGTAGATAGCAATTAACACAGAGAATCCCACCTGATCAACATGAAGAGAATTAAAGATTGCAGAGTGCTGAGTACCAAATAGAATATTTACACAATATCCATCCCCGAAAGTCTCACAGATGTCTCCAAAAGAGCGGACAGGGAGAGCCGGGCAGTGGTGGCGCATGCCTTTAATCCCATCACTTGGGGGGCAGAGGCAGGCAGATTTCTGAGTTCAAGGCCAGCCTAGTCTACAGAGTGAGTTCCAGGACAGCCAGGGCTACACAGAAAAACCCTGTCTCGAAAAACCAAAAAAAAAAGAAAAGAAAAGAAAAAACAAAAAAGAGACAGAAGAGTCAATGACACCATGTAAATTGTTTTCTAGACACTTCAGGGCATTTGCACAAACGAACTCATGGAGAATGCACAAGACTTGTACAAGTCCTGCAATCTCAGTATGGAGGAAGAGGTAGATATAAAACACCACCACTAGCGGAAGAGACACTGACATTTGATAGTTGCTTGGATAGTGAGAGTCAGGGTTTTGGGTTGTTTGTTTGTTTGTTTGTTAAGATTTATTTATTTATGTGAGTACACTGTTGCTGTCTTCAGACACACCAGAAGGGGACAGTGCTCTTAACCACGGAGCCATCTCTCCAGCCCCAATTTTCTTTAATGAAGTGACCCCTGGTGGGGTGACCACACATCAGTGCAGGCCCTCCCGCCAAGCGAAGCTGGGCAGTACCAACTGTTCTCAATGGAAAAGAAAAGAAAAAAGAAAAAATCACAAAGTGGGGTGGGAAGGGATGCAAGAGTGGACACAGTGATAAAGGCAGGAGGAGTTAGAGAGAAGAATGAATACAACCAAATTTTTGAAAAAGTTTAATTTGCTATTTAAAAAATTTAATATTCCCAGTATTTCTGCTTTCACTAACTCTTGTTGCTTAAAGAAAGTTTAGCATATTAGTTTCAAATTCTACAATTTGTTAGAACTTTAATTAAGATTATCATTATAAAATGTTAATATTTACATCAAGAAAACTATCATTTAGCTCAACCAACAGCAACTAATATCCCTATAAATGGTCAATTTCTCTATTAAGTGGAAAAATTCATTCTGTAGTCTATTAAATATGTGTATAAAAGTAATATCAGTGAGCTGAATTTTGTATTTATAACTAGTTTTTACTATATCCAAAGTAATTTTCTAACAGCAGGTGATATGGAAATAATTATTAAATCATTCATTTGAATAAGATAAAATGAAAAGGATAATAGCCTACCAACCTATCTATAACCTCTATTTTCTAGCTAAAATTTATTATTAAAACCCATAAAAAAAAAAAAAACAAGACAGCAGAAGAGACAATTGTAGAGCAGGTTAAAAAGTCAACACATGGATGTTAACTGCATTGCAGAACCTGAGAAATGCAAGCCCAAAGCTAGTATTAAGGAAGCATCAAAGAGAGTTTGAAGACATTTGATGCACTTTTACAAATGCAAGTGGCACTGTGGTGGTGCACACCTTTAATCTCAGCACTCAGGAGACAGAGGCAGGCAGATCTTCGAGTTTATCACCATCCTTGTCTACAGAAGGAGTTCTTGGCTTGCCAGAACTAAACTGAGACCCTGTGTATTAGTCACTTTTCTATTGCTGTGATAAAACACCATCTCTGAAGCAACTTATAGAAGGAAGGCTTTATTTTGAGCTTGTGGTTCCAGGGGGTTAAGAGTCCATCACCATCACTGTGAAGAAGCCTGGTATCAGGCAGGCATGGGGGCAAGAACGACTGAAAGCTCACATCTTGAGCTGCAAACAAAAATGACAAGTGATTCAAAGCCCTCACCAATGAAACACATCCTCCAACATGGTCACACCTCCTAAACCTCCTCAAACAGAGTAACCAACTGAGCACCAAGTATTCAAATACCTAAGATTATAGAGGATTTCTCATTCAAACCAACACACCTTGTCTCAAAAAGAAAGAGTGAATACAAGGAAAGTGAAAGACAGAGTTTGCTGGCCACCATCATGAGCACTTCCAACTTTATTATAGGATGACTGGCAAGATGCTTGTGGAATAGCTCCAGTGTTAATTTAGTATTTGATGCAAGAAACCCACAGCACTTGAACTTTACACAAATAGAGAAAAACTTATCCACATACTATTTCTGAATTATATCATAGTGAAAATCTTACTTCAAAGCTCATTTTTAAAAATAAAAATTTATTTTGTTTTTAATTATGTATGTGAGGTTTTTGTCTGTGTGGGTGTCTGTGCATATTAGTGCAGATGTCTATGAAGACAGATGGGCACTGGATTCCCTAGCATTGGAGTTCTACGTGTTTGTGATCTCTCTGATATGGGCTCTCAGAACTGGTCTTGGGTCCTCTGCAAGAGCAGTACATGCTCTTACCTGCTAGGTCAGTTCTTCAGTCTTAACACATTTCAGTATGAGCTGAAATCCCAGCATCCTTTTTATTTATTTCCCATTTAAAGGCTTTTTCTAGCCAAGTCTGTCCCCTATGCCTCGCTAGCAGAAGGTCAGATACTTACTACATGGAGATGTGAAGTCAGAGGGTCTACTGATTTAATATCCATAGAGGAAAAGGCGTGTGGGGGTGGAAATAGGTGTAGGAAGTTCCCAAGAAATCAACTATTAGTGACTGGTGTAGCTTTTCCAAATCTTTCTCCCAACTGAAACTTTGATAGTCAGATTCACATCCTTTAAAATTCACTCTTGGTAAAATGTTCCTGAAGTACTTACGGAAAATGATATTTGAAAATACTCAACAAAACAGCTGGGAGCCATTCTATTGCAGATGATAAACATAATCACAGAGTCTGCTCATGCATCTTGCTTATAACGTTGCAGATACTCCCACTTAGAGATGGGAGCAATTTCTCCACCCTGTGTATCTGGGCTTGGTGTGTAGTTTGCTTTGGCCAAAAGAACATTTATAAGCACAATACAAAACAGATGCTTATAAGCCACTCGTGCATTAGGACTTACTTGAGATACTAAGAATATCATGTAAATAGGCCCATCTTGCAAGAACAGGAAAAGAAAAAAATCTTGGACAACAAGCTGCCAACTCCAGCCCATAAGGTCCTAGACCATCCACCTGCCAGCTGGTGATTACAAAAATATGGAGACAAAATAAATCAGCTGAGTCACTGAAGAATCAGATGCTATTTTGTAAGTGGGGAATTGTGTTCAAGAATGGTTCTCATTGAAATCACTGTGGTTGTTACTATAAAACGACCACTTACTGTATCCTGTAGATTTTGTTGTGTGGAAATCTAATCTTAGATAAATAGCTTAAAACAACAACCATTTATCTCATATTTTATGATTATTTATTTAAGCTGTTTATTTTAAAATTCTCTACATGACCATTCTATTGTAGTTTTTAACTAGAAAAGTAATCACATGCAATCAACTCATGTTAAGAATAATCAGAAGAGTAAGAATAAAATGAGGTTGTTGTTATTTTTTAATTTAAAAAAATTAGTAGAAAACAAAGTCAATAAAATACAGAGATTAAACTTTTGGAACATCCTCGGAGCGACATGATTTTTTTTTTAAATGTGTAACAAGAAAAGTTTATAAGAAACAGAAACAAAACAACCACCACAACAAAAATTTCTTGAAGATTTTAACATGCAATTGTAGAAATGGGAAAAGAGAGGACACTACCAGAAGATCTGAATGTGAAAACAGGTAAGGAAACAGAGATGACAAGCAGTAGGGACCTGGAGTGGCCTGGGTGAGATACCCTGAGGGGGTGAGCTCAGGAGAGCTGGCCCCACCCCTTATCAGATGCAGCACTTAGGAGAGAGGACCCTTCCCCTCAACTAGATTTATGATTTTGAAAGGTCAAAACTTGACAATTAAGGGCAAAACCAAAAAAACTTACAAGGAGAAAAGAAAGAAAGGGCAAAGTTCTTCAAAGCACCTCAGCTGAGCCATCTGAGGCACTGTGAACGGGTAAATTCTGAACTGCCTTTTATCAAGTTTTGAAGACAAATTTCATCTTGTTGGGAACCCAAATATTAATAATTAAAAGGACAGTGAAAGCTAAACACCTTAAAAACTTTGAAGAGAAATAATTCCCTACTGGAAAATCATCGAGTTATCAAATACAAGAACGACTAATGAGATTCTCAGCTGTGCGGGTTTTAGAGATTTTACTGTCTATGCATCTTTTTTCAGGAAGTCACCACAGGAAATGGTTCCTCAAACGAAAAGATGAAACAAAAGGAAGATCGATCGAGGCAGGAGAGATGCGTATTCCGGGGAACAACAGCGCCATCCCAGAATGGCAGAAACCTTCTGCAAGCCTCAGAGCCGATAGGCCAAGTGGGTGGCAGGAAGGAAGGCTGAAAGGACATAGAAAAACAAAACCGACGGTGCACCAGGTTAGTACAGAAGGGAAAGAAAGAGAACCCCATGCTTAGTGTGTGCGCTCATGCGAGTACACGGTTAAAACCATGAACTTCTTGTAATGAAGATCACTTTGGCTTAGAAAGTCATTCTGTAGGCCAGCAAGATGAGTCAGAAGGTAAAGGTATTTGCTGTACAAACCCAGAGACTTAAGTTCAAATCCTGAAACCCATATAAATGTGGACAAAGGAAATTGACTCCACAGACTTGTTTCCTGACCTCACGTGAATGAATACGTATGCTCACATAAGCATCATGCATATAAACAAACACACAATGATAAATAAAATTTTTGAAAGTACACTGTTTATGCATTAAATGTAGATTGCCTATATAATGGTTTGAGAAAATGCTATTATTTATTTTCAATATATACTACTTATACAGAGATAAGAAGACTAAATTCTGATGTCTTTTATATTTTTTAAACTGAATCCTAAGGTAAGAATGGCAAGTTGCTATAGGCTATCTTTAATAGTCGTCAATTACATGTACCTGTTTCTTCAACAAACCAAGCTAGTAAATATTTTATAATAATTATTTTACCCCATTAATTCTAGAGACAAAAATTAATCCTAGAAAATCAGTCAGGTGTGGTTGAGTACCAAAAGCCAGAGTACCCTGACAGCCTTTTGTATACAGCTCTGACCCAAGAACAGACCGTGCCCTCCACTGGAATGCACAACTCCCAACAGCATGGTGCATGGCCCATGAAGTCTCCTGATCCTAGAAGAGCACTCTGAAAAGATCAAGGACAATATTCTCATCTCTGTAAGAATATAATAATGTATTTTTTTCTTCCCAGGTCTACATCATACCTCATTGTGAGACTGATGAGTCCTTAATAGCACATGACACATAAAAGAACACATGTGTATGATCAAGTTTGGTTTAATATTGGCTCTAATCCCCATCTTCCATTGTCAAGTCCAATAAAATGAGGCTGGGAACCAAGTGAAGAAATAAAGAAAAGGACAGAGGGAAAATGGTCTATCATGAATTAAGATGAATTTTTGTAATTTCTGTTTGTTTCTTTTTCCTAATTGTTTTTACTTCCTTTCATTTTTTATTTTCCTTTTTGTTATTGTCTGGGACAGAGTCTTATTTATACCTTATGTATTATAGGTCAGTCTGGAACTCCTTGTTTAATTGAGATGATTTTCAGCTGACCCTCCAACCCTGCAATCTACCAATTACAGACTAATATTACAGGCCCATGACAATACACTTAGATTTCCTTCCAGTCTTTACAGAAAAGAATTTGAGGTAAAGCCATGACTGAGAAGCATCAGTAAGTTCTTCAGGGAGATAAGAAGAGAAAAGAACACCTAGAATACAACAAAGCCAAAATGAGCATCTTACATTGCAGTTCAGGAGAAGAAGGCTAGAGGACTAGAACAAATATACAATAGCTTTGATAATTCTGAAAACAAATGTCTACTGTCAAATGTAAGTACTCTAATGACTAAAGAAAGTGAAACAAATATAGTTAATCATTATAAACCAAAATAATCTAGACACAGCCATAATATCAAATCAGTAGTTTACAGTATTTATTTTTTAAAGTTCATCATAAATTAACATTAGTTGATGCAAATATCTTATACACAATTATGCATAGTCAATACTTTTGTTAATCCAAAATAGGTTACTCTTATCAATAAAATCTCAAAATAGAAAAGGCTTGTTAATTTTGGTCCATACAACTGAAGCGAGCATTTAATTAGTTTTAGACTTATATACTAAAAATCTAGGTTAGAGTAATATTTTAGCATACTCAAATGTATTTATGTATCTTATCAACTCAGAAACAAGTGAATTTTATACATAAGTATATCACATATCATAAGGAATAGTCCTTCCTTAAAGCTGGATAAGATAGTCACAGTATTAAATGCCACACTTAGTAAGCAATTTATGCTCTTGATTAAGTAAGATCGTAATCATATTCTTCTAGAACTTTCCAATAATTGGTGAATAGTTCCAATGCTGGTCCACTCTCATAATTTTTATGAACTGGCCAGGAAGATAGTGATACACAAAGCAGTAGGGTATAACTCCTGCATGTACACCCCTGGCATTCTAAAAGAATCACTGAGAGTCCATTTGTACCTCTGCATAGGAAGGCACTTGTATTTGAATGCTACTTTTCACATTTAAAACAGTGTAGTACTTTACAAGAGACTGAAAGTGTGAACATATCAGGCAAGTAGTGTGCTAGCCCGTGTACTTACCAGTAAGTAACTAGCTGACCTATATTCACTTCAAGGTATGTGTGGTTCAAATTTATGTAGCACCCATGAAGTAATATAGAAAAAAAATGCATGAAATTTTTGTGCTCTTGCAAAAATTGAAAACCATAATACAAGTACAAGAATACCTGTAATCTAACACAGCTCACATGTCCCCTTCAGTTACAATAATTAATAAACTCATTTATTGTTTTTATTAATTTATTAATTTTCTTGGAATATATGCATTTAGTTAACACTGTGAAAGCATGTAGTAGAATAAAAGGAGAATTATCTCAAAGATAAAATAAGAATACTCAAAAAAACAGTAAAGAAATCAATCAAACACAATTAAAATATAAATATCTAAAAACAAAGCCAGGAAACTATAGAGGAACTATTTTTATTAAAAGAACCATAGCTACATCGATGGTAATTTGAGAAATTCATCCTGGATACAATTGGTTTTCCAGCCTGGAAATGATGTGAGCATGTACTCTTCCTCTACAAGGCAAATCCAACCTTGATGAGCTTAACGTACTAAGGAAATTAGAATGGGGCGGCAGGAACCATCATCAGGAAAATGAAATGACTGGAGCAGAAAAGAGGAAGTGAAGAGGAAGATAGAAACTTCAAAGGTACTGAAATGGTCTCATCGCTCAAAATTCCGACAGAATATAGGAACGTGAATAAAGACAAGAAGTGCATCATTTAACTGAATTTGCAGTTTCAGAAACATCCTTCTAAGCGAGTTTGTAAATTTCAAACCTTTTTGTTTGTGCTAAACAGTATCTCTTACAAATCAATTATGCATCCATGTATCTTGTTATATTTAATCTCTTCACATACATTGAAGATCTGTGCTTTTCCTGGTGCTTTGTACTCTGTCCATTGCTTGATTTCACTAAAAGAAGATGAGGATTTTTTTGGAAGACAGCACTGAGCTTCACCCACCATAGAGAATGGTGTTCGTGTTCTACAGCATGTTTCCCATGGTTCAAAGTGAAGCCAAGAGCAGAGACCACAGTCCTAGTCAGAAGACAGACATTAGCAGTGGTTTAGATCTTTGGTTTAAATGTATGTGAGTCGTGGAATGGATTGTTTGCTGAAACATCAGCCACAGCTTTTGTACTGGCTAGTTTTGTGTGTCAACTTGACACAAGCTGAAGTTATCACAGAGAAAGGAGTTTCAGTTGAGACAATGCCTCCATGAGATCCATCAGTAAGGCATTTTCTCAATTACTGATCAATGGGGGAGGACCCCTTGTGAGTGATACCATCCCTGGGCTGTTAGTCTTGGGTTCTATAAGAAAGCAGGCTGAGCAAGCCAGGAGAAGCAAGCAAGCCAGTAAGGAACACCCCTCCATGGCCTCTGCATCAGCTCCCGCTTCCTGCTCTACTTGAGTTCCAGTCCTGACTTCCTTTGGTGATGAACAGCATGGAAGTGTAAGCTCAATAAACCCTTTCCTCCCCAACTTGCATCTTGGTCGTGATGTTTGTGCAGGAATAGAAACCCTGACTAAGACAGCATCCAACAAGAGTAAGGAGAAATGAACAAGGAGAGACACACGAGCAGCTGTAAGTTTCAACCCCCAGGTTCCCTGAGTAAGCTTGGGCTACTTTAGCACTTTCTTTCAAGGTGACTGCTATGATAAAACACCACAGCAAAAAGCAATTTAGGGAAGAAAGCTCTGTTTGCCTTACATATCCTGGACCACAGTCCACTTCCAAGGCAGGAAGCAAGACAGGAAACTGGAAGCAGGAACTGATGGAGAGGCTGTGGAGGAACGCTACTCACTGGCTACTCATCCACGGCTTGCTCAGCCTGCTTTCTGATTCATGGCACAATCCTGCCACCTTCCACAGTGACCTGGTCCTTCCACATCAATCATAGATCAAGAGAATCCCCAAAGACCAATCTTATAGAGACATTTTCTCAGTTGTATTCCTTCTTCTCAGATAACTCTAACTTGTGTCAAGTTGAGAGAGAGAAAAAAGCACCAAGACAGACTGCAAACATTTTACTCTATGCAATAAGAAATTATAAATGGCACTTATAAAATTACTAAAAATTGCAATGTTCTTACATGTGGGTGCCCACAATAATGAATGTGAACACTTCTGATTTCTTTCCCATGTAGATCTATCTGTTGCTACTTTTCCAATTTTTATAACTTTATTGGGTTGAAATAATAAGAACCCTTGTGGCACATTGAGTCACCATTCATATCTGAGGAAAGAGGCTTCCTCAGAGGAGAATTTTAGATTATAGAATGTTTTACTTCCTTTGCTTACCACCTAATTGGGCCTTTTGTGAATAAAGTCAACACAATTTCATGTGTGTGTATATAAAGTTACATTCTGTGGAGATATTTTGAAAGTGAAGATTTCTAAGTACTAAGAATTTATTACCTGTTAAGACACACATATCCCAAGTTAACAAGCCTCCAAATAAGTGGATGACCAAAATTACTAAATTTCAGCTAATACTTTCTATGACATTCCTAGGGCCTGCAGGTGCTTCCATAAAAAGATCGTATGTCCATGACAAAACAGAGAAAAATGTATAAATGTAAAATAAAAATAAATAAAATAAAAATGAAATGTAAAGCATATTTCATATAGTCATACATTTTATATGGCTGTACAACTGAGAAAAAATTCAAATTCATAACTTCACATGAAACATGATGAAGTTATAGCTAAGAACTTGCTGATAAAAAGACCATTAAAAACTCTTAGGCAAGTAAAAGTTCCTTCATCTTAGTAGAATACAGTTGCTATAACAAAAGTCTCAAATACTATGATGCTAGTCATTAATTTGACTGCATTCTTGCTAAATGCATGTGTGTGTTTTTTTTTCTGCTTAATTTAGATAAAAATGCACTATTTTGGTTCATTTCTCAGGTGTCTCCAAATGTACTTCTCTCTTATTTAATCACCAGGAAAATAACAGGTTAGAAAGCATGCAGAGAGCTTTGAGGACAGGAGCCTTTGAGAAAGTTCTGGGGACAGGAAACCAATAGGGAAATTCTTAGCTTGGGCCCTGTTGACATAGGCCATTTCTGAATGTAAGGAGCATTGGTGTTTAATAGGAAGTGTCACCTGAAGATGAGAGTTAACATTCTGGAGAAACTGTACTGCCTAACCAAATATTCCCTGAAGTTTTTCTAGTATCACAGCTCTGCTGGTACTACCCACGATCTGACCCTGATGTTAGTATATTGGAAGCAAATGAAGTCTAAGATACCGAAGGCCTAGAGAGAGAGAAAAAAAGATTCTGTTTTGAAAGACCATAAATCCCCTAGTCAAGTGAGCCCCCGTGGGACAGCTGTTTAATTTTCACAGCTTAGGGCATCATAGAGAATCCACTCCTTATCCCATATTAATAAGAATGGAGACACTGGGCTGTGGTGGCCCTTGCCTTTAATCCCAGCACTTACTCGGAGGCAGAGGCAGGCATATCTCTGTGAGTTCAAGGCCAGCCTAGTCTACAGAGTGAGTTCCATGACAGCCAGGGTTACATAGAGAAACCCTGACTTGAAAAACCAAAGAAGAAAGAAAGAGAGAGGGGGGGGAGGCATAGAGGGAGGGGGAAAGAAAGGAGGGAGGGAGGGAAGGAAGGAAGGAAGGAAGGAAGGAAGGAAGGAAGGAAGGAAGGAAGGAAGACTGAACCAAAAGAAATGTAATCAAAGAGCAATGAAGAGGCATTTTACATTGGGAAAAATCATTTGAAGGCATCATTAAAATACTGTTTTGTCAAGAACACTCTGTTAAGTATCACACAGGTGTTGTGTGATACTATTCCTGGGGAGACAAATAATTTCTCACCTCATATAATGAACTAATGTGGGACAACAGACTAAAGTAGGGATACCACCAAATCCAACTTAGTAATGTTTTATGGGGGGTCGCTTATAGGAATATGAATATAGTGGTTTGAATGAGATGTCCCCCCAAATCTAAAGCATTTACATCCAAATCCATCTCCAGGGGCTGGTGGTGTTTGGGTAGGTTTAGGAGATGTGGTGCTGCTGCTGTCACTGGGGGCAGGCTTTGAAGACCTTGAAGGACCAGCCTTAGGCCTGATGAGTTTCAGTCTGCTGTGACAGACAAAAGAAAGAAAGAAAGAAAGAAAGAAAGAAAGAAAGAAAGAAAGAAAGAAAGAAAGAAAGAAAGAAAGAAAGAAAGAAAGAAAGAAAGAAAGAAGGAAAGAAAGAAAGGGAGAGAGAAAGAAATCCAGCAAGTCACCACCCTCACTTACCTTAAAGGGAATAAGAGTGGCCTGGGTAAACAGATTTAGATTATTCCGAATTCCGCTGGGCAGTGGTGGCGCACGCCTTTAATTCCAGCACTTGGGAGGCAGAGGCAGGTGGATTTCTGAGTTTGAGGCCAGCCTGGTCTACAGAGTGAGTTCCAGGACACCCAGGGCTACACAGAGAAACCCTGTCTCGAAAAACCAAAAAAAAAAAAAGAACCAAATTCCATGTTATGAGGTGGAATTGGTTTCATGAAGTCTTATAGCTTTACCAAACAAAAAGTCAGAAATCAAGGCAAGTATAAATGCATTGGTAGGTACATCAAAGAAGTGGTTCCAACAACATGGGGGAGCTTTGCTAGAGACCCTGTGTGCTGTCGGATGCACTCTTAGCTCTTGGGCTAGTGGAAGCTAGTTGTCTGATAAGTCAGTAGGTTTCAAAAGGGCGTTTATCTATTAGTTGCAGGATGTTGGTTAGTTCCGACACAAGGAGAGGCAAGGTCTGGCTATTTAGGGGATAAGCTAGCCCAAGATAAGGCGATTAGCCCCTGGACCCGAAACACTCCAATCTCTCCAAGCACTGAAGCTCTAATCAGTCGATAGGTCTTTGCTGACACAGCTTCTCCCTAGGAATTCTTGTTTCTACCCCTAATTCTGCCTTGGAAAACTAATGTATATACTTTGCCGTTATGTGTTGGAAGTATGTAATTTGCTTTTTTTTTAAATTTTATACACATTTACAATTAAGAGATTTCCTACAGTCTCAGAAAAGACTTTGGACTTTGAACTTTTGTTTTGTTTTGTTTGTTTGTTTGTTTGTTTTTTTATTTTTTGATACTTTATTTACATTTCCATTGTTTCCCCCTTTGCAGGTCTCCTCTTTGGAAACCACCTATCCCCTCCCCCTCCCCCGCCTCTATGAGGGTATTCCACCTCCCACCCACCTGCCCACCCACTCCCTTATTCCCACCTTGGCATTCCCCTTTACTGGGGCCTCTAACACCCTCAGGCCCAAGGGCCTCTCCTCCCACTGATGGCCAACAAGGCCCTCCTTTGCCACATATGTGGTCTGAGCCATGGGTCCCTCCATGTGTATTCTTTGGTTGGTGGTCCAACCTCCAGAAAGACTGGGGGGGGGGGGGATTTGGGGGAAGGGTCAGGCCAGTTGACACTGTTGCTCCCTCCATGGGGCTGCAAACTCCCTCAGCTCCTTCAGTCCCTTCTCCCATTCCTCCATCTGGGACCTCACTCTCAGTCCAATGGTTACTGTAAAGTGAAATGGGTATTCCGAACGTTGGCCTAATATCCACTTATCAGTGAGTACATACCATGTTCGTTCTTTTGTGACTGAGTTACCTCGCTCAGGATGATATTTTCAAGTTCCATCCATTTGCCTGCAAATTTCATGAAGTCATTGTTTTTAATAACTGAGTAGTACTCCATTGTGTAAATGTACCACATTTTCTGTATCCATTCCTCTGCTGAGGGACATCTGGGTTGTTTCTAGCTTCTGGCTATTATAAATATGGCTGCTATGAACATAGTGGAGCATGTGTCTTTATTACATGTTGGAGCATCTTCTGGGTATATGCCCAGGAGTGATATAGCTGGGTCCTCAGGTAGTATTATGTCCATTTTTCTGAGGGTCCACCAAACTGATTTCCAGTACCAGCTTGCAATTCCACCAACAATGGAGGAGTGTTCCTCTTTCTCCACATCCTCGCCAGCATCTGCTGTCACCTGAGTTTTTGATCTTAGTCATTCTGACTGATGTGAGGTGGAATCTCAGACTTGTTTTGATTTGCATTTCCCTGATGACTAAGGATGTTGAACATTTCTTTAGGTGTTTCTCAGCCCTGCGAATTTCCTCAGTTGAGAATTCTCTGTTTAACTCTGTTCCCCATTTTTTGATAGGGTTATTTGGTTTTCTGGAGTCTAACTTTTAAATGCCGTTGAGACTGTAAAGGACTCTGGTACTTTTGGAGCTAGACTAAATGGGCTTTGCATTATGATATGGCTACAAGCCTATGGGAGCCAAGGAGTAGAATGTGGTTTGAATGGGATATCCCCTGTAGAAGGACACAAGGTCCATGTGCTTGCACATAAGCACTAGAGAAACTAGAATTGTGACATACAGGCTTTTTCCTTTAATGAAGAAATTGACAGCTCTTTACCCAGGTGCTGTTGGATAGCCTGGTAATCTTGTGCTAGTCCATGAAGCCAGCCCCCACTGGAATCCCACAGAATACTGAGCGTTGTTTCTCAAACAATAGAACCTATCTTCATGTAAGAGGTTCCATGTACTTGGAAAAAGAGTTTGTTATTATGCTTATTACAAACACTTTCTTTCTAGGCCCAGAGTTCTGAATACTGTCTCTCGATCAACAGAACCCACCCTTAATACAAACCCTTCCTCCCTAGGCCCTTATCCTAAGAACTGGACTCCTGAGATCTCTAAAACACTGGACCACCAACCAGGCAGCATACACCAGCTGATATGAGACCCCCAACATATATACAGCAGAGGACTGCAGGGTCTGGGTTCAGTCAGAAAACCTAACCCTCAAGAGGCTGGAGGCCCCAGGGAGTGGTTGGGTGGGGGATGGGTGGTGTGGACATCCTTGTGGAGACGGGGTGGGGAGGAGGTATGGGATGTGGAACAGTCAGAGGGTGGATTGGGGAGATAAAATCTGGAGTTTAAATAAATAAATACATAAATGCATAAAAGATTTTTTAAAAATAGAATTCATTCTTATGGGAATGGTTACAGGCACTTTGCTAAAGAAATGTACTTTTCAAGAGAGTTTCAATGTAGCCATGCCTAAAGCTTTGTTTTAATAGTTGTCACAGGGAAACTTTTTTTCCAAAGTTTTGCTGTGTTTAAATATGTAAAATAAGTAAATAAATAAATAAACTTCTTGGCATCAGACTCCAGAAGTTTGAACCAGTGCATACTAACAGAGTCGAGCTTAACTGACTTTTTGTCTTACCTCACCTGGACCATTTCTTTGGCAGTCATGGTGCTTGCAGGGACCCCATAGTCTCATGCATTTGCATACTTGTTCTTTAACTAGTAGCAGTGTTTGGTTAAGTTTAACAGGTGTGGTCTTGCTGGAGGACTTATGACACTGGAGGTGGGCTTTGAGGTTTCAAAACCTACATGACATTCTGAGTTCTAGCTTTCTCTCTTCTTTTTCTTCTTTTTCTTTCTTTTTCTTCTTTTTCTTCTTCTTTTTCTTCTTCTTCTTCTTCTTCTTCTTCTTCTTCTTCTTCTTCCTCCTCCTCCTCCTCCTCCTCCTCCTCCTCTTCCTCCTCCTCCTTCTCCTCTTCTTCCTCCTCCTCCTCTTCTCCTTCTTTCTCCTGCTTGTAGTTCAAGTCCTCACCTTCACTTTCCCAACCCCAGCCACCATTCCCATCTGCCACCATACTTCTCTCTCCTGATGGTAATAAACTGTTATCCCTCTGGAACCATAAACCCAAATAAATCCTGACTTCTATACATTGCCTTGGTCATGTGATTTTATCACATCAATTAAAAACAAAACAAAACCTAATACAGCAGTTGAGAAGGTGTCTAAAGGAACAGAATTGCTCAAAGACAGCAGCAGTACCAAGATCGTTCCAGCATTTATAGCAGCTCATGGAAAAAGTATGGCATTTACAACACAGTGTACAGACAGTTGATCCAGTTGGAGAGTTTTATTTCAATGCAACTTGGTGGGTCTGAGCCTTTTGCAGGCAGTGTGTTTGATCTCTGTTTCTTCCAGGCAGTTCAAGTGTTGTAAGCATGTCTCTCAGCCCATGTCTTTCACTGTTTATATATGCTTGAGAGGTGTTGGAGAGTAGTAAATCTGGTCAATTTCAGGGACTTCCTAAGCACTTTTGATTTGTCCCTACAAGACAACTCAAGTGCATCCCTACAGGATGGAATGTTTTATCCCAACATCATATTCTTTCACCTCCTTTTAATATCCTGAATCTTAACAAGATTTCCTCCAAGATGGATGCTTTTATCTTGGATGAAATTGCTAAACAGTAGTAGGGTATACATAAACATTCAGATACAGTTTTGATCAAAGATCAGTGAGACTCCAAGGAAGAGCAATGAAGTGAGCTTAGGAACCTTGCCGAGGATCTGAGCTCAGTTCTTAGCACCTGTGGCGGCTCATAGCCACCTGTAACTCCAGTTCTTGGGGTTCAAACATGATTTTCTAATCTCTGGGGGCTCCTGAACACACATGGTGCACATAAATCTATCCAGTCTAATATTCATAGACATTAAAATTAAAATGAACCACATAAAGAACAAAGCACGTTACAAATTATTTTCACAAAAAGAAAGTGTCTAAGTTTCTCAGCTATGTCATTGGTAACTATTCAAAGTTCTGTATACCCTTTATTATTAGAAATGCATGTTTCTGATGCATTTATATGAATATTATATATAACATGTTATATATAAATGCATATTATAGTTGAACACAGAAACTTAATCTTTTATACTCAATTGCTGATAAGCTAAATAGCTTCTGGATTAGTGTAGGAGTTCCTATTTTCCAACACTAGAGAGAGTGGTCCTCCCTAGGGATGTGTGAACACGTCACACTAACAACAAGAGCATCTCTACAGAGCTTTAAGAAAGGTGGTGACACATCCTCACTTCAGGTCTCCAATGCAATTTTCTCATTACAATTATAGGCAAAAATATTACCCCTTTTACAATAATAAAGATAAAAGCTTAGAAGAGAAGGCGATCGATGTTTATCACGGTTAACAGAATGGGGAGCCTCTATGATGATGCAGTGCAAAAATGTTCTTTTTAGTTTGCAACCCCAGAGGAAGAACAACAGCATCAACCAACCAGACCTCTCCCCCCCCCCCGCCCAGAGCTCCCAGGGACTAAACCACCAACCAAAGAACACACATGGAGGGACCCATGGCGCCAGCTGTATACGTAGCAGAGGATGGCATTGTCTGGCATCAATAGGAGGAGAAGCCCTTGGTCCTGTGAAGACCCGATTCCCCAGTGTAGGGGGATGCCAGGGCGGGGAGGTGGGAGTGGGTGGGGGAGCACCCTCCTAGAAGCAGGGGAAGGGGATGGGAGAGGGGATTTCTGGAGGGGAAATTGGGAAAGGGGATAACGTTTGAAATGTAAATACATAAAATATCCAATTAAAAAATATTCTCTTTATCATTGTTCTAATATGATACACCCATCTGGAGTATAGGACCAGATAAGAAGATTCCTGTGATGATATAAGCTGAAAATCTCCATCTAATGTTCCCCAAAGTACACATGAGTGTAATGAAATTATTTCTCAAACAAAAGTTTGTTTGAAGACTGGTTGTTTAGACAGTCAACATTCTAAAATTACAAATACAGCATGTATGTATATATATATATATATATATATATATATATATATATATATAATCTCTTTTTCCTCTGCATATCCTTGATAATCTTATTGAGCTTTTTTTCAGCCAAATAACCTATAAAGATAGCTGTGAGTAGAAGACTTATGGGAATCGTCAGGCTCAGGACTATTGAAGTTGTGGCAGTCAGCTTTAGTGCCAACCTGCCACAGCCAAGAATCACCCAAGAAGGAAGTCTTAACAAGAAATTGTATAGGTCACTGCTCACACTGGCCTGGGGACATGTCTGGGGCGGGAGATTGTTTTGATTGAGGTGTGAAGGCACCCACTGTGCATGGTGCTACATGGGCTGGTCCCAGGGCTGTGAGTGAGGAAAGATAGTACTAAGCAGCAAGCCAGGATCCATGATTTTATTCTCTCCCAGCCCTTAACTGTGAACTCCTTGCTATAACTTCCTGTCTTGACTTCCCTTAAATAATATGTGGTGGGGAGATAGAACCTGAAGAGACTATCTCCAGTAGATAGACATGGACCCCCAGTGGAGGAGTGGGGTCACCAACCCATCTCAAAATTCTTAACCCAGAATTGTTCCTGTCTAAAGGAAACACAGGGACAAAAAATGGAGCAAAGACTGAAGGAAAGGCCTTTCAGAAATTGCTCCACCTAGGGATCAATCCCATGTGCAGACACCAAACCCTGACATTAGTGCTGATGCCAAGATGTCTTTGCAGACAAAAGCCTGATATGGCTGTCCTCTGAGAGGCTCTGCCAGCACCTGACTAAGACAGATGCAGATACTCACAGCCAGCCATTGAACTGAGATCAGGGACCCCAATGGAAGAGTTAGGGGAAGAACTGAAGGAGCTGAGGGGGCTTGCAACCCCATAGGAAGAACAACAATATCAACTAACCAGACCCCCCAGAGCTCCCAGGGACTAAACCACCAACCAAAGAGTACACATGGAGGGACCCATGGGTTTCAGCTGCACATAGAGCAGAGGATGAACTTATCTGGCATCCATGGGAGGGGAGGAGGCCCTTGGTCCTGTGGAGGCTCAATGTCCCAGCATAGGGGAATGCCAGGGCAGTGAGGCGGGAGTGGGTGGGAGGATGAGGGAGCACCCTCATAGAAGCAGGGGAGGGGGATAGGATAGGGGGGTTACAGAGGGAAAACCAGAAAGGGAGATAACATTTGAAATGTAAAATAAATAAAATAACCAATAAAAAAGAAAATAAGCAACAAGAACATAGTTATAAACTGACTTCTAATGACATTCTGCTATCCTCATAGATCACCGCTGTGATTTGCCATCTCCAGAGAAGCTCTCTACTATAGCAGATGGGAACAAATACAGATAACCACAGCCAGGCATGCAGAGTGAGAGACCTTGGAACCCTCAACCCTAAAGGGGACTCTCTCTCTCTAATTCCTATCCTCAGGGCTCAGGAAACCCAGTAGAAGAGGAGGAAAGGGGGGCTTCAAGTTCGTAAGAGGCAGACGGGATGGAGGTCACCAAGAAAAGAAGACCCTCGAAAATCTGTATCAACACGATCTAAGCTCACATGAACTCACAGAGACTGCGGCAGTATGCCCAGTTCTGTGCCAGGTCCTCAACACATGTATTATGGCTTCGAGCTTAGTTTTTTTATGGAATTCCTGAGGGTTCGAACGAGTTCATCTCTGATTTTTGTGCCTTCTCTGTGGTTTCTAGCTTGTCTTGTCCAACGCCGGTGTGATCCTTTTGGTTTTATCTATTATAGTTCACTTCGTTATGTTTTATTATTGCCCCTTCTAATGAGAGACAGAAAGACAAGACAGTGGATCTGGATGGGAGCGGAGGGGAGGAACTCGGAGGGGAAACTGTAATCAGGATTTTTATGGAAGAAAAAAATCTATTTTCAATAAAAGGGGGAAAAGAAATAATGTATAAGTAAAACATTGGCTAGAAAATGTCTAAAAAATAAAAAATGAAAAAATAAATAAAAAAAGAGGTCATGAATTTGAAAAGGAACAGGTAGGGTTATGTGGGAGGGCTGGGGGGGGAAGGGAAGAGAGAAATGTTATAATTAAATTATAATCTCAGAAAAGAAAAAACCTTCTATAACCATGATAAAAACGGCAAACTCGTGAAAAAATGACGATGAGGAATAAATTAAGGCCGGCCTTAGCCGTGACAGTCCATGCTACAGTTTATACCTGTAAACTTCTAAGTATAGCGTTTCATTTATCAGCAGGTAAATATGTGACTGTTAGCTCAGCCAATAAAACAGCCAGCACATTTCTCACTTTTACCCATTTGCTTTGATTCACTGCTTTATTTTGAAATCACTATCTTCCCCCAAAGTCTCTTGTGGACAAAATCCCACACTCTAAAGGAAAAATAATGAAATCCAAACGCAAGTTCCCAATTCTGCTCCCTTCATTTCTTTGTTCCAGTGTTATAATAAAAACAGCAACCAGAAGGCCAGCAAACTCTACTCTGCCATGGTTCGTGTGCTAATCTACTTTGTTTCTGTTGTAGCAAGATCAAATTTTAAGCTAATAATTTCCTCCCTCACTGTTTTTATTGCATAACAACAATCTGCTCTAGAAAAATAAACCCTATCATGAGTGTAAACAATCGAATGAGTTGATTTTTATAATTTTAAATAAAATTATGCAGCACAGAGCAGAAACATTTTAAACTCTACAGAGTTTGGATTTTTGGGATCCACATCTTGGAGAAGAAGTATTTTTTATTACCATTTTATTACAAAAATCTTACCTTCAAATAATAGTGACACTTCAAACTACCTTTATAATTTAGATCATTTATAAAATTTATAAAATTTTTCACAACCGGTGACATTGATTCAGCCAGAGAGAGAAAATGTTTGCCCATCTTTGCCACAGACAAAGCCCTTATGATAACATAACCAAATGAAACCCTGAGCAAAGTGACCCCTCCTCATATGTATTATGGGAAAACCTTTAGGAAGAGCTGGCCTCTTGGAAGTTGGTTTTTAGCATGACACTCAAGTACATCCTTAGTGATGGAGCATCTAGGCAAAAGAGAAGACCTGTATAATCCTTGATGTCCTTGGGAAACGTCCAACAATACAAAGGACAAGCTGAGGATAGTTCACATCCTGACAAAGAGGAAAGAAAATCACAAAATAACAAGAAGAGAGATTCCAAATGGTGAGCATGGCAAGGTCCAGTATGAGTTAAAGTGACAGGCCATAAGTCAATCATCTTATTATACATTCAACAGAGCCTGTAAGAGAATATTCTGATAAACCCAAACTAATTGTGTCTTTCCTAGGAACAAAACGCCACGTTACCCAGGTAAAGGGAAAAGGAGGGAAAGAATGCCACTCTTAAGTTGATTGCTTATATTGAAATTTTTTGCTGAATTAGCGCCAACTTAGAATTTGTCTCACACTGTTTTTAGCATCATGGTGGCATAGTATATAACCTATTACTTTACTAAAGTTTCTAACCCAGATTCAAGGTGTTTTTTTGGAGTTGTTTCTCCACATAGAGGAAATTATATGTTGTGCAACATGACATCTTGTTCATGGGCACATGTCTCCCCTAGGGCCTGACCCAGGTTGCTGGAAGACTTCAGCATGGAGTTCTACATCTTTCTCTGCAGTAAAGCTATTCATCCCGCTAATAATCCCTAGCTGTTTTAATGCCCATGAAGGTGACACATCTATTGATGGTGTTTCATAATTCCTTGAGTTTCTCTTTCTCAATCATACTTTATCTCAAACTAGTGTTTTGGGACGTGAGATAGCTCCATCTGTGAGGGTTAAATTTAAACTTCCCATACAGCAACAAGTCTCCATTTCTTAGCTTGCTTCTTTGTCCTATACTCTTGACAAAGAGCTCCTAACTCCTCCCCCTCCTGTTCTTCCCGTACTCTCCCCACTTTGTGAGATCAGGATGTGCAGAGGTATCTGGCCATCATCTGGAACATTGGTAGCTTCTCAGTGGCTTGCATCCCTAAAGAAAACTGATGCACTCCCTCTCCCAGTGGCCATCAGTTGCCAATGGAGCCTCAACTTTAGTGGGAATTTGTGAACCTCTCCTCATCTGTGCTGGGATTTTCTCTTTTGCAGGGGTTATGCATATACTCCAGCTGCTGTTGATTCACATGTCTCATGCCCTGTCTTGTCCATAAAATATATTCTCAGAAGTCCACCTCGACCTTCTGATCTTATACTCTTTGTACATCTTCTTCTATGATGATACCAGAGTCCTGAGGAGATGGGGTATAATATATATGTCCCAGTTAAGTCTGAGCAATCTACATCTCTTATTCTCTGGACCTTGAACAATTGTGAGTCTTAATCAACAGCCATGGGGGGGGGGGAGAAGCTTCTCTAATGATAGGACTTCATTAATATATAAATATAAGGTAATAAACAGCAGCTGAATACTGTGTCTATTTTAATAAAGTCCTGTAGCTAAAGACATGCTAACTAGAACATGCCAAGTTTCATCTAAGGCCATTCCTTTCTATTCTAAACATTAATATTTTAGTAGAGTTATAGTTTATTGGGGAATATTGGGTTTAGGGAGAGAGGTTAGAGAGATGTCTCAGAAATTAAGAGCACTGGCTACTCTTGCAGAGGACCTGTGTACAGTTCCCAGCGCTCACATGGTGGCTCACAACCACCTGTAACTCTGGGAATCTGGCATCTCTTCTGCCCCTCATGGGCTCATGCATATATATATATATATATATGTGTGTGTGTGTGTGTGTGTGTGTGTGTGTGTGTGTGTATTCAGGCACACATGCATGAGCACACACACACACACATACACACAAACTCAGAACTTAAATTTTAAAATATTAAAAATAGGCATTGTAGTTTGGTCTACGTAGTGAGTTAAGGCCAGCCAGCACTAATAGCAAGACCCTGTCTCAGAGAGAATGAGGAAGGGGAGAGGGAGAGAGAGAAGCTTGGAAGGAGATTCAGAAGCTGGTCTTGATCATTTCTTGAGCACACTGTCTACCATCTTCCCTATACAATACTTTGCAATGAATTCCCGGCTACAGCGTGAGTTCCCTCTTCCAGGACCAGTCCAAATCTTTACTCTTACTTTTCCTGGGAAATCTCATTGAGTTTTTAGTTAGAGTTCAAACAATACTGTAAAGTCATTTGCCTCAAATCTCAACATTGATGAAAAAAACACCTTCATATTAACTGAGCTAGTTATAAAAGGGATGTATTTAAATCCTCACTGCAACCTATTCTAAAATTTCTCAAAGTAAAATAGGTGAGATATGTTATTAAATTGAATTGTTTGCTTTTCTGAGTTCTGTTACATTTTATTAAAAGACATAATAAATATAATATAATGTAACATAATATATCTACTATGAAGTTGGGTAGATTGGAAAATTATTAGTCAGACTGTTAACACCTACAGTAAGGACCACATATTGCCTCAACAATAACTATATTAAAAAAAAAAAAAACACCTCTTTTGCCTAGAGCATACACTTCTGAGAATGAAATAACAAAAACAGATTGAGCAAGGAATCCCTGGCTCATAACTTTTCTTCTCGCAGATCCCCCCCCCCCCGTAGGAATACACTTTCATAAACCATTTTGTTTTGTTTGTTTAGTTGGTTGGTTTGGTTCTGAATCAAGCATGGATGCAAGCCCCAATTGTATGCTAAAAACCAATGGAACCAGCATAGCCCAGCCATGTCATAATCTTACAAAGAGAACCAAAAACATCAGCAGACCTGTGCATGCCAACAGGATCGTGTTTCAAGAATGAAACCCTAGGCTACTCAGTAATCGGTTAACCTCTGAATGGAAAACCACACGCCAAGTGTCAGAGACCAGTAACTGGTCTTCGGAAAACGCCCAGGGTAACTGTCGGGATTGGTACTGTTTCTGTGCCCTTGAGCGAAAACAATTACATTTTGTTTTCTCACTTCTTAGTACAGGGAAACAGCATAGCGTTACATACGGCATGTTGAAACCTTATAAATATGATAATTTCAACTTTTTTATTATGAAAGAACAAGCCATAAATTATCGTTTACAGCAGGATTCATTTGTTTTACTTTAGTGTTGTGTAACTCACAGAGCATAAAGGCCTCACACGAATTTTTTTTTTCCAAAGTAACATAATTCAAATCACCTTCTCTGACCCATCATCTTAAAGGTTTGGTTTCTACATAAAGGAAATGAATCATCCTGCAGGCATAGCAGGCAATTTAGAAAGCAGTACTAGTCAAACATTTCAAAAGTCTTGAAAACATTTTCTGGACCATGCTCTAGACATGACAGGAAACTGTTGTGAATCTCTACAACCATTTCTTCTTTAAAGCATTTTATGTGGAAGCCAAGAAATATTTCCATTTTTTTCATAACTTTTTTCAAAAGTTTGAACTTTTCTACATTATGTCTTTAAAAAAAAAAAAAAAAAAAAAAGTCATTAAAGTCATGAGCTGAGTTCCCATTAACCTTTGCCCTAACTTCTTAACTTCGAAGAGCGCTCTGCAGTGCATTTTAAGATAAACTAAAAGGACATCTAGGAGAGATATCCCAGATTCTAATCAACTGTTAGGACCACTGAAGAAGCGGAGTGAAGGAATGCCTTAAATGTAAAGCTGTTCAGTTTTCTAATCATTTACCAAGAGTGAGAGAGGGTCGTTAATCACTGAAGTTGTACTCATTGTAAGCAGCTATTATTTAGCTCACTCGAAATCACAAACAGCTCTGAAAACTTTGGAAGATAAAATAGATATATTTCATTAACGTGCTTTACAATAATAACAAAACTAAGTGTAACTGAAATTTACCAAATGTCTAGTCCATAGCAGGCTCTCTGTTTACTCCTCTGAAGCCTTCCGGTAATCCCTTAGGCTTGGAGCTCCCATCCTTATCTGCATTTCAAAGATAAGGAGCCTCCTGTCACTAAACTGGGTAGCAGAGGCAAAGCTACTTAGTGGCAGCAAGGAAAGAATGCATGTGTTTCCACTAGAGTAAGTGTTGTGAAGTACAAACTGTGATCTGTAGCGCTTGCTTCCTTTGCAAGGCTTGCATCTTTAACCACTACACACTAAGGCCAGAATGACCTGGGTGGAAAGAATCTAGTTTGCATTTCCTTGGTGGGAGAAGAAAGTAAACGCGCCATTACGAATCTGAAGCGCAAATACTGAGGAGGGTATGCTTGTAGTTTTCTTTAAATGCTACACAAAAGGACTTAAATGCCACATAGTTGTACTAATTCTGGGTATTATTAACAAATAAAGCAAGACAGTGGAAGTTCAACAGAAATATGCCATGTTTTCTGGCTGACTAGCTTAACCTTTTGAATGCCCTGTTACCTAGAAGCATTCTCTTCATGGAGCCTAATCCATAAAACGTATTTCTTCAGGCTTCATATCACAGTTTGATTCAACTTGGGCACCATACTGTAATTTCAGCAGGCCTGTGTCCTGTCTCCTGGCCGGCCAGAACCTCTTGAATACTGTTATGCTAGAAACATATTTTTCACGGAGTACAATCCATAAAATATATTTCTACAGACTTTCAACTTAGAAAACAAAGCACCAGATATGTGCTTGAGTTGCTCAAACTGCACTCATCTATGAAAAACTAATTTCCAAGACAATTGCTGTAGCAGACTAGCATTTGGGGTTAAAGTGAATATGGCTTTGAGCTCTGACTTTGGAGGGAAATCCCTGCTGACAGCAGTGGCTCCTTGGAAAGACTGGTAGGTGCCAGTTCCTGTCATTGACAGCTGTCCCATGATCAAGGAGGCTCTGTGACAGGGTTAATGGTGTCATTCCTCATGTGGCCACTGCTCCCAGTCTTCAACGCCCACCAGTTCAGCAAGTTACCCCATAACATCTTTAAGGAGATTTGCTTCTTTATCAAGCAAAGTTGGCTTGGATTGTTTATTTTTAAGAATTCCAAAACAGATTCTGGTTTCAAACAAGATGGACATGAGTCTGTCCCTGTCACCAGCATGACCATAAGCTCTGCACAGCCTGAATGTACAGTATAGTGAATACTTAGAGAAGTACATAGCAACAGACAGAAAGAGTAGATGCCAGAACAAGGATCCAATGTCACAAGTCTACAGTGTTGTTGTTGTTGTTGTTGTTGTTGTTGTTGTTTTATAGTATTATTTAATCTAAACTTAGTACAGCCTAAGTACCAGAAGAGCAGTGTGCTGATTAGTTTTTGTCAACTTAACCCAAATGGGAGTGACCCATGAAAATGGAACCTTGATAATGAAACCTTGATTGTGAAAATGTCACCACTTGATTGGCCTGTGAGCCTATCTATGGGGTATTTTCTTGATTAATGATTGATGTGGGAGGAATCCAGCCCACTGCAGTGCTGCCTCTGGAAGGAAGTTCTGGGTTATACAAGAAAGCAAGCTGAACAAAGCACTCCAGAGGGCAGCTGGAATTGTAGAGACAGAGTGATTAGGATTTTTTTTTTCTCCACCAGTGAAATGAGCCAATTCAAGAGGCCAGGAAAGTCACCATGTGGACAGTAGAGGGATGAGGAAGAGAAAGAGAGAAAGAGCAAAGAAGGAGGAGGAGGAGGAAAAGGAGGAGGGGAGGAAGAGAGAGGAGAGGGAGAAGAGGGAGAGGGAGAAAGAGGAGGAGGAGGAGAGGAAAGGGGAGGAGGAAGAGAGGAAGTAGGAGGAGGAAGAGGAAGAGGAGAAGAAAAAGAAGAGAAGAGGAAGAAGAGGAAAAAGACAGGAGGAGGAGGAGGAGGAAGAGGAAGAGGGGGAAGAAGAATAGAGAAAGAAAAGGGGAGACCAAAAATGTCTGGATTATATAGGGAATAGCCTCTGGGACCTCAGGGTGAAAAGTTCAGGGTTTGGGACAGGCTATGCCAGGTAGGGACTGAGGGATGCTGGGAGAACCTGGAGGCCAGGTCTGCTTTTATTTGTAAAATGTGCACCTCAGTCTCTTTTCCCTGGGTCCAAAACCAAACACAGAGACCCACCTTAACCCTGAACAATAATCAGAGAGGGAAACTGGCAGAGCAGAGGGAATTTCCCAAGTGTTGCTATGTGTTCTATTCTGCTTTCTCTTGTGTCTTCTCATCCAGGCAACTTTTGGTCGTAACTGCAACAGAGGTAGAGGCCAGATTTAAGAATCAGCTGGATCCAGAGTTCTATGCAGAGAAATATCTCTCTAATGGAGATACTGGGTTTTCAAGAGAGCAGGAGTAACATGATTCCTTCTTTTCTCCTCTACTTGTACTCTGATCTCAGAGTCTTGGACAAAGCCCAATAACAGAAATGGACAGTTTCCATTCAACAAACAAACAAACAAGTAAACAAGTGAGCCTTTGGGAAACAGAATACCAAGGAGATAATGGAACAGAAGAACTCAAAAAGTGAATATGAGAAAGTATTTTTTTAACTCCTAGAACCACTCGCATGTTGCAAATTCCTTGAATCCATTACCAGGTATGGAAAAAAAAAAGAAAAAAAAAGAAAAGAAAAGAAGAAAGAAAGATGGAAGAAACAAACAAACAAACAAACAAACAAAGCAAGCAGAAAAAAAGTTGATGCAAGTGTCCTGAGCCAAATTTGATCAATTATATGATAAGCCAAAAATATTAATTAACTCCATAAAATTTAAACAAAACAAAACCCAGAGTTTCATAACCATCAAAATGTCCAGTAAATGATTCACAGTTACTTGTATCATGATATTCATGGTAAAAGATCATCAACAAACACCAATAACAAGACAGCAAGAAATCGAGCTGGAACTGAGCTTGAAGCTACCTCCCTGGTAGCGAGCTTTCACATAGGTGACATGCAGTCTGCTAGGGTAAGAAAAACTCATCCTCTCTCTCACCCAGATATGAACTCTCTGCTCACTATTGCTGACCTACTGAGCAAGATGTCTCCACAGGTAAACAATGGTACTTCTGTTATGGGAGTCACCAACCACTTTATGATTGGTTTTGAGGCCTGCTACAGAGGTCATATTTCATACTGGGGAAACGATTTCTGTTGTTTTTCTAAATGGACATGTTGCACTAGTTAAACTGGGTTCTACATAACTGTGTTTATGCCCACTGATTGGTACTTCTCTCAGCTATGGTCAAACAAACTTCTCTTTGTAGTGAGTCATAGCTGAACTCATGTGAGTCATGCACTGACTTATAATTATTTGAAGGACCTAGAACAAATGACTGCTGTTTGCTCAGACCTAAATGGAGCGTTTACATTACTCCGTCCAAGACTCAGGGAACATTGGAAAAGAAGTCACAGAAAGAACATAAGAGCCAGAACAAGGAGGGAGTGTGGTGGAAACTATCTTCAAAGCATTGATATTCGCTCACAGAACTACAACTACTCGAACAAGATCTGTGTAAAACTGAACATGTCAATATTATGTCATAGATGGGAGGAGGGTGGTGAGAGTTGAGGGATGGTTTACTAGGTGTCATCCTGCCCTGAGATGTACAACCAGTTAATTGTTGCTGAGGTAGAGAAACTTTTATCAGTGGTATAGACATTGATAAGTTCTCCCTGCTCTTGTAAATAAAAGCTCGCCTTCCCCGTGCTCATTTAAAGAACCCTAACTATACTCATTCTGTCACAGAAAAAATAAAAAGAGCATGACAGTAGGAATAATAGCTTGGCAGAGGATGGCCACCAAAAGTGGACATTAGACAACAGAGAGAATGAAGGGTGAATATGACCAAAAATGTTTTACCTGAAATATCTGAAATATTTGTATCTGAAAATGTCACAATTTATTTCATTATTGTTTGGATACCGAGGTCCCTTAGAGCCCCCAAACATAGCAGACTGTGGTGAATGTCTTGTTAATCCTGTAGAATTTGAGAGTAAAGCCCTGTCACTGACGCAACGACATACTTAAGTCATAGGACATGAAGATATCAAGCTGTTCCTCACCTGGAAGCTTCAGCCCTTCCAGATAGTTTTCATAGTGCTAGAATGTGCTGTGCATGCTACTGGAGGAGAAAACTAAGAAGCGATATTAGCCAACTGTTAACCTTAGAGCCACAGTAAGAACCTGGCCCGCTGGTGTAAGTAATTGGATATAAGACCTGTTCTGCAAGACAAAAATCCACATTTGGCAACATTTTAGGGCCAAGAACCTGGGGCTAGATAGATCGTAGACTTTAGGGAAAAACTTACTACTATTATTCAACTAAATGTCCATGGTATTAAACTGACTTCTAGTGATTTATCATTATATTCATAGATTAGTGTAGCTCTCAGCCTTCATCAGAGAAGCATCTTTCTGAAGTAGATGCATATTAATACAGAGATCCACAACTGGACAAAGTGCAGGGAATAAAAGACTGTGGAATATTCAACCTTAAACGGGTCATCTTTATAACATGGAGGAGTCTCGGGACTTGGGGATCATTGTGGAAAGGGGCCAAAAAACGTTGTAAGAGCCAGGGATGGTGTATGGCCACATGGAAGTGGTATTTTCTTACAAGTAGGTAGTATACTAAGTAAGATATGTATCACATAAATAAGGGAAATTCATATAGCCATGTTTCCATGTTCTGCTGAAGTAAAGAATATTGATATTCAATATAATGTGAACAGCTATGTATATACATATAATCTTTAAAGTAGCTAGTATAGAACATCACAAAATGCATGGGAACATAGACTTTTAAGCCCAACATTTAGAAGGCTGAGGCAAGACTACTGATAAAGCTGGGCTAGGTGATATAGAGAGTCTGAAGCTAATCTGGGACAGGTAATGGTGACCTAGCATAGAACAAACTAACAGAAGCTAAGAAAGGGAAGGGGAAGTAAGGAATTATCTGGAGAGATGTGCTGCTCCTCACATGCACCACACTGGCTGGACCAGAAGAGGCAATGGTTGACTGTGGGTTTCCAAGACAACTACCAGAAAAAGCCCTGTAGCCTCCCATCCCCCACATCCCTGACTCCTAGGAACACTGAGGATGCAGAGCCCAGTCCTCCCACTGGCTTCTCCTGTACATAGCACCTTAGACTTCATAAAAGAGAGAACATAATATCTGAGCTTGAAGACCAGACAGAAGAATTGGAACAATCAAGCAACAACAAAGATAAAATAATAACAAGGTACCACTGGTAATTCGAAGATTAAGCAACACTCTGAAAAACTAAAATATATAGACAATAGGCATAGAAGAGAAGAAATTAGTTCAAAAGACATAGGAAACATTTTGTTTTTTTAAAAAAAAAAATCATTACAGAGACTTCCCCACAGTCAACAAAACTGATGCCAATCCAGATACAGGAGGCATTTAGAATAAGAAGAAAGCAATAACAAAAAAGATGCCCCTTGACAGCTAATCAGCACCAGGACAAAGATCCCTCTCAGATCGCAAGAGCCAGGAGAGGGCCAAAGACATGCCCCACAGCTCACCAGGTACTGCCCCGAACCCGCGAGACACAGGGACCGAGGTAGGCTGGCTTAGAAACCCCCCTGGATCCCAAAAGCTGGCGGCTGAGGCAGGAAACTTTTGCCTGGGACACTAGGATTCCATAGACAAGCAGCCCCGGGAGAAAATTCTCTCTCCCAGGAATGTGGAAAAGCCCCTAGCAGGGGCAACGCGTCCCCAGAGCTCACTGACATGGCCCGCTTTCCACGGGCCACAGAGACTGACGGTCAGCAACTTCCAGGACCAAGATCAGACCTGGTGCCACAGCTCTCCAAACCCAAAACCTCTCAGAGAGAGCTGGTCTTCAAAGAGTACTGACAGAGATACGTGCAGGAGGGGCAAGCCACAACCAGACAGAGTAAGATCAGCTAACAACAGAGTCAACAAGATGGCAAAAGGCAAGGGCAAGAACATAAAGAACAGAAACCAAGAGTACTCTGCACTATCAGAACCCAGCTCTCCTACCACAGCAAGCCCTGGATACCCCAACACACCAGAAAAGCAAGACTCAGATTTAAAATCATTTCTCATGATGATGATAGAAGACTTTAAGAAAGAAATGAATAACACCCTTAAAGAAATACAAGAGAACGGAGATAAACAACGAGAAGCATTTCAAGAGGAAATTCGAAAATCCATTAAAGAATTACAGGAAACGTCAATCAAAGAGGTAGAATTTCAAGAAAACACAATCAAACAGACAAAGGAAATGCAAAAAACTATCCAGGAGCTAAAAATAGAAATAGAAACAATAAAGAAATCACAAAGGGAGACAACCCTGGAGTTAGAAAACCTAGGAAAGAGATCAGGAACCATTGATGCAAGCATCACCAACAGAACACGAGAAAAAGAAGAGAGAATCTCAGGAGCAGAAGATACCATAGATAACATCGACACAACAGTAAAAGAAAATGCAAAATGCAGAAAGTTTCAGGCCCAAAACATCCATGACATCCAGGACACAATGAGAAGACAGAACCTAAGGATAATAGGTATAGAAGAGAATGAAGATTCCCAACTTAAAGGTCCAGCAAATATCTTCGACAAAATTATAGAGGAAAACTTCCCTAACCTAAAGAAAGAGATGAACATAAATATACAAGAAGCTTACAGAACTCCAAACAGATTGGACCAGAAAAGAAATTCATCCCGTCACATTATAGTGAAAACACCAAA
>CM052706.1:43103123-43152455 GCA_028551405.1 Uromys caudimaculatus
CAAGTTTCACTTAACAGTAACCGCTGGACTGAGAGTGAGGTACCAGATGGAGGGGTTGGAGAAAAGTCTGAAGGAGCGGAGGGAATTGGCAGCCCCATGGAGGGAGCAAGAGCGTCAATGGGCCTGACCCTCCCCCTGGTCGTCCTCTAGTTCAGACCACTAACCAAAGAATACACATCTATTGACCCATGGTTTGGACAACATATGAGGCAGAAGAATCACCTCGATGGCCATCAGGGAGAAAGGAGAGGACTTTGGGCCTGAGGGTGCTAGAGGCCCCAGTAAAGGGGATTGTCAAGGTGGGAATATGGGGATGGGTGGGCGGGTAGGTGGGAGGAGGAATTCCCTCACAGAGACGGGGAGGGGGAGGGGACACGGGGTTTCCAAGGAAAAGGGGAAACATCGGAAATGTAAATAAAGTATCAAAAAGAAAAATTAAAAAAAAAAGAAAAAAAAGAAAAAAAGTGCAATATTGTATCCCAAATTAAAAAAAAAAAAAAAAAAAAAAAGATGCCCCTCTCATTACATAATGAAACCATTGTAATACAAAACAATGAAGGTATATTTTAAGCAGCAAAAGAGAAATAGCAAGTCACATTCTAAGGCAGACACATAATAACAGCAGGTTATTTAATTGAAATGTTGAAAGCCAGGAGATCTGGGGCAGATGTATTTCAAATTCTGAAAAATGACAAGTGAAAAGATAAACTACTATACCCAAAACATTATCTGTCATAATTTGAAGAAACATAAAAACTTTCAGTGATTTAAAAAAAATAGCTAAAAAAAAAGTTATGACCAGTAAGCAAGCTCTACAGAATATAACTGAAGGAATTCTTCACACTGAAGAGAAAAACAAATCCATTCAGCAGGGCTACAAGAAAGAGTAAACAACACTAACAAGGCAGGAAAGAGGCAGAAAACCCAACTACACTATGAAATTGTAGAGACTGCTTCATAACTGTCAATAATAACTCTGGAAATTTATGGTCTCAATTCCCCAATCAAAAGACAAAGACTCGTAGATTGTATCAAAGAGAAGGCACCATCTATTTGCTGCCTCAAAGAAGCACAACTTACTGCAAAAGACAATATTTTATGACAGGAGTGAAAAGGTAGAAAACGGAGTTCTACCTGGTTCTAGAGACCCTACCCCAGAGTCCTGACGATTGACTGTGAGAATTATATAACTCTACAGAATATTTGCTTCTAGGCTTAAAGATAGCATTTAGTTTGAGCTGAGCAAGCTCAATGCCATTAGATTGCCCAAAGACAATCCCAAGCTTCCTACAGAGGTAAACCTGACAACTTAAGGTAACAAGAAACAGAGCTTCAAATACTCATTCAAGAAGAGATAAGATTTCCATGCAAGAAACACTCCAACAATCTATCTCTGATGCTTAGGTCACATCAGAAATATCCAAACATGAATAAATAAAAATAAACTTGATCAAAGAACTCAAAGAGGATATGAATAAATGCCAGAATGAAGACAACGAAAATATAAATAGTTGAATGAAATATGTGAATATGTAATTAAATAAAGAGATAGCATCTCCCAGGACAAAAGCCAAAATAAAATAGAACTTGAAATGAAAAATTCAGAAAAACAAATCTAGAGAAAAGCCTCATCAGTAGTTTAGACAAACTAGAAGAGAGAATATCAGTCAAAATGGACCATTTAGTCAAAGAAAATATCAGATATCCCATAACCCAAGAATGGAATATGCAGAACCTCTGAGACATTATAAAAATGTCAAACCTGTGAATAATAAGAAGTGGAAAAGACCCAAGTCAAAAGCACAGAAAATATTTTCAACAAAATCATAGAACTTTAGTAATCTAAGGAAAGAGATGCCTATCAAGGTCTAAAAGGCATACAGAGCACTAAATAGACCAAACCAGTAACAAAACCATCATGTAGTAGTCAAGATAATAATTGTAAAGAAAGGAAACTGAAAGACCAAGAAAGATCAAGTCACATACAGAGGCAGGCCCATCAGAATAACAGCAGTTTTCAATGAAATATTGTATAAGTATGGAAAACCAAACTACTGGCCCAGACAACTATACAAAAGCATAATCAGTCATTATCAAAGGAGAATGTTATTTTTTTCATGATAAAACCAGATTTAAGGAATTTGTGACAATAAAACCAGCTCTATAGAAGATACTAGAAGGAATACATAGGTCTGACAAGAAAGTTAGGCACACCCAAGAAGACACAGGAACAGATAAATAATTCCAGAACAGGATCAAGATATTTAATAAAACACTAAAAAGCAACAAAATGACAGAAACTAAATGAATATTGTTTCATAATAACATTTAATATTGGTGGTATCAACTCCTCAATAAAGATACACAAATTAACAGATTGTATCAGAATATAGAATCCATCTTTATGGTGTCCCCAAGAAAGATGCTTAATGCCTTAAGGTGAATATTGCTGTCATGAAATACAATGACCAAAAACAACTTGGGGAAGAAAGGATTTATTTGTTTATATTTCTGTATCATAATCCATTATTGAAGGAAATCACAGCAGGAACCTGGAGGCAGGAACAGATGCAGAGACCATGGTGGAGTGATGCTCACTGGTTTACTTTCGTAGCTTCCTCAGCCTGTTTTTTATAGAACCCAGGACCACCAGTCAAAGGGCTGTCCCTACTTATAATATCCTAGGACGTTCCATATTAGACACTAATTAAGAAAATGCCCAACGGGCTTGTCTACAGCCAGGCCTTATGGAAGAATTTTCTCAGTTAAGGTTCCCTCCTCTCAAATGACTCCAGATTATATCAAGTTGACATAAAAACTTTCTGGTTCTCTTCATAATTAAAAATAGGTTGTTTTATCATAGGGTAAAAAGAATAGAAAATATGCAAAACAAATGGAACAGGCAGGTGTGGCTATTCTAATATTTAACAAATTAGATTTTAAATTTGGGATAGGGAAGGAAATATAATAATCATTAAAAGAAAAATTCAACAAGAAGATATTACAATCATAAGCATTCTGTGCACCAAATACCCAGTTTTGTAAAATAAACAATGTTATGTCTAAAATCATAGATTAACCCAAGTACGGTGGCACTGAGTTATTTGAATGCCCATTCTCATCAATAGTGGGGATGGGGGAAACTGGGTAGAGAATCTCTGGAGTTAAGTAAAATCACAAATCAAATGTACCAAACAGATAACTACAGAACATTTCACTTAAATATTAAAAAAAAAAAAAAAAACATATTCTTCTCAGCATCCCATGGGAATATCTACAAAATGAACACTGAAAGCACAAAGCAAGTCTCAACAAATAGAAATTGAGAACACATCTTGCATTGTATCAGACCACCATCAATTAAAGCTACATAGCAACCACTAAAGAAAAGCCAAAGAGCACACAGAGTCATAGAAGCTGAACAACACATCACAGAAACAAAACTGAGTGACGAAGGAAGTCAAAGAAAAAAAATTAATTCCTGATCTTGAATAAAGTACATGACACTATGAACTAGACACAAGGAAAGCATTCATAAGAGGAAAATTTGCAGCTGTGTGTCTACATACATAAATAAATAGGTCTTAAATTAATGACTTAATGATACACCCAGAAACCTTAGGAAAAAACAAGAACAGCAGAATCCAAAATAAGTATAGGGAAGAAATCAAAATCAGGGCTGAAATCAACAAAACAGATGGAAACAATACCAAACATATCAATGAGGCAAAAAGTTGGTCCTTAGAAATATTAAAGGATTGACAAACTAACCAAAACAAAGAGACAAAACAAATTTATAAAACTAGAGATGAAGAGGGAAGCATCACAACAGACACTGAGGAAATTCAGAGAATCATGAGGACATACATTAAAAATCTCTGCCTCACTGAACCAGGCAAATTTAAAAGAAAAAATGAATTTCTAAGTAAATGTATCTCACCAAATTTAAATCATGATGAAGTAAATTATTTAAATAGACCTGAAATACCCAGTAAGAAAAAAGACATTATTAAAAATCTCCCAAGTTAAAAAACAATAACAACAGAAACAACAACAAAACAAAAAACCACTCAGCCCCAGATGGATCCAGTGTAGAATTCTCCCAGATTTCCAACAAAAAGTTAACACTAACACTCTTCAAGCTAGTCTTCAAAATCAAAAAAGAAAGGACTGTCTCCAAATTCCCTTCATGAAGTCTAAACTATCAAGATGCTAAAACTAGATTAAGAACCAACCGAACCAATAAACTTTTAAAAAATAAAGGAAGAAAATTATAGGCTTATATCTATGATTACTATATATATGTAAAATTTCTCAATAAAATATGTGCAAATTGAATCTAAGAATAGATCAAAAAGATTATCCATCATGATCAAGTTGGCTTCATCCTAGAGATGCAGGGATGGCTTGACCTCTGTAAATTAATAAATGTAATCCACCATATAAATTCTAAAGAACTTCTCATTAAATGTAAAAAGTTCTTTGATAAAATCCAATATTCAATTTATGATAGAAGTAGGGATACCGAGGACATTTCTCAACATAATAGAGGCAATATACAGGCAGTCCAAAGCCAATATCATCCTAAATGGATCACTAAAGTAAAACTTGACATATCACAAAATAAATATTTGTGCTCAATGTGCAGCATGGAAGCAGACGAAGATACATAGATGACAAGTTATCTAAGTCAGCAGCTGTTTAGTCCTGGCTCTAGTGAGATACAGCAAATGCTTCTTCTGTCCTCTCCCTACTCCTTTATGAGACATGGCGCTATGAAAAAGCAATGTTGCTGATCAAGTACAGACCTCCAGCTTCTCAACACTCCTGCCAGTCTGCGAATGGTCAGCTCATTAAACAGTTCTGTATTTAGGAAGTGCTGACGTCCACTGTGCTATCCAAATTTCTCCTCTTTCCTCACTCCTGCTCCATAGCTAATTTCCAAGCACTCCCTTCACTTTAAGTAAACTGAAAACTGTCCGTTCCAGGGCAGCACAGACTGTAAAGTTGAACACAATCTTTGCAGTACTTAAAATATTCGGAATTAGCTTAGATTCTTTCAAAAGTTTCTGAAATTGTGTTCAATGAAAAGCTCCAGTTTTCTGATGTTTGGACTTATGCAGTTTCCATATAAGAGCCAAAATAAAAGAAACACTTTCTTAACACAGGCAATCTAGACACAGTTCAAACTGCTTACCTTTGAGGAATTTAAATTCGATGAGATGGTTACCATGTGTGGGCAAATACTCCTGCTTTGAGATTTATTGGCATTAGACTGTGTTTATTTCATAAACTTGGACACAAGGGAGGTTAGCTCATGGTTATAGTGGCAGAAAAAGGTGACATCACAGTCACTATTTGAGTGAAGCAAATATCATATAACTTCTGTTTCAAGGTTTTCTCAAGCCTTGGGAATAGGAAAGTTAAAGAATATAAATGTATGAATATTTCTTGTTTGATAGTCTATACATTGTGAGGACAACTAAAAAGACAAATTTATTCTATTTTTGCATAATTAGTAAACTCTAATAAGATAAGGTAAAAAGAAAGAAATTTTAACGTTTTTGTATCTGAAAGAGGAATAGTAAGAATTCACAAATTAAAGATGCAGATTTCCATTTTCTAGAATCTTTTCTCATACAATATAATCCAAAGACACTTTCTCTTCCATCTACTTCACACAGGTCTTCCCCACCATATGAAGTTGAGAATTGGCCTTCCAAGATCTGTGAAGTATTGTGTTGGAATTTTGATAGGGATTGCCTTGAATCTGTAAATTGCTTTTAATGGGGATGGCCCTTTTGTCTTCCTTAGTTAAAAACTGATCACATCATAAAAACATCTGTTATAGAAGATAGAAGAAAGAAAAGGGTAGATTTAGATCAGGGCTTTACCTTACAATCATGAAGACCTAACTTCCATCTCTTTCAACCCATATTTTAAAGAAGGAAGATGTGGAGGAAGAGGAGGAAGAGGAGGAGGAGGAGGAGGAGGAGGAGGAGGAGAAGAAACAAGCTAGGCATTTGATAGCATTCCTATGATCTCAGCATTGAGAAGGTAGAGACAGGAGGATACCTGTCTATGTGAATCTGTGAGTTCCAGGTTCAGTGAAAAACTCCATCTAAAAAAAATGAAAAGGAGAAACAACTGAGGAATTAAACATGCATACACACCTCCCCACACCACCTACACCAACACATACACATACCACACACACACACACCTGCACACACACATACCATACACGCACACACACACACACACACACCACACACCCATACCACCCCCACACACACACACACTACACCCACACTACCCCACACACACACACTACCCACACCCACCCACACCACCCATAACACACACACACACACATACCACTTACACACACACACAGAGAATTTTTTATATTTCTCACTGAGGATTCCACTAAAATAATTCTTTAATTAAAACTGGCCTTAAATGTGTTACAAAATATTATAATTCCTGCTTTAACCCTATGACTGTCACAAAATGATCACATAAAGAGGTACTTATTTTGGCAAATGACTTTCCAATCCACTTGCAGTTCAGTTTTATAATCCATTGAGACTAACGGTTAGAGATTCCACTGAAGTAACTCTGCAATCAAAGCTGGCCTTGGGGGAATTGTAGAATATTAAAATTCCTGCCAAAAACCTATGGCTGTCATGAAATTATCACATAAAGAGGTATTTATCTTGACAAATAACTTATTCCAGTCTAACTAGAGTGCAATTTTATAATCCACTGAGAATAACAGTGAAATAAAAAACAACATATAAACAGTAGTATTGACATAGACACCTCTATTCAAGGGCTACCACATTCACTTCACTTACCTTCACGTTTATCAGTGAGGTCAATGTAAAGACATCCTATTTTATGTATTGTGGCTGCTTCACCTCTTTCATTTAACAGTAGTCTCTGCCTGTGGTGGTGCTGTTAACGTCATATGACTGTAAAGGTAGACATGCTTGAGACTAGCCTATTCCTATAGGATGTTGCTGAAATCAGGCATACAGCTGTGATGTCTAATAACTAAGCAGCTACCATATGCGAGGAAATATTAACTCCTCCATGTTAGGGCATTAGGTCTTAGATTGCCAGTACATTAAGAAAGAACTACAGGTGAGGTCGTAAGCAATCAGAATTTTTTAAAGCATTCCCTTAACAATAGTCTGAGTTTTTTTAATATCATGTGTTTAGGTCAAATGTCTCTAATATCTGTAAGGTCCATTTGCTGTGTGATATCATTTACTTCGGATGCTTTTCTGGTCTTTGTTTTTGGCCATATGATCATTCTTTAGGAGAAAAATGGGGTCCTGAATTCACCTACTGTCACTGAGTTGATATTAGTCTGTGTCTTGAAGTCAAGTAGTATGCTTTTGATGAGATTGGGAACACCAGGGTTTGGTGAACGTGTGTTTAGCATTGTGATGTCATCTTAAACCACTTTTCCTTTATCAGAATGAAGTGTCCTGCTTTATCACTTCAGATTAATTTTACCAAGTCTATTTTGTCAGTTGTTAGGATAGTGATGCCTGATTGTCTCCTGTTCCTAACGGCTTGGAATGGTTTTTCAACCTTTACTCTCCTGTGAAGATGAGATGGATTTCTTATAAAATTTTTAAAATTTTTAAAGAAAAATTGGGGGAAAGTTGCACTTTGCTACTTCATCTATTCAACTAGCCCAAGTGTTTTAATTGGGGAGTTGAGGCCATTAATATTTAAAGGTATTATTGAAAAGTGTGTATTGATTGCTCTTCTTTCTTTTTGTTGTTAGTGTTCTTAACCACTCTTTATCTTTCAGTAATTATAATTTGATTTCGTTTCTTTCTGTAGCTTGTTGGCTATGCTTATTTCCCTTTAGTGCAACAGCTAAGACCTTTGACACAATATTAAATACAATAAGAGATGTTTATTTGTCTTTCATAATCCGATGTTAAGTTTAGAAAAAAAAAAAAAGCATCCAGCGTGATGTTAGCAGTACACTTGTTTGAAGAAATACTTTACAAATTTTAGGATGTTTTCATCTTTTCCTACGTAAAAATTTATTGTGAGTGGTATTTCTTAACTACATGGGCATTTTGGAAATTGGGAGTGGAAGTTTGGTTTTGTCACGTGCTTTTGATGAGTTTGCTGAGATGTTCATATTAGTTTTCTTTTAAACTATGCTTACATAATAAATTACACTAATTTTGTCATGTTAAATAAATGGTTCATTCTTTGGATAAAATATGATTGATGATAATATGCTAATACATAAAAACATAAATACATACAGTTATGTATATTTAATTGATTAAATTTTGTTCAAATTAAATTTTGGTTTGGAACTTATGATTTTAGCATTTATTAAAGAGTGGTCTATAATGTTCTTCCTTCAATTATTTTTAATTTTGTTCATTCTATAGTTAAACAAGAGTTATTGGAGCTATTGTAGAGCTGG
Source organism: Uromys caudimaculatus (assembly GCA_028551405.1). Taxonomy (NCBI): domain Eukaryota; kingdom Metazoa; phylum Chordata; class Mammalia; order Rodentia; family Muridae; genus Uromys; species Uromys caudimaculatus. The sequence goes on from CM052706.1 coordinate 43,111,594, forward strand.
AAGCATGTGTATAATTAATACTACTTCAATGTTGTAAGTTTGTAGAACATCTCTAAAGCTGTAGTAGTTTGAATTTTCACTATAAAGATGTTATTACTTGAATTGCATTTCATGGGTGGGCACAGTACTAAAGTGAGTATTTTTCTTGAATTAACTTAGATTGCTTATATCATTCAAAACTTGACTGTTTCATTTAATTTGACAAATCTGTTGATACACAGTAGTTCATAACCTTCTCTTATTGACTATCAATAACTTTAGATTTTCTAATGGTGCTGGTTTCCTACCTAGATATAGCTTGTGCCTTGTCTCACTTTTTAAAAAATTTTCTCAGATTAATTTGATAAGAAACATATATCAACTTTAACTTCAATGAGCTAGTTCTATTAGTTCTACATAGTTTTGCCTTCTATTTTATTGGTGGTGGCTGCACACTTTCTCATTTTTCCTCATGTTTTACTTTTACGGAGCTTTTTGTCTTATTTTTCCAATGTTGAAAATTCAGGATAGTGATAAAAATCTTGAACAAAATTGTTTTCCTTTTTCTATAGTATTTTTTTTCAGTATCCCCCAACAGTCACAGGTCATGTAGTTTTAACACATTATATATTTACATGTGTGTGTGTGATGTGTGTTTGTGTGTGTGTGTGTCTCTCTCTCCCCATATGAGTATCTCTTTCTCTATGTCTCTGTCTCTGTGTGTTTGTATGTCTGTGTGTGTGTATAGGTGTGTGTGTGTGTGTGTGTGTGCACTTGCGTGTGCACAACCTAAAGTGTCTATCTTCACCTACCTTATATAAGTTGGATTCCTTGTTCACCAATGAGTAGCTATCTAGTTGTCCCTTGAACTTCCAGGGATTGGTCTCCACCTCCTACCTCACTGTAGAACTGAATACAGACACACCACTGTGTCCAGCTTTAGGTAAGTTCTGGAAATCCGAACTCTTTTGCTTGGGCCTGCACAGCAAGTACTTAACTTACTGACAGATTTCCTCAGCCTGTATTTTTACTTCAATTTTTTTGTTAAAAATAGTGTCAGCATAATTTAAAATAAACTGTTCACTAAATTCCTCCCATTATGTCTTTCTTTTTCCACTTGTATTAATATATTCTCAATGGATAGAGCTGTAATTCACTCCCCTAACTTCTCTTGCACACCTATCTGCCCTCTCTGGGACAGGAAATGTCAAGTTTATGTACTAATTTGGTCCATGAAGTTTACTCTTAACACACGTGGATAGTATAGTTCAAATCAACAAAGAAAGAAAGATCCTGTGCATAATAATGTCAAGATGCATAGTTTTGGTCTCATACATGATTTTTCATTTAAAATGCAGGACGCTGACTCACTGAAAGAATAATGTGTTAATGATTTAGGAAAAGAATAAATTTATTTTATCTTAATTTGTCACATCAAAAGTATTTAATCTAATTTTATGTTGGCCTAAATTGGGCAAAAATAACTTAATTTTTGGAGAACTTCGTGCATGAGCACACTGTCTCCACTCCTGCTCCACATCTAGATCATTCTGTATCCCTGATGTCCTCTTACATTTATGACCTCTTCTTCTTCTTTAATTATTGTATATCTGTAATGGTCTCCACCAGCTACAAAAAGAAGCTTCTTTGATGAGAGATGAGTGACACACTTATCTGTAGGTATAGAGATAAGTATTTATATATAAGTATTTTATATATATATATTGCTGAGTCCATTTAGTGTTGATCATATATGCATATATTTAAGGGGAACAGCTTGGGATTAATTAACCCATCAAAGGGCACATTTCTGGAAAATACTGATTCTCCCTGTCTCAGAAACCATTCTGAGGATACAGCCTTGTGTGGTTTTCCTATCACACTGGCACGTCAACTGGTTTTGCCATTAGGTTTGTCTCATTCCAAGAACCATATTGCTGAGATTTCATGGATGTGGCTTTCCTGTCATATATAGACTATATTATCTCATAGCAGATGTCCTGGTCCTCTGACTGCTAAAATCTCTCATACCCTTCTTTTGCTGTTCTCTGACCCTTAGGTGTAAGGGTTGTATTATCTATGCATGAATTGGAGCTAGGCACCCAACGGTTGGATGATCTCTGCAATTTGACTAGTTCTGAGTTTTTGTAATGGTGTCCATCAGCTACAAAAAGAAGCTTCTCTGATGAGAAGTAAAGGCTACACTTATCTGCAGATGTAGAGGTAAGTACTTAGAATGCAGTCAGGAGTTATACTAGCTTAGGAAAGTGTAGTGGTAGGAGCTTCTCTAGGGTCCATTGCCTCACCAGCTAGGGTAGATAGCTAGATTTAGAACCAGATATACATTTTTCCTATTAATTTCCTCTTAATTGCAATTAGACACCCCTCATTACAACTAGATTATCTCACCCCACCAAGCTATAAGTGCCACTGCTTTACCTGGGGAATATCTTCCCATGCTGGTCATTAGTTTAGTTTGTACACTTTTCACCTGGATAAGACTATTGATGGCTTTTCTTGCTCAGCTGTTTGTCCTTCACTTTTAGATACTACAAGAACAGTGAGGAGGCTTCCAGGTCAGTTCTAGCTTAATCCCAAGCCCTGTGTCTGAGGTGAGTGGTATCTGCAACAGTACAGTCTTATCTTCAAGTTCTGGGAGCCAACTAAGGGCCAGTGTAGCAGCCTATATTACTTTGTGAATATCTTAGAATCTTCTGACCAATATTCAAAGAGGAGTGTCCCTTAATAGATACTACTTTGTTTTGGTTTTGGTTTGGTTTAGTTTGATTTGGTTTAGTTTTTATTGTTGCTGTTGTTGTTTTTAGATAGTCTCTGGCTCATGTGGGAAACACTGTCACACCAACCAGTGTTTCTTTGTGCAAACTATTTGTATATATACACAAATACAACATTAGACCATTCGTGTATTTTAAGTAAACATAAAAGAATATGATTCTCTGTGGCTTTTTCAAAATAATAATACTCAGGATGTTTGAAAAGCACAATATTACAATATTTTTATTGAAATTAGATTTTAATACATTCTGATTATACTTTGCTCTACCCCAACTCCTCCCAAATCCTTTCTACTTACCCCCCACCCAAGTCCACACCCTTTCATTTTCTCTCATTAGGATACAGACAGGGATCTAAGTAATTAATAATAATAATAATAATAATAATAATAATAATAATAATAATAAATAATGTAAAAACAAATAAACCAAAATATTACAATGCAAAAAAAAAAAAAAAAAACAGACAAAAACGGCTAAAGAATCAGCTCAAGAAACATTATAGAAGCAGACACTCACATGCAGAGAAATTCCATAGAACACAAAACCAGAATATATATGCTGAGGACTTGTAAGAGAGAAAGAGAAAATGAAGAGGAGGAAGAAGAGGAGGAGGAAGAGGAGGAGAAAAAGAAGGAGGAGGAGGAGGAGGAGGAGGAGGAGGAGGAGGAGGAGGAGGAGGAGGAGGAGGAGGAGGAGGAGGAGGAGAAGGAAGGAAGGAAGGAAGGAAGGAAGGAAGGAAGGAAGGAAGGAAGGAAGGAAGGAAGGAAGGAAGGAAGGAAGGACAGACGGACGGACGGGCCCTGACAAAGCATGGTGAGACAAAGAACCTTCAAAGAATACCACTGAGTTTGTTTTGTCTTGGGCTTCTGTTGCTGAGCATGGGGCCGGTAAGAGTGGTATTACCAGTCAGACTCCACTGAAGAAAATTATTTTTCTGTTTGTGAGTGATTATCTCACAAATTGGCTATAGCTTGTGGGTGAGGGACGATGACTTGTGTCCACTTAGCCTCTCAGCACTGGAACCCCATCAGGCCCAGACTTGTGCGGGGCCCTGTGCGTGCTGCCACTGTCTCTGTGAGTTCATATGAAAACACACTATTTTTAAGGAGAGAAATTAAGGAGTGGACCCTTACTGTTATGTGCTCATATGAACGTAGAAGAGAGCTCTCCTGACTGGAAGGCATTGGTGATATTAACCAGGCCTTAGGCTAGGAAGTGTTGAGAGCGCTCCTGTGGAGCAGCAGGCCGCAGGAATGCAAATCATCCGCCAAGCCAAGAGCGGAGCGAGCAGGTGGCTTCATCCATTCAGCTGATGTCAAAACACCTACGCTCACGCTAACATCCGAGAGGCCCGTTAATGCTTTTAATTAAGTAGAAGACAGATCATAGAGCATTCCTTAATATAAGAAAACCACAGTAACAAAAGAAAAAGGATTGCCTGTACTCTAAGGGTCACTTTCATTTTACATAAATAAATGCAGCCACTTTAGTTATATTGTACAGAGGTTTTACTTTCAGATTTTCCATACATCATTTCAATATTTTATGGAAAATATTTCTTTGACTTTTTGATGATTGACAAAATTTTCGGAAAGAGAAAAATGTTTCTCAACTTTCCTATGATTAACATTTGATACTTTAAAACTATTTCTATTATAAGAAATTTATTAAAAATCATTATATATTATCTCAAATAACTTTTGGAAGATTAACATATAACATTAGAAAGTCTCAGTGTAGAAAGGCCTACCTTTTTATGGTTTCAAAAGTAAACCATTTATATGTGAAATATATGGAAGGCCACGCATGTACACATACATTCACACAAATATTGAAATTTTCAAGTTATACCAGACAAGTCACCTACCAGCAACAACTTCGGCTACCACTCTTTCAAAACCTTCTAAATGTGAAAATATAAAACCCATAATACACAGTGATTCTTTACATTATTAGGGCCATCTTAAGTGGGAAACATTTAGATAGTTCATTCAGAATTATGTTACACTGCACTAGATTTCCACACATCTCAAATGCCCCCCAGTTCCAGTTGTCTCTCCCTGTCCTCTCTCCTCCACCCCACTTCCCCCACCAGATCCTCTCACACCCATCCCCCCTGCCCCCAGTCCACCTTCCACATGTAAAATCTATTTTAGTTCCTCTCCCAGGAAGAGCCATGCATTGCCCCTAGAGCTCTCCTCTTTACCTAACATCCCTGGGTCTACGGATTGTAACTTGGCTATCATTTATTTAACAGATAATATCCATTTATATGTAAATGCATACTATATTTCTCTTTCTGGGCCTGGTTACCTCACTCTCAGGATGATTTTTTTTTTCTAGTTTCATCCATTTGCCTGTAAAATTCATGATGTCTTTCTTTTAACAGCTAAGTAATACTTCATCATATAAATGTACCACATTTTCTTTATTCATTCTTCTGTTGGGGGACATCTAGGTTGTATCCAGTTTCTGGCTGTTGTGATTAGAACGTCAAGGAACATAGTTGATTAAGTATCTTTGTGGTAGGAGGAGTGTATACCCAAGCGTGGGATAGCTGGATCTTGGGATAGATGGATTCCCAACTTTCGGAGGAACTGCCATATTGACTTCAAAAGTGGTTGTACAAGTTTGCACTCCTCCCAGCAATGGATGGAGGCATGTTCCTTGTTACACATCCTCGCCTGAGTTGTCACTTGTATTATTGATCTTACCCACTCAGACAGGTGTAGGACAGGATCTCAAAGTCATTTCGATTTGCATTTCCCTGATGGTTAGAATGTTGAACATTTATTTGTTTTTCAGTCATTTGGGATGCCTCTATTGAGAATTCTCTGTTTAGGTCTTAACCCCATTTTTAATTGGATTTTTTTAATAGCTAGTTTCCTGCATTCTTTATGTATTTTGGATATTAGTCCCCCTACTGGATGTGTAGTTTGTAAGAAAATCTTTACCCATTTTGTGTTATGCTGCTTTGTCTGAATGACAGTGCTGTTTGCTGTGCAAGAGAGACTGTCAGTTTCATGAGGTTCCATTTATTGTTGATCTTAGTGCCTGCACTATCAGTGTTCTGTTCATAAAGTCAACTCCTGCGCCAAATGCATTCAAGAGTATTCCCCACTTTCTCTTTTATAAAGTTTAGTGTATCCAGTTTTATGTTGAGGTCTTTGATCCGCTTAGACTTGAGTTTTTGATGACGAGATAAGTATGGATCCATTTTCATTCTTCTACATGTAGACATCCAGTTTGATCAGGACCATTTGTTGAAGATTATGCTTTGTTTTGATTTTTAGTGTGTGTTTCTGGCTTCTTTATCAAAAATCAGGTTTCCATATGTGTGTGGATTTCTGTCTGGGTCTTCGAGTGCATTGATCAATGTGTCTGTTTTTATGCCAATACCATTTGGTTTTCATTACTATAGCTCTGTAGTACAACTTGAAATTGAAAATAGTGAGACCTACGTAAACACAGTGCAATGGGAAAGTACCCATAATGTATGAAAGTCATCCTAAGGAGGACTCCTAGGAATAGGGGGTACAGAGAGTCTCAGCGGGCCATCTCATGTTACCACGTAAGGCTTTGAATAGGAGGACTTGGTTGCATTCAATTGAGTTGTTGATCAAGAGAATCCCATGAAATTCCCCAAATAACTCAGGTGTTGCTAAGACAAAGGTTGCTCTCCCCAAATTGGTAGTGGTGCCCCATTGCCAAGAATAATATGCATACAAGCCACTGAACATGGAGAAGTTGAACTGGTGCCTACGTCGAACCTTCACTCCTATGTTCTACTCTCATTGGTAAGCGAAGGTACTCTTCAGACTATGGAAAAAGAAACGTGGATACCAACACAGCCACAAGACCTTTGACCAAAAATCTGTCCTGTGGGCAAATAAGCAAGGGCAATAGTGACAAAGAACTTGTGGGAGTTACCAACCAGTGTCCAATTTGACTCAGGACCCATTCTTTGAGAAGGAACCCATACACAACCAAGAACCAGAGACTAGCTGCCCAGAGATCTAGGATAAAACCAAATGCCACTGTTCCTTTAAAGATTATCAATAAAATGATGCCTATTGATATTCTGCTAAACTCATAGATCACTGCTTTATACAGTGATCATCAGAGAGGCTTCATCTGGCAGCAGATGAGAACATATCATTACAGGGAAAGAGAGTCTAAATGGGAGGTCTCCATCAAATCCCTCCCCTCAGAGCACAGGGAATTCTGTGGAAATTGTAAGAGCCAGAGAGCATGGAGGACACCAGAAGAACAAGGCCCTCTGACAAAATTGAGCAAGGCTCATATGAGCTCACAGAGACTGAAGCAGCAAACACAGGGCTTACATGGATCTGCACCAAGTGTTCTACATATATATTATAGCTATTAGCATAGTATTTTTATGGGACCCATGAATGTGAGATCAAGTGGGTCACTGACTCTTGTGCCTTCTCTTTGAACTCTTTTCTTCCTGTTGCCTTCCCAAGTTGCCATGCCCAACTTCAATATGATAGTTTTTGCTTCATCTTATTATGTTTTATTTTGTCATGTTTAAACGCTATTTCTTAGAAACCTGTTCTTTTCTAATCAGGGAGAGAAGAGGAGTGGATCCAGAGGTAAATGGGTGAGGAGGGACTTGGGGGAGTAGAGGGAGGGGAAATTATAATCAGGATATATTGTATGAGAATAAAATCTATTTTTATTAAAAGGAAAAAATGAAAAAGATTGCACATTTTGTGAATTAATTTTATTTGTATTCTTTCTTGTCCTAGAAATGTGAAATTTTATATTTCATGGTTACAATAGTTCATGTCTTTATAGGAAAGTATTTTTCTTAACTGATTGCTATAAATTCCAAATTTGTTGCTCCACAGTATAATTTGAAGTTCTGAGTTGTGATATCTCCAGCAATGATTTAGTTTTCCCACTGTGAATGTTTTGTGTTCACTGAGGCTGTTCATAAATGCTGTTTTCCTGTTTAGTTCTTCCATGAGCTCATTGGTGGTGCTATTTTGTGTGTGCGTGTGTGTGGCTTTTGTATGCCATAATTCTTAAATAATAGTCATAGTTTCCAAGATGACTAACAATGCTAGACACTTTTTCATATATCTTATGGCAATTTGTATGTTTTCCTTTAAAAAGCTCCAAAAATGTGAACAGGCTATTAGCCATGAATTGTGTATTTAGTCTTTTATTCTAGGACACAATCTAAAATGTATTTTTAGTTGTTTTTATTTATCATTTATTTCACATTGCTTTACCAAAAAAAGAAAACAAAACAAACAAAACAAAAGCAGAAAAGCAGAAAACTAACAAGTTAGAAATATATTGCAGGAAATGGTTGCAGAAGACAAATATCTAGAACAGAAGAAAATACATTGCATATTCTTATAATTTTATTTATGTGGTGTGTGTGTGTGTGTGTGTGTGTGTGTGTGTGTGTGTGTGTGTGTGTGTGCAAATGTGTGCACCATTCAATGTGTGGAGGCCAGAAGATAACATGAAGTATCCTGTTCTATCACGCCTTCATTTTTCCTTTCCACTGAAAATATAGTTAAACTGATGGCCTTCAACCCTATTTTCCCTTCTTGCTCCCAGAACTGAAGTTATGTGTGCATTCATAGCATAGACTCTAGAGATTTTAACTCAGACCCTTATACAAAAGTAAAAGCTCCCAGCCATTGCTCCATCTCCCCAAGCCCTGTACATTATTTGAAAACATCTTTGTAACAAAGAATATCTTCACAAACAAATGCTAAGCAACAAAACAGTGAGTACACAATTGTCTTTCAAAGGATAATGGATGCTCGTGCCTATGTGTGCTGATGTGTGGGTGGGGTGTGAATATACAATAACAAGCAAAGCCTAGAAGGAAAAATGTTAGTTGTGCAGAGCTCTAGATGTTTGGGTAACCTAATGCTATTAGCAAGAGTATTTATGCTCCCAACAAAGAATGGAATCTTAGCTAGCATTAGACAGAAGTTGGCATAAAAGCAACAGTGATGAAATGAAAAATAGAAAAGGGGGTATTCCCACCAGGTGGGAATCTGGATCCATCCAGGCAGCATAAATACAGCTTCCTGTTGTACTTTCGATGGTTTTGTTAAATACATAAAAACTATTCTCACACAGTGAGATTAATCGGGTCACTGATATTTGTATGGCTTGCTCTCCCTTCTTTTTCCAGCTATACTGAAAATAGGTTTCACTCACTTTAATCAAAGAGGAGCATAAACAGACTTAAGTAACTCTATTCTGAATTATATTGTCCTTAGCACACACAGTTTGTCTCAATTTTACCTCCTCTCCTTGTTGTAAAAGGAACTGAGCGTGTAGAATTCTCACTGGCTGCTATGTTTGGAGTTAAGGCCGTTATAATCTCAGATGTCATTTATACAGTGCAGCAGGGTGGTTAGCAGGAGTTCAAGGTATAACAGTCTGTGGATGTATCCACTATTTCTGACTTCTAGTCCTGAGTCTTCAAAGTTAAGTTGTTGGATCTTGAATAGTACAATGGTACTATTCTGAGACAATGGTATCAATATTCAAAGATATGTCTATTTTTGGAGTCAGTATTATTTCCTTCATACCAAATAAACTGTTAATCTATTTGATTGCTATGTAGGTTTCTTTTCAATAATACAAAGTCCTCTCTCTCTACTGCTGCCATCCAGCTATGTCTGAAAACATTTTTCATTATTACAGCAAAGAGCTATGATGGAGAGAGTAAAGACCAGGGATTCTGCTCAACATCATCTAAAACACAACACTCGCATGCCTTTCTCCATGACGAAGAATGACAAAATTATCTAGCACTAAATATCCATAGAGCAAGATGGAGGATCCTGCAAATGACACATAAATTTGCCCAGTGACTCACTGATTCCAGCTGTTCATCCTTTGCAATGGGATAGAATAGAAACATTAATCTGGGTTTGGGTCCTTAGGTATCTTATGTGTATGTTCTGTTTATGATGTCTTAAAACATAGGCTTCACAATTGGCCCACAATATAATTAATTAGATTGCAGCTTTCTTAATTCAAAATGCATCTCCCTGTTACCTCTCCAAAGTTATAATCAAGTAAACTTAATTGTTCTGTCCATTCATAGAAAAAATAGGTCATAGGATGTGCATACCTCAATTGTTTGATAGATTATCACATTAATTACGTGCATTTGAATGTAATTGTGTTCTTAGCTTAACTAGCACTTGGCATTTCTGGTCTTTAACGTGTGTAAACTTGGGTCTGACGCAACATCTCACTGTTATTTTTCTGAGCACTTTTACAACTTACAGAACAATTAAAAATTATCAATATTGCACTATCATTCTGGGTTCTTCTACAACTTGCCTTTGCAACTCTTTATCTACTTTTTCTACTAATTATTTACTAACTTATAGGAATATTTAAAATTTTCTAGAACTTAGTTTTTTAAATTTTATTTATTTATTTTTATGTATGTGAGTACTCTGTAGCTACACTATAGCTCTCTTCAGACACGCCAGAAAAGGGCATCGGATCCCATTACAGGTGGTCATAAGTCACCATGTGGTTACTGGGAATTGAACTCAGGACCTCTGGAAGAACAGTCAGTGCTCTTAACCACTGAGCCATCTCTCCAGCTCCTAGAGCTTAGTTTTATACTTCAGGTATTAAAGTACGTAATAGCATTTCATCATAAGTAAGATTATTAATTGAAAAACTCTATTCCTTCAAAGTTTATTAATTTTGTGGAAGTGTAATAATCAAGCATTGCACTTGATCATCTTTTTCTCTTTAGTAATTATTTTAATTATAATAACTAACTTAGACAAGTATATTTTAAGGAAACGATCAATTATTTATTTTGTCCTTAAATTTTGTCCTTTGTCTGTGATAAGTATCAGTTATCATTTATTTTTATGCCATTTAACATGACATAAACTGATACAATTTGCTGATGTTTGCTAACTGTATTGTGTATTCTGTGGCACTGCTCATTTACTGACTCAGTAAATTTTTGCAATCCATTTTATTGACAATTAATGCTTTAAGTACAGAGAAGACATTAGCAAACAATATAAACTTATGTTTTGATGTATAGAGTTCAGTATGCAGAAGGAAGCAAAACAATAAATGGGACAAATATACAAAGTATATGAGCTACGACAATCCTATAAAAATTCACATGATAATAGCACTTCTGGGTGGCAGATGCTCACTAGACAAGACTAACATAAGAGTGATTAAAAGACTGGTACTTTTCATCAACCCAAACTTTGGCAAGTGAAGAAAGCCTGAAACTTGAATCCAATCCTGTGGTCAATACTTTGATCAACATCAGTCTCTGGACTCGAACTCTAGTGGAGCTTCTAGATTGGACACATTGATAACCTGGAAGGAGAAATGATCTCACAAAGAGGACATGATGACTGCTGTGCCTCGTCCTGCCCCACAGTCACATAAGCCCCAGTCTGCCCTATATGCTCCTTATTGGCTGTTCCCAATCTGTATCCTCTATACAAAAACCCTGATGGCAAGTATGAGTTCTGTGAGCAAACTGTCAATCCTGAGAAAAGAGTTAGAGGAAACTGATGTAAAAGCTCATCAGACATCCAGATGTGCTCAACATCTGATGTGGGGTCACATTATCCTCAGAGCCGCTTACCCTTAGTACACAGGTCTCTGTTAATTTGGAGTCACTATTACGTTTTAAGTGAAACATGTAAGAGGCTATCAACTTCATTATCCCAGTCTTTCAATGTGATATTCACATATCACCTCAAGTCAGTCTTAAAAAAAATTACAAAACCAAAAATGAAGAAAAAATATCCTCCTATCTGAGGATATTGAGGACTAGTTGTACTGAAATTATAGTAACTTTTATTGAAGTAATTTCCCAAAGACCTTCCTCATAAATGTTTAAAGAGGAAACTCATGGGCAAGTTCTTCCTATAGCTAAGTAGAAAAGTGGCAAGTATCCAGTGGCCGTGAATAGTGTGCATGGTTAATGCGGATGTTTGAGAACAAAACCCACCTTTTAAGTCCTCACATTTCCTTGCTTACACATCCTCTGCCATTCATGCATCTTGACCTCACTTTTTTTCAGACATCTCCAAAGTGAAAACGTAAAGGTTTAGAAAGAAATATTGGAAAAATAAATTCATATGTAAACAATATGTCCACAGGACTGTTACACAGCTCGAATTAAAATACAAGCAATGTTATTAGATATTCTTGCAATCTAAAGATAATATTTCTGGATTTCAGAAGCTAGGGGGTTGTTTAAAATAAGCATGGCCTCCCTAGGCCCAAACCTTAGCATATGAACTAAAGTTTTTTTTTTTAAAAGCAAGCTTTAAATTATCATTCAGATTCCTAGTGCAATTGTTTCTTTCAGTTCCCAAAGCATAATGACAACAGAAATGTATAGAAGCCAACAAAAAACAAATAAAAGTAAGCAGCACCAAGACAAGCAAAACATTCTTATAAAATTCAATCATATGATTTTATCCTTTGAGCTGTTAAGTCACACCTACATAAAACAACACTAAACGGTTCGAAGTTGGTTTTAAAGCAAAGGGAGGGATTACAGGAAATTAAGTCACTGTAAGCCCTCTCTCTACTTTCTTGTAAGACACAATAGAGAAAACTTTTTGTATTTAAAAGGAAAAATCAGAAGCTATCATTATACTTAAAGTTCTAGGTAATGAAACTGCCAGGAAAAGTAGCAGAATTATACCTTCTGTCTATAAATCTCCTATGATGGAAATAAAGACTGAATGGTTAATAATTTCAGGGAATCCCGATCTTGTTATTCCATAAACTTCATTTCCACTAAGAGTCTTTATTCCCGCTTAAGGCATAACGAGTGTGTTGGTTTCATATCCAAATGATGTTAGACTATTTTAAAAACGCAAACACCCAAATTTTCAAACCTTAGTAATTTTTCCCTCTGTTTTTGTTTTCAACTACTGTGTTAGTACCAAGCCATTGTAACTTCCTGTTTATTATTACCCAGGCTAAAGGCTGGGACGCTCTGGACATCTCCATTAGGAAAACATATTACTTCACAGCCGTACCAAAAGTTTCCTCAGCCTAGACCTTTCCACAGCCTCTTCTCATCCAAAACTGGGTTGGGAGCTGCCTAATCCACTCATTGCCAGTTCTTGTCTGTTCCCTCACTGCTACACTCTTTCCAGAAGCAGATGTCTTTCTACAAGCTGTCTCTAACCATAAATTCAGGAGTGACCATGCATAAATTAGTTTGCACCTTGGAATTTTTCTTAATTAAAAATTGTGCACAATTTTCAAACTTCCTGATATTTACTTAAAGATGTATCATCCCCAGATATATATGTGAGGACTGATCCAAGAAAAAAGGTTGAAATTGATTTCATAGTGTAAATTTTACCAATAATAATAACCTACATGTTTAAAAATATTTAACCAAAGTTTACCTGAAAGTGCCAGTCTTGGTTGGTTGTGTCATTTAGATACAGAGCCCATGGTATAGAGACTTTGTACTTTATCTACCATTAGAGTAAATGTGAATTTAAAAATCAAATGATAAAAAAGCTACACCAATTAACTTTTTTATCATTTAGCTATCTGTTTGACATTTTAAAAGTTAAATATAACAGCTTTTCCTTCTCTTTCCACCATTCTCATGTTCCCTACCTCACTCCTTAAATTATTTTTTGATATATGTGTATGTATATGTGTATATTATGTTTGAGTAACTATATAAATACTACCTGATGAGTCTTCATGTTATTTATATGTGCATGATTTTAGGGCTGGCCACTTGGTATTGGACAATCAATTGAGAAGCTCATCACTGAAGAAGATTAATTCCTCAGTAACATTTGTGTGATGTGTTGCTTCCACTACTCTGTTTGGAGTTTGTCTGCCTGATACACTCTATAAACTCTGTTAGTCTGTTTGGATCATGAAAAGCTCCCCCCTTTCAACTATGTTAGATAGTTTTGCTGAATACTATAGTCTAGGTTAGTGGTTACAGTCTTTTAGAATGTGAGCACATTGCTCTAGGCTTTCGATGTGATGCGGGCATACGGACTTCTTTCTTTAGCTGTGATGTGATGTAAGAATCTAACCTACAGGAGCTTCATGGCCAGAGCTAGACCAGATAAAGCTGATACATGAACTATTGATTGGATCTAGGCCAGAGGGGGTGGGCGGAGGTGCGTTTTAGGCAAATCTGGCTCAGGAACCAAAGGTCTGAAAGCTAGGTCAGGCAAACTATTTGACTTTTTAAAAAACACAATATAACCAATTTTAATGTTATGTTCTTATTTTGTTTATTTGGAGGATTGTACATATATGAGATTTTGATATCTGTAATACTTTTAGAAGGAAAATTTAGATAATAGTGACACGTAATAACATAATATATGCTAGATTTAAAAGAGCCTACTATATAAATTTAAGTGTATAACAGAAGTTTATAATATCTACGCTGATAAAACAGGCAGCCATTATCAGTCTGATTTCTTGTCTAATCTTCACACTTTAGTAAACATGTTGCTCTTCTCACCTCCATTTCACACACAAAAACGGAAATGACATCAGCCATGTTGCCTTCGACAAGCAGAAGTTGAACAGTAGAAATGACTTAGCATCCAGAACTTTGCTCCAGAGTTTGAAACCCAAATTGTTGTTTCCACTGTTGCCACTCACACAATTTTTTAGAGTAATAGATCCTGAAATATCAATTTAAGAAGAAATTGGACGAAAAACATTATGGAGAAAACTGAGGTATGCTATACAGATATATGTAATTTCCTTGTTTGTCTTGCACTTTTAAAAATGATTTCCTTTATGGTTTATTTGACATTAGAATATAATGACATCATTTTTCTTTTCCCTTTCCATCCTCCAAAACCCTCCTGTATACCTCTCCTTGCTCTCTTTTAAATTGATAGCCTCTTTTTATTGTTTTTACACACACATACATGTTGGTATGAGTATATTCCTAAATGCATAAATAGTATCTGTTCAGCTGTATAATGTTGCTTGTATGTACGTTTTCAGGGTTGACCATTAATACTGGATAACCAGACAGTTGGTGTGCTCTTCCCTGAAGAGAACTATTCCCCCCGTTCTCAGCATTCCTTAGTTACCCACATTCTTTATGTAGAGTTGAGAGTTCCTGGCCCCCTCACCATGGCTGCTGTGGTTGTCCTTGTTCGGCTCATGTGTATAGGCTGTCATGTGGGTGAGACTTTGAACTTTTAAAATTACATCTTATAAGTTCTTGGGTGTTTGATAGTTATGCTGACATGTTAGTTTGAACTATAACCCTCTACTTTACTACCAAATTATTGCATTAACCTGAGATTTAAGTCTCAATAAATAAAATGACTAACTTGTCAAGCTTATTGTGAATATTAGCTAATTCATGAAAAATGTCTGCAGGGGAATGTGCATTCATCAACATGGCTGTAGTGTGGCAGTGACAGAAGTTGTCACAGTCTTCCCACTTACTCCCTGTTCTTTGCCCCTAATTCAAAAGAAGACAATCAGACAGTGCCTGGAATGGTCCAGTGACCTGGGACATGAAAAGACAAGAAAAAAAGAGGAATATATATAAAGTCCCTCAGGTCAAGAGAACAATTAATACAATTTCTTATGGGACTATATAATCTCAGTGGTGGCAGGTAAAGGACCATGGTGCCACATAAGGCTAGACAGGTAGAGAGAGACCAGGTTAGAGGGACCTGTCTGTCATCTGAAGGAATTCTGTCCTCATCTTAAGGACAGTAGACATTATTGAATGGGTTTTAAGCAAACAGGTATATGTCTGCACACTCCATATTTTTACTTGCCTGCTCTTGAGGGTGACTGACATGGACAGACTGCTAAGAACATTTGGACAAGGAAGAAGTCACTAGCATCAGTGCTATCAGACACAGAACTTCATGTTGAGAGTTCATCAATCATGAGGAAACCTTGAGCTGAATCTGTCCCACAGACAAAGCAGCAAGGATGAGTGTCCTGGGTGACAATGAGCTGCTTCCTACCCCCACAGAAGACAGGAAAACACGAATAACCAGAGAAAGGAACCCAGGGAAACTGGTCTTAATCTGTTTTTCCTGGGCCTTGAAAGCTGTATCAGCAGGTACATTTTCCTTAAATGTACCTGCTATTTCAAGGCCTGTTTTGAATTCTTTTCTGTAAGGTGTTGCAAACACAGAAATGCTTGAGCTCCCTCAATAAGTAAATGAGTACAAAAGGAAACTTGGATAGTAAGGCTTATATTTTTTGAAAAAGAGAAATCCTCAATAGACTTCGTGTGTGTGTGTGTGTGTGTGTGTGTGTACATATAATAGAGAGAGAGAATACATAATATATGGAATATATATGTGTAATATATGATATATGGAATGTGTGTGTGAGTGTGCATGTGTGTGCAAGTGTGTGTATGTGTGTGAGTATGTGTGTGCATGTGATGTGTGTGTGTAGGTGAATGTGAGTGTGTGAATGTGTGCGTGTGAGTGTGAGCATGTGCGCATCCATGTGATTGTGAGTGTGTGTGTATATGTGTGAATATGTGTGCATGTGATGTGAGTGTGTATGTCTGTGTGTGTCTGTGTGTGAGTGTGTGTATGCATGTGATATGAAGGTGTGTGTGCATGTGTGAGTGTGTATGTCTGTGTGTGTATATATACTCCAGCCAATACATGCACGCAAAACACTCATAAACATTAGCTTTTTAAGCAAGAGTGAATATGATTAAATATATTGTTCGTAATTCTCAAAGAATAAAATGTTGAATAAAATATAACAAGAGGGGAGTTTTCAGTTTAGGATTCACACTTGTCAAGAGCCTCCCGAACTGACTTTTACATTGGGTGGAGCATGCGTCCTGGATGGTCTGCTTTTAGTCAGGTATCACGGGAACAGATATGGCATCCACTGTCCCTGCTCCTGTTGCTATTGGAGCTGTCTGCTTATTGGACAAATGACATCCAGGTGACTGGAGTGACTTAAGTTTTAAAACTATGCAGTAATTTCATTTCCCCCTTCAAATTAACGGTATTTTATTAAAGAAGGTAGTGACACTATTTTGCCATTCTAAAATTGAATTAATCTGTTATGTGATTTGTGAATATTAGAAAAATGAACCAAAACCCAGACACACATTAGCCCTACGGGCCAGGAAAAGACAATCAAATGTTTATGTTCCTTTTATAGATATTAAGATTTTAAAATTCAGACTAGCTCTTCTTTTGTTATCTCTTCCCATTGTTCACCTTGATACAAAATTAAAACCTGTGAATGGACCACACATAACCTAAACCAATACCATCCAGGCCTTAAAATTGTTAGAATTTCCCCCTTTTACAAAAAAAAAAAAAAAAAAAAAGTCCCCTTCACAAGCCTCCTGATGTGTGGTGGGCCACTTTGGACACAAGTTAAAGAGAGTTTCTGAGAAACCAATTGTCTAGGTTACCACAACTAATGCAACCATCCAGGGGTCTTTTATCAAGTTCATGTTTTCTGCCAGTTAAAGAATTAACAGACAACTGGGCAGTGATGGCACACGCCTTTAATCCCAGCGCTTTGGAGGGAGAGACAGAGGGATCTCTGACTAAGAAGCCAGCCTGGTCTACAGAGCAAGTTCCAGGACAGCCTAAAGCTACACAGAGAAACCCAGTGTCAAAAACCAAAACAAATAAACAAGAGAGAGAAGGGGGAAAGGGTAGAGAGGGGAGAAGAAGGGGAGATGGAGAGGGGGAGGGGAGGGGGAGCGGGAGGAAGAGGGAGATTCTTTTACACTACATGAAAGAAACCAACTCTCTTTTATACAATTTGTAGCATAACCACTGATGCTCAAATCAGAAGACTGAAGTGAGAGATACTTCCCCCGCGGCTCACATTTATCACCGGAGCTCTGCCTTCTAAGTCCCTTCTGCTCCAGAATCTGCTTAATTCTTTGTTAAATAACTTTTCTTATTAACATAACATAATATAGTATTATAGGGAATATAATGTTATTCCCTAAAAGTTTAACCTTTAAAAAATATTGTTAAATACTTTGGATATTTAAAACATTGTATCATGAAGTCAAAAACATTTTCATCAACTACCCTAAATGCCATCTTTTTGCAAATCTTTGAGGTTTACACTATGGAATTACAATATGTAAATATATCAGGGTTGATGGCAGGAAATGTCACTAAAAGGAGGTTAGGTAAGTGACTAATGCATTTTATTCTTTCGGTTTGGTAGTATGTATATACTCACTTTTATTAAACTTACTTTAAAATTAAGCCGGGCAGTGGTGGCACACGCCTTTAATCCCAGCACTTGGGAGGCAGGGGGTAGGTGGATTTCTAAGTTCAAGGCCAGCCTGGTCTACAGAGGGAGTTCCAGGACAGCCAGGGCTACACAGAGAAACCCTGTCTCGAAAAACCAAAAAAAAAAAAAAATTAAAATTAGATGTGCATTTTATTCACATTGAATATCTATTTCATAATTACAGAAATAGATATTCCTCCAAACAAGTTAAGAGTTAGGAATCATTCTTTAAAAAAAATAATCACAGTCTTTGCTATGACCAGCAAATGTGTGTGTGTTACAAAAGACATCTGAGCATGGACACCGGGAAACACAGTTACATCATGATTAGGGTTATCCAAAGGAACTGACAGAGAAAAAATATATATATATATATACACATATCACAATATATTCTATTACTATTATATATATACATGAATATTATTGTATATGTACATATATACCAAATATAGGAGAGGTAGAAAATTCAGTATTTTCTCAGTCCACAGGACTGGGTGTTCCAGCAGTCCCAATCTGGCACTGGAGACCTGGAGAATTCCTGGGAAGCTGCTGGTCTTTAGTGTATCTTAGAATCCTGAAGCTGTTGTTTCTAATATTGGTGAAGAAAACTAGGCCATCAATCAGGTAGGTGAACTTGTCTATGAGAGTGAGGTTCTTCCGTGTCTTTCTTCCATCTGGGCTGCCGACAGAAGATGCCACCCACACATTTAGATCATGCCTTCCTGCTTCAGAAAATCATTAAGAAACTCCCCCCTCCCCCCAAGGTACTCAGCAGCTTCATGTTTTAGTTGATTCCAGGTGCAGTGAGGTTGACAGCCAAGATAGAACCATCAAAAATGGCTTTCAAGCCAAGGGAGATGTTTATAAGGGAACAATGACAATTCTTTATAGGTTATCCATGTTGATTCCGTCTGATGCATAGCGGACATGCTTCTGTGTTGTGCCTGTACTCTGCTGATTGTTTCCCTTGCCATAAAGAAGTTTTACCATCTCATGCAACCGTATTTGCCAATGATATTATATAAAGAAATCAAACAAATCAAGAACAAAAGCCAAATAATTTAAGCAATAGATAAATGAATTAGTCCTCTAAAGAAGAGGTATTAATGGCCAATCAATATAAAAAGAGATACTCAAAATCTTTAGATATGTGGTAATTCAAGTTAAACTGCAGTATGAGTCTATGTCATTCAGTTAAACCAGATACCATCAAGAAATAAACCTCAACCAAAGCTATGAGGATGTGTGGGGAGAGAAAAGCATATACACTGTGGCTGGAAGTTTCCGTTAGTGCAGCTGCTAAGGAAATCAGTCAAGGGTTCCTCCAGAAACCAACAGTAGCAATGCTTTGTGACCCAGCTATTCAACTCCTGGGTTTATTCTTGAATGAAACCAAGTCAGCACAGCAGACATCCTGGCAAGTTCTTATGTATTGTACCGCTCTCCACAACAGCCCAAATTCAAACTAGTCTGTATGCCCACCAATACGTAAGTGAAGGAAGTCTTTCTCTGTGGGTAAAAGCATTGTCTTGCAGGCCTCGTGACCTGCGTTTGATCCCTGTAACCTGAGATGGAGGGAGAGAACTGACTCCTGAGACTTGTCCTCTGACCTCCAGATGTGTGCCTCACACACGTGCATATACATACACACTGTACACACTAATAATAAATACAATTAGAAGCAAGAGAAAATGTGCCATGGAGGTTTTTTTGTGGTTTTTTGTTTGTTTGTTTGTTTGTTTGTTTGTTTTGTTTTGTTTTTTGGTTTTTTCGAGACAGGGTTTCTCTGTGTAGTCCTGGCTGTCTTGGAACTCACTCTGTAGACCAGGCTGGCCTCAAACTCAGAAATCTGCCTGCCTCTGCCTCCTGAGTGCTGGGATTAAAGGCGTGCACCACCACCACCCGGTTGGCATGGAGTTTACTCAACTGTAAAGGAGAAAATTTCATCACTTGCAAGAAACTAGAAAGAACGGGAATTTGTCATTTTATGCAAAATAATACATGTATTCTTTCCTACATGTGAAATCAAACTTGTATAAAAATGGCATGAAAGGAGAATGATCATTTGCAAAGAGGGGCTGTGGGGGGGGAGAGAGAGAGAGAGAGAGAAAGAGAGAGAGAGAGGGGAAAGGTCAAGACGGTGCTGAACATGACCACATCACTTGAATCATAGGTTTGAAAATGTCTCAATGAAACCTACAATCTGATAATGGAATATATGTTACTAATAAGAAACAATGCTAAAAGTCAGTTTGTAAAAGTTATTCTAGAAAATGTTTCAATTATCAAAAAAAATTGTTGCCAATTATAAGGTACTTTAAACTTTTTCTAGAAAAATATAGTAAAGTGGATTTTTAATGCAAAACTTAGCAGGGAGTTCAACATCAACAGCATGATAAACTGTTGATATTTAGGAAGATAGAACTTTATGCTCAAATTTCAGCAAAGATTTAGAACTCATTAAATGCTGTTTCAAGTATACTTGTTCTTTTCACTAAAATTCTTACCAATTTACAAGTGTTTCAATTATGTCACCCATTTAAACATATTTACATATTTTATATAAGTAATATATTACATAAACTCGGTACACATTGCACAATGCTATGGTCTGCTGCTTATTAGAACGTGCTATGTATATCATTTACACATAAATAAAAGTGCATATATTTTGTAATCATGCTATAAAATAAAAGAGCATGATTTTTTTAAACATTGGGGTACCAGTGGTCTAAAATATATTTCTATCATCACATGAAATATTAACTTTCATTCCTGACTTTTAATGACACCTGTGACAAGAGAGCCATCATAGCCATCAGATTCATACACATGTATAAAGATCTACAACAATTGTCACAGAAATTTGTATCTGAATGTACTTAAAGCTAAGCTATTTAGTCGATTGGTTGACTGGTTTGGTTAGTTGGTTGGATGGGAGGTTTGGTTGGTTGGTTAGTTGGTTGGATTTATTAGTGTACATTAATTATAAACGTAATAGATTTCTATCTATGTTTCCCAACTATGTATGCAATTTCCTCTCCTTATTTCCTGCCACCTCTCCAGCATAATAGTCCAGCAGTCATGCTGGATTTGATGGGGGTGGGGCTGAGCTCATTCGGCCACACCCTTCTCAGGGAGCTTGATATATGTGTAGGGGAAGCAGAGTTATTGTCTTCAGTGGTATACACACTGATGAGCCCACTAGCCTCAGTTGGATAATTCCACACAAATGGTCCACATACTGCCCTGGTTAAACTCGGTAGGGCATAAGACAAAGCTAAAAGACATGACTGTAGAACAGACACTTCTGAAGGAAGGTGTTTGATGTGGGTAGAAGAGAGATGTAAGAAGGTAGGTGGTGAAGGTAAACTTAATGCATTGTATACAGGTTTAAAAATAGTAATGAATAAATTGTACTAATAAAAAATTATATGACAATAAATTTTATAATTAAGCATTTCATATATATACTTATATTAACAACGTATTGACAAGGTAATTTCAATATATGTAGTAATAATCTAGAAGTCTTTGTTTCAATTAACTAGAGAATTTCTATAATATGAAAATAAAATATTTGCTTTAAATTTAGTCAACAGAACTTATGAATCTAGGACAACATTATGCATTGTGTCCAGCCGGCATCACAATTCCTACATTTGAACCTATGTATTAGATACATCTGGAAAGAATCACCAGTTCTGAAGAGATTCACTCACAGTTCTTCACTTTTGGCCTCCAATTTGAGCACAAATTTTATTTTTCAACTTTAAATTTCAATTCTCACACTCTCTTTTCCTGAAGAAAAATATATTTATAGCAGGAATATTAATTTTTTTACTGCTAAAGTACCTCAAAATACTTCATTGAGAATATAATTTTTAGATGATAACATCAATACCAAACACAATTTCACACTCAGAAATTGGTTTCATTCTTTATATAGCAGCCATGATAGTGTCATTTCTAAATAAATTTACTAATGAGTGTTAAACATTTGAAACAGTAACTAACAGGGACTATTTCAGATAGGGGTGTTGTGTCACACCTACAATCCCCATATTTTGGAGGCTTAAACATGGAGATTGGCACAGATGGGGACAGCCTGGGCAACGTACCAAGCTCCAGTCAGCCCTTGGTACAAAGTAAGAACCCGTCTCAAAAAGAAAAAAAGGAAAGAAGGAAGGGAGGGAGGGAGGGAGGAAGAAAAGCAAATGAATAAATTTATTTAAATAAGACATACTTTAAGCAATTACGATACTTAAATTTTAAACAAGTAATTTTTACTTATTCAGGAAATATCAGTTAACTATATAGGTAAGCAGAGTGAGTTGGGAAGATTCTTAGAAAGTCGGTGTGAACAGAAAACCACCTTAAAGTTTTGGTGTTTTGAGGCTGATAGTATTTGATAGATTTTTTTTTCTATGGACAAAACAATGAGCTGCTGCATTTACTCTCCCACAGGTGATTTATAGGGAGAGGTACTGGAATAAACAAAAACAAAAACAAAAACAAAAAATGGAAGACTCTGGATCATGATGCTTTGGGACTCTACACTGTTGGCTGAGACAGTCCAGGAGCATTAATATAGATTTTCGCAAATATTTAACCTGTTCTAAGGAAAATTTCAACATGAACAAAAGAAGTAGCAGGTCTACTTTTGCCTTTGAACCATCTGTTTAGAACTAAAAAGTGCAAAAGAAGAAATCCCTGATACAAAACGGAGAGACCAAGTGTCCACAGACTTTCTGTACACTTGGCATTTGTTGCTTAAAACTTCCGTGTAACTTTCTTTCCTGTGTGTTAAAAACTAAGAACAACATACTTACATTACTAATATAGATACAGATTCACATTATATAAGATATTAAACAAAGGTAAGCTTCTGTATAGCAGGAAAAAGGGATAGTTTTTTATAAACGCTGAGAACTGTGTTGTCACACATATGAATTAGCCCCACAAACTTAATTAGCTCTAAATACAGGAGTCTGGGTTGGCTCAAGCAGCGCCTCTGGGCTTCATAAAGCAACAGGTCAGCAGTACTGAGAGACTCAGGAAGATCCTGGCTCCGTGCTCTCTGTGCTCTCTTCGGCAGCATCCAGTTTCTTGCTGCAGGAATAATGGGGCTCCCGCTGCTCACCGGTTGGGGTTGAGGGCTGTTCTCAGATTCATCCACCTTGTCTTTTCCCTCCATCCTCAGAGCCAGCGTTGCTTTTTCACAGTTTAATCTCCTTTCTGGCTTCACCTTTTCATTGTGCCACTGCTGCTGTTGCTGCTGTTATTCCTGTTGCTGACACCGACGACGAAGATGACGAGGATGCTGATGACAATGAGGATGCTGATGACGATGATAAATGATTCACGTGACTTTCTGGCTCATCTGTCTCCACTGCTTGATTTTAGACTTAGTGATTACTTGGATCCATCAGGGTGGTCCAGGTCGTCTCCTTGTCCTACAGTCATCTGAGTAGCCACCCAAATTCCATTTTCAAGATCCCTCAGTGAGGCTTCCAATAGTCTTTAAATTACCACACAGAAGAGGGATCTTGCAACAACGTCTTTAGAAATCTGCTAAGAGCGATTGCACTAACAAAAATGTGAGCCATGCTGGGCAAAACAATCCTCTACTTTGCATTTCTTCTCTGAGAGTTTCCCTTGCAGGGCAAACAAATGCCAGCTTCCTTCTTTAGCTCTCTGTCTATACCCCAGTCCTAGTATAGAGGCCTGCAGACAGATAGAGCTCTGTGAATAGTTGTGATAAATATCCATAATTGTTAAATGTTTGGCTTGTCACGTTCTTTCCAGCTTTATTTTTAATAAAAAGTCCATATTTTTACATTTAATCTTACATTAAATACAAGTTAATATAGCATCCTTAAAGAATACTGTTTAAAACAAATTTATTAATCATTATCCCCAGATGCCCACATCAAACTGATATATCCTGATTTTTCATCTTTACTTAAATAGTACATTTTTATGCAGTTGTTCTGATGTAGAATGTATCCATTGCTTAACTACCTAAGAAGAAAAGAATTTACCCAAACCACACTTCATCACCCTCCCCACTTCCTTACCCCCTGTACGTTGGTGACCTTGTCAGATTGTATTTTTTCAGGATAACTGCATTAAGCTATCCCATCCCTTCATCAGACACAGCAAAACTTTCTTGCGAGTTGAGACGTGGAATATTTGTTCCTCCCCTGATTCTCAACATGCGTTTGGAAACAGCAGAATTGACGCTACTTGACTTCTAAGGGTCGGCAATAAAAGACAAAACAGCTTTCTCATGATTCTCTCGGGATGTTCTTTCCTGGAATGCAGCCATTGTGCTCTGAGGAAACCCAGAGCACAAGGAGAGGTCATGTGTCGATGTTCCAGCCAACAGATCCAGCTGAGGTCCTAGCTGACAGCCAGGATCAACTGCCAGACATCTGAGAAGTCTCGGTGATGACTCCAGTGCCAGCCATTGTCTGCCTATAACCACAGGAGAGACCCAGAGTGAATAGCTGGCTGAGTCCAGCCATTTCTCAGAAGCAGGAGACAGAACAATGTTGTTTAAGATTGCTAGGTTTAGGGCCAGCAATATGAAACTTATAGCTGCATTCTGTCCGTATTGTTATATTTTATTATTTCAGCATTCTGTCTAAATTTAATTTATGTTTGTAAAAAATATTAAACAGTTTATTTTGAATCTTTTTTTCATCTTTTAACATCTTTAAGTTTCTAAATAAAACATATTTTGTAAAAGTATTTTTCAGAACTCCCAGAAGGAGCATCAGAATTCTGCCTCCCTGTTTGATTGATGTCATGATCAAGTAATATGAGCTTTATATATTTGTTGGTTTGACAAAATTCTACATTGCCTTGATGTTAATCATACTAACTCAGCTTTGCCCAAATTTGATGCCTGGATGAATTCACTGCCCCAAACAAACAGAAGAAGCAAAAAAAAAGTTGTGAGAAAATACATCTTTTCTACAATTATTTTTTTCGAAGTATATGTAGCCAATACCTTGCGGGTAATAAACACCATACTGGGTGTGTTTAATACAGGACAAAAATAAAGTGAATGCCTTGTTCTATTACTCTGTACCTTTTCATATTGAATATTTAACATAAGCAGAATTTAGTGAATTGTGAGGGTGTAATGAAACTTCACGACAAATTAAGAGACTTTATTAAAACCCTAGTATCTGTCATTAAATCTTGCAAACCAATAATGTTCCACACTAAGGTCCTGTATACCCTCACAAATGTCTGCTACCATCGTTCTGATCTAAGGAAACCATCTTGCTGTTGTTTTTATATTTATTCATTTATTTGTGTGCGTGTGTGCGCCCGCGTGTTTTTGGTGTGTCTGTGTGTACAAATGTATGTGTGCATGTGCTACAGCACACTGTGGGGATCAGAGGACACCTTGCATGAGTTGGTTTTCTCCCACGTGGCAGATACCGGCGACCGACTCACGTCATCCGCTTTGGATGCTAAGCTAAGCGTCCAACCCTCTGAACCATCTTGCAGGCCTGCGACCTCTCCGTACCTTTTCTTCTCATTGTTCTTAGGTTAACTTTTTGCGCTGAGGATGCTAAAGGGAGAAATATTCTAAACTATGAAATTATAAGGTTTTTCTCTCATGCTCAGTTTCTTGATAGTAGATCAGTATAGAATACCGGTGCTGATGTCATTTAGCATAAAATTGCTTGCTTGAGAGTGACTTGCTGTGGATTATTATGAACTGGTAAGTACTACTTATCCAATCAGCTACCACTCTTGGCCTAATGCCTTGCAAAACCACCTCTGAGTCTTTCCCTGCTCTGCAGTGGCCTCCAATGTCCTGCTTCAGCTACGCTCCTTACAGATACCCTGTTGTCCATCTGTCTGGCAACCACGGTAACTCACTGCAGTCTAGGGACATTTTCTTTTATTGCTTACTTGATTTGCATAACCTCTTCCCTCTTCTCTGCTGTCGGTGTCTTAGGTCACCATAGAGATCTGCCGATTTTTCCCTAATACCGTAATATCTGTCCTGAGTTCTGCACTAAGAGGAAGGAACTTGTGTCTTCGTCATGGATCACTAGCTATCTTTTTCACCCTGATCCATGTATTCCATTTGCAAGATTTGTCTCAACTTTTGGAGAAAATATTTATTTCTTACTATTTGCGTATTTATAGGTAATTGGGGGAGAGGTTATTTATGATCTGCTGTTACCTTCTTGATGTAAAATTCCCATCTATCTCATTGAATAAAGCCAGCATTGCTTATGATAATCTCCCCATGGGAAGTGCACGGGAGGATCTGGAGAGATTTTAACTTGTCAGGGTTGAGAGAAATGCTGTAGAATCTCATGGGTAAAAGTGGTGACTGTTCACCAATATCTCATCCTTCAGAGAACAGACACCCACAAAAAAAACTCAGTTGGGCCAAGATTTGAGAAGCCCCAAAATTAATGTATAAGGTATATGGAAAGTTCCGTTAATTCCTTGTTTCACACTTAAGTTATTGTGTATATTTTCCATTATATCTTTTACACTTTTTCTCCCCACCACTGAGGGCATATTTACCAAAGTATACATGATTGACTCACAGATATTTTCTGGTGTTGCGAAACAGTGTTAAGTATTATAAGGAAATAAAAATTGAGAGGTTGGTCGTGAATTAAAAATTTGGAAGTTTAAAGAAAAAAAGTCCCCACAAATGTAAATACTAAATACTGAGCTCAGGTTGTTCGATGCAATAACATGTATCCCAAAACATGAGGCTTTTTCCTTTATTAAATACAAGAAACAAATTAAATGGGGTTGTTAAATTTCTTTATTCTTTTATCTACTTATTTTTTAATTAAGCTATGTTTATAAAATGTTGGCACTTGACTAGATATAAACAATAGGGATAACAGTACCCACATTCACAAATAACCTTTGCCATTAAGAAATGGTTCCCAGTGTAGCATGAATATAGACACATAAATATAAATATATAAATATGTATTTAATAGACAATGTTTAATATATCAAATATAATAGCTAAGTACTTTTATTTCATTAGGTTAGGATCAATAAAAGCATAATTTTGGCAATTAGAAAATTAAATACAGGGTGCTTTGTATGCAGTCTGTTGGTTAAATAGTAACCTTGAGATGAAAGAGCAGAACTCCCGGTCCAGCACACAAACTCATTCCCACCATCAACATTTATCCTGACCACACACTGTGCTTCCATCAGGTGTTGTTTAAAATTAAGAGTGTTCCTTATCATTGCTGACTATAAGGTTGCCTGGTAATACTCAGTTGTATAAATGCTTAACTCTCTCTTGACTATGGTACCTATATATGTTTTGCATATATCAAATACAAAATGGACATTGCATGATGGGAATTAAAAATTGTTTCATGAGGTTCTATTTGTTGATCTTAGAGCCTGAGCCATTAATGCTGTGTTCAGAAAATTTTCCTTTATGCCAATGTCTTCAAGGCTCTTCCCCATTTTCTCTTCTATTAGATTCAGTGTATCTGGTTTTATGTGGAGGTCCTTGATCCACTTGGACTTGAGCTTTGTACAAGGATATAAAAATGAATCAATTTGCATTCTTCTACATGTAGACTGCCAGTTAGACCAGCATCATTTGTTGAAATTGCAGGGTTTTTTTCCCACTGGATGGTGTTGGCTTCTTTGTAAAAATTAAGTGATCATAGGAATGTGGGTTTATTTCTGTGTCTTCAGTTCTATTCCACGGATCTACCTGCCTGTCACTGTACCAATACCATGCAGTTTTTATCACTACTGCTCTGTAGCACAGCTTGAGGTCAGGGATGCTGATTCCTCAGAAGTTCTTTTATTGTTGAGAATTGTTCTCACTATCCTGGGTTTTTGCTACTCCAGATGAAGTTGAGAATTGCTCTTTGTACCTCTGTGAAAAACTGAGTTGGAATTTTGATGGGGATTGCATTGCATCTGTAGACTGCTTTTGGTAAGTGGCCATTTTTACTGCATTAATCCTACTGATCCATGAGCACAGGAGAGGGAAAGCTCTGAGGTCTTCGATTTCTTCTTCAGAGACTTGAAGTTCTTGTCAGACAGATCTCTCACTTGTTTATCAGGTGTAGGAGTTCTGTGGTAGAATTTTTGGGGTTGCTTATGTATACTATCATATCATCTGTAAATAGTGGTACCTTGACTTCTTCCTTTCCAATTTATATCCCTTTGGCCTCCTTTTGTTATCTAATTGCTCTGGCTAGAACTTCGAATACTATAGTGAATAAATAGAAAAAGAGTGGACAGCCTTGTCTTGTCCCTGATTTTAGTAGAATTGCTTCTAGTTTTTCTCCATTTAATTTGCTGTTAGCTGTTGGTTTGTTGTATATTGCTTTTATTATGTTTAGGTATGTACCGTGAATTCCTGACCTCTCTAAGACTTTGAACATGAAGAAATGTTGTATTTTGTCAAAGGCTTTTTCAGCATCTAATAAGATGATCATATGATCTTTTTCATTGAGTTTGTTTATAAACTAGATTACATTGATGGATTTCCATACATTGGACCATCCCTGCATCCCTGGGATGAAGCCTACTTGATGATGGTGAACGACGGTTTTGATGTGATCCTTGATGACAAATGAAACTCCATAAAGCTGAAAAGCTTCTATAAAACAAAGGACATTTTCAATAGGAGAAATTGGTAACCAACAGATTGGGAAAAAAACTTTACCAACCTGACATCTGATAGAAGGCTAAAATCCAAAATATTCAAAGAACTCAAGAAGTTAGACTCCAGAAAACCAAATAACCCAATTTAAAAATGGAGTACAGAACTAAACAAAGAATTCTCAACTAAGGAATCTTGAATGGCTGAAAAGCTCATAAAGAAATGTTCAACAACCTTAGTCAACAGGGAAATGTAAATCAAAATGACCTTGAGATTCTACCTCACACCAGTCAGAATGGCTAAGATCAAAAACTCAGGCAACAGCACATGCTGGCAAAGATGTGGAGAAAAGAGGAACACTCCACCATTACTGGCAGGATTGCAAGCTGGTACAACCACTTTGGAAATCAATCTGGCATTTCCTCAGAAAATTGGACATAATACTACCTGAAGACCCAGCTATACCACTACTGGGCATATATCCAGAAGATGCTCCAACATATAATAAGAGCACATGCTCCACTATGCTGGAGAATGAATACAGAAAATGTGGTATATTTACACGATGGACTACTACTCAGCTATTAAAAATAATGACTTCATGAAATTAGCAGGCAAATGGATGGAACTAGAAAGTATCATCCTGAGTGAGGTAACCCAGACACAAAAGGACATGCATGGTATGCATTCACTGATAGGTGGATATTAGCTCAAAAACTCAGAATACCCACAATACAACTCACAGACCATATGAAGCTTAACAAGAAGGAAGGCCCAAATATGGATGCTTCAATCCCAGTTAGAAAGGAGAACAAAATAATCACGGGAGGCAGAGGGAGGGAGGGACCTGGGTGGGAGAGGGGAGGAGGAGGTAAAAAGGGGGCAGGACCAGGTGTGGGAAGAGTCAGAAGTCCAGAGGACCAAGAGAATGAATAGAAATTAGTAGCAGTAAGGAGTGGGGAATGGGTGGGGGAGCACGAGAAAGTCTCAGAGGCCAGGGATGCCAGATGCTCCCAGGACCCAACGGGGATGACATTAGCTGAAATATGCGTCAGTGGGGTGATAGAGCCTGAAGAGACCACTTCCAGTAGACAGACATGGCCCCCAGTGGAGAGACAAAGCCACCCACCCATCTCAAAAATCTTAACCCAGAATCGCTCCTGTCTAAAAGAAACACAGGGACAAAAAATGGAGCAGAAACTGAAGGAAAGGCCATCCAGAGACTGCCCTATCTTGGGTTCCATCCCATCTGCAGACATCAAACCCCAACACTATTACTGATGTCAAGAAGTGTTTGCAGATAGGAGCCTAGTATGGCTGTCCTCTGAGAGAGTCTGTCAGCATCTGACTAAGACAGATAACCTTTGGACTGAGACCAGGGACCCCAATGGAAGAGTTAGGGGAAGGACTGAAAGAGCTGAAGGGAATTGCAACCTCATAGGAAGAAAAATATCAACTAACTGGACTCCACAGAGCTCCCAGGGACTAAACCACCAACCAAAGAGTATACTGTGCATAAGTGGGTCTATGGCTCCCGCTACATATATAGCAGAGGCCTTATCTGACATCAGTGGGAGAGGAGGTGCTTGGTCCTGTGGAGGCTTATTGACCCAGCTAAGGGGATGTTGGAGGGGCGAGCCAGGAGTAGGGGGTCACCCTCTTAGAAGCAAAGGGAAGGGGGTTTGGGAAGGAAGACCAGGAAGGGGGACAGCATTTGAAATGTAAATAAATAAAATGATTAATAATAATAAAGGAAAGTGTTACTAGTCCAAGAAAACAAATGTTGTAAGAAAGAAAGAAAGAAACTCTTAAATCAAAGGTTACCACTGACTTTTCACAGTAAACAGTGAAAACCAGAATCAAAAACTCCTCATTGTGAACTACCCTTAGGGGCCATAGATTTTACAATAAGAATTTAGCTCCCTGTGTTTCAAGTCTGACAGCATTCCTTTCAAGTGTAGCATTTTTCTATAAAAATTACAAGTAAAGCTACATTGTATCCATTTGCAAATTATCTATTTAGCTTCAATCTAAGTACATCGTTGTGATGACTTTTTGAAGAAATTAGTAAATTATTTAACAGCAGAATTTTTTCCCCAACCTATAGGACCTATATGAGTTAAGATATTTCCAAATAAATATAGTAGCCAATCTCAGAACTATATGGCAGTGGGACCTTATCTGGAGGATCAGACTTGTCTCCTTCAATGACTCTTATTTACTCTTTCTGGAGGTAGTGGCAAATGAAAAGGATCTCTAGGAACTAATTAAAAGGACAAGCAGACCTTCAGGAATTCATTTGCAGTAAATATTATCAAGGCCCACAGCTGTTCCATGCATTGGGGTTGAGGAGTACAAACTAGTTTAAAAGGGCCAGGTGTGGTGGCCACGCCCTCAATCCCAGCACTCAGGAAGCAGAGGCAGGCAGATCTCTAAGTTCGAGCCCAGCCTGGTCTACAGAGCAAGTTCCACAATGGCCATGGCTACACAGAGAAACCCTGTCTCAAAAAAACAAATAAATAGTTTAAAAGGTTTTTATTCAAAAATAGAACTTTTGCAGTGGGGATATGGAGCCTGAACTGGCCACTTCCTATAGCCAGGCAGGACTCTCAGTCTAGGGATAGGGACAGTAAGCCACCCACAAAACTTTCAACCCAAAATCTGTCCTGCTACAAGATGTGTAGGGACAAAGATGGAGCAGAGACTGAGGGAGTGGCCAACCAATGACTGCCCCAACCTGAGACCCATCCCATGGGCAACAACCAATCCCTGACACTATTACTGATATTCTGTTATGCAGAATATCATAACTGTCTTCTGAGAGGCTCCACCCAGCAGCCAATGGTTTGTATTGGCTTTTTTAAAAAGTTGCTGTAGAGTAGTTAGTGAAATGCCAGCACCTGAGCTGGAAGTCTGAGAGAGGACAGACTTGGCCACACCATGTGTTCTCGAAAAGTAACTAATAAATAGGGTGTCGGTAACCTTCAAAATAAGACGATATATCCTGAGATGAGTCTAGCACTAACATTTATTTGTTTGGAACTTGCCAAGAAGGTCAGTAGATCCTGAACTTACAGTCCTCCTGCCTCTGACTTCTACCTGTTGGGCAATAGGTGTATGGCCATACCTAGCTTATTGTTAGTGGATTAGTAAAGTCAATACAGACAATGCCTTATGATCTTACATAACAAAAATCCATATACCCTCATATTTAAAAGGAAGCACCTACTTACAGTTATAGTTTTTTCTAAAGGAGAAACTTTGTTCAGATTTTATTTATACATGTCAGAGACAAAAGAAAAGATAAATTGCTTCAATATAATCATATATTCTTGCCAAAAATGTTCTTTAAGTTACTGAATTTATGTTTTGAAGTTGCCAAAACATTCACTTGAGTGCAATATATATCATAGTTGTTCTATTCATAGCTACTAAATCACATTTGCTAACCAGGTACACTCGCTCTCTTCCAACTGATTCTGGTTTTTTCCTGTTAGTCTATCAATCTTTGTGAGAAATTTGCTAACAAATTTACAGTGAAAAGGGTACATTTGATCTTTTTTAATCTACAACTTTCTTATTTATTTAAAACTTTTACTTTTAACTATGTGCACACATTTTGGGGGCACGGATTGGTGCACGTGAGTGCAGTACCCAAAGAGACCAGAAGAGGGAGGCAGATCCTCCTACTGCTGGGGTTACAGGAAGCAGCTGCAAGCAGCCAAATAGAGACGCTGGACTTGGATCTTTTGAAAGAGCAACAAGTGCTCTTAACCACTGAGCCATCTCTCCGGGCCCCAATTTATAGTATTAGGCACATTAAAATTTTAAGAGGAGATGACGTTGAAAGCTCCGATGTGATATCTCTCATTGCCTCTAATAAAGATTTTTAAAATTGCAATGTAATGTATTTTATAACTATAATTACCCGATTTCCTTTAGTGGATACTGTTCTAGTATCTGTGTGTCCCTTTGTGTTATCCTCGTCTTTCCTGTAGTTTTAAATTTTAGGCATATTTCTTTTTAATAGAATGCCATGAGCATGCTTGTTGAAACAATTATTTAAAATCAACGAGCAGAATGATTGCTTTAGTCTGTTTGCATTAAATGGTATATGATTATCTGGACACCTTTCTGTTTAGATCCTATATGTATTATTTTGCCCTTTAGGCACATTTCTTTCTTTTCCTTTCCTATTGTATTTGTGTGAACTGATTGCATTTTATGACATTGCGAGTATCTCCCATGCTGATATAAACTGAGTGTGAGAATAATTTAGCTCGAGACCAACTTCACCCATTCCATGTTTCTGCAAATGAAGTGCTATGCCACAGCCATCCTCCTTCCTTTAAGTAATTTCTTTAACTGCTTTGAAAATAAAGAGGCAAGTTTGAATAGTTATGTCAGAGACACAAAAACCTAAAATGTTGTTAGCTTTGTTTTTTAAGACTTATTTATTTATTTTATGCATATGTGTACACTGTCACTGTCTTCAGACACACCAGAAGAGGGCATCGGATCCCATTACAGATGGTTGTGAGCCACCATGGGGTTACTGGGAATTGAACTCAGGACCTCTGGAAGAGCAGTCAGTGCTCTTAACTGCTGAGACATCTCTCCAGCCCCAGCACACTTTGTAGGGAAAAGTCTGACTTTGGTTTAGATGATACACACTGGTGTTTATCTGGAAAATTCACTGTGAATTCCGAGGAGAAAACTGAAACTGTTTGTTTAGTCATCATTAGATAAAACTCAAAACTGTATTATCCACCATCTCGGGACAGTCTCTGTAGCAAGCAAACAACAAAAATCCTCTTAATTATCATCATCTCGGCACTGTATTTTATGACGATAGTGCCATTCATTCTATCTCAACTCTATATCGAACACAAACAATTGTTCTTTCTTTTTGAGGTTCATCTTTTAGCAACAGTCTTGCTTTTAATACTAAATTTTCTTTTAGCTTCCTGCTTTATATGCCTTGGAATGTTTTTATATTGCCTAAGGTTTTGAAAGATAATTTTGGCTAAAATCATAATTCTAAATGATTTTTTTTCCTTAGCAAAATTTCAAAGGCAGAAAGTATGTGTTGACTGATTTCCAATTTGAGTATCAAGCTTTGATTGATGGGTCAATTATTAGCCCAAAATTCACCTTCAGTTCTCTGAAATAAACACATGGCAGGGCGTCCTTCGATACATATGTACTTTCAGTTCCCTCGAGCACTGTAGTCTTGGGGAAAATGTCTGCAGAGCTAACTTCCAGTTTATCTAACTCCCTAAACCAGTACATCTAATAAAGTTTCTTTTTTTCCTTCTTGAATCTATCAGCCCATTTAAAATATTTCATACTTAAGATTTTGGTCTCCTCAGAAAGCACATCACATTTACATATTACCAAGAATATACTCAACAACTGGATGACCTCTCCGATTTGTGCTACCTCTGTTCTTCCGTTTAACCCTTACAGTACTTCCTGCACACTGTTCTGGCTATGAGCTTCACATGTTTTCAGTGGGTGGTCCTCAAGGCCTGGGATGGCACGGCAGTCCCCAGACAGCATCTCCCTGTTCTTCCTCCAATGTGTTTCCAGATTCACTAGAGAATCGTGAAAATTCACCAGTGTGATTGCGGTCACAAGTTCACACAAATATCCCAGAAGGCTCTTTTCCTTTCATCATGCAGAGACACAACAAATTTCTTTGCTGTCTGGTTCTGCTTGATTTCTGGGTTTACATAGTAGGCTCTGATACGGTCCTTTTCTCTGCATAGGTAGAAGGATTTGTTCCTGCCTATAAGGCTTGTGGCTGAAACCAAAGCTCCAGACCACAGTGCACACTCCACTCTCTGGATTATATCAGCCTGTTATATCTGGCCTCCATGGGTTTACCCCTCACTTTTAAAGTTACTTTCCTTTGTTTACAACCTTGCAATGCATTTAAGAGTATGTTTTATAGATCAGTGCCTGGTTCAGCCATCATCAGAGAAGCTTCTTCCTGCCGCAGATGGGAACAAATAGAGACCCACAACCAGACATTGTGCAGAATGAGAAGCCTTGGAACACTCAGCCCTAAAGGGGATGTCTCTCTCAAGTCTCTCCCCTAGGAGCTCAGGGAATCGTGAGGAAGAGGATATGCATAGAGTGTAAAAGCCAGCGGAGATGGAGGACACCAAGAAAGCAAGGCCCTCTAAATCAACATGAGCAATGCTCGCGGGAACACACACAGACTGGGGCAGCACATGCAGGACCTGCATGGGTCTGCAGCAGGCCCTCAGCTTACATGTTATGACTTCCAATTCAGTGGTTTTTATGGGATTCCTTAGCATACCAATAAAATCTATGATTCTTGTGCCTTCTCTTGGGTTCTCTTCCTTCTCTTGGTTTGTTTTATCTTATATTTTAAATGAATGAATGAATGAATGAATGAATGAATGAATGAATAAATAAATAAATAAATAAATAAATAAATAAATAAATACCTAGCCACTAGGGAAAAGGTTAACAACTGAACTGTCATTTATACCTACTGGGAAAATAAAAATCAGTTTTCTCCAGTAAAGTGACACTAGGTATTTCTACCACTCCAGGGCAGGCCTCATGTTCAGCTGGAATTGACCAGCACACAATGGATTCCAGTTTTGTGCATGTATGCTTTTATTTGATTAGAGTTCGCTCTTTTGTTCTGTTTTGTTTGGGGGATGTGATCTTATTTTTTTTCTTAGTTTGGGGGTTTTGTTGTTTTATTGGGTTTATGTTTGTTTTTTGAGGAAGAACTTAAAGTTGAGTTGAGGGAAGGATCTGGAAGGACTTAGAATATGAGTAATATATTTAAATTTAAAAATTATTTTAAACAAAATACATATGTATAAAAAAGTATTATATTTACATACATATATATGTACACATGTATCTGGAAGTGGGTGTATTTGATTGCAGACAGAATAATGATTACTATGTAACTTAAGCTACCTTACTGATCATGCAGCTCAAGTTTTAAAAATTGCTCTTTCTGGGATATTTTTCAGGAAAACAAATATAATCTACAATTTAAATTCTTTTTTACTGTATTTCACTATTCATTAGTAGCCATGCATGCTGAAAGAACAAAATATTATTCATAGTCCCCTAAATCAGGTCAGCTTCTATTTCAGCACTGGCAATGTCTTAAAGCACCTGATGTAGTCTTCTCTCTCTCTCTCTCTCTCTCTCTCTCTCTCACACACACACACACACACACACACACACACACACACACAATTAAATAATTTCCAGAACTAAAGGTATAGTTCAGTTGTGTATAAACATTGACTTTTCATTAAAATTGAAAGTCAAGGGGCAAAATTTAATTTAGGGTTTTACTTTTCTGAAATTTTGTGATTTATAAAGGCTGCGGGTTCTCTTAATTTTCCTCTCTGAGAGCATTGTCTTTCAGATGCCATTAATGAGTATCGTAGTGGCCCGATCTGAGCCCCCTGCTCCTTCTGTAACAGCCATCTTTCTACCTAAAGCAAGCGTAGCCTTGCTTTATACCTAAATAAGAGGAAATACTGGCATTGCTCACAATTTCTCATGCTTTCTCCTGTTTTCATCTTCTCCATCTTGATGTGACTCAGATGTAGACGCGGTGATGTGTCTGCTTTATCAGCTGCTGTATCTTCACTCTTCGCTTCAAACTTTCCAGCTTGCCTCGCCTCAAACAGGGTGAATGGGAAAGCGTAAGAGAAAGTGTAACTCAAGACGGAATCTAAAAGATAGATTGAGCACTAGACTGAACAGCTACGAGGTGGCTGCCTGTGTTTGGGAATGAGGATTCCTTCTGCCCTGAGCAGCACTGCAGCGTAAGCTAATTATTCATTGTAAATGTCTTGAGAGGTCACAGTTGCCAGACTGGAGAGTTGCCAGCAGGCTCTGGCTGGGATTCGATGACGATGATACAGGGAATATGAAGTGATGGTTCTTCAGCTGAAAAATAATTTTGTTTTTTCAGTCTGTTTTCTTTAGCTCAATGTAGAATTTCTTAGCCTTGGTTTCTTTAAAAAAAAAAAAAACTTGAATATTTATGATTTATGTCCTCTTATTTCCAAACTGGTTAAAGCACTTTCACAAAGCAGAACACGTGTAAAGTAGAAACATTTCCAATGTGCACAAAAAACCGCCAGCACCCTAGCTACTTATAAACACTTGAACCTATTAAAAACTAAATGTTTGTCTCTGGCAATAGCTAGAATATTACTAAAATAATATTAAGATCTTATGACAATTATTTGAGACCATCATGAGTACACACACATATAACTTTTGGAAGGTACAAAATCAGTGTCAATTTGAGTGTTTCTATGTATGTATGCATGTGTGTGCCCCTGTGTTCGGGTGGAAGCTAGAGGTGAGCTCGGGCATCCTTGCTGAGGAGACACCCACACTGCTTTTTGAGACTGGGTCTTTCACCGGGACCTGAGTCTCACCAACTGGGTGGG
Organism: Uromys caudimaculatus; assembly: GCA_028551405.1. Classification (NCBI taxonomy): domain Eukaryota; kingdom Metazoa; phylum Chordata; class Mammalia; order Rodentia; family Muridae; genus Uromys; species Uromys caudimaculatus. Next base: position 43,148,799 of record CM052706.1, read on the forward strand.
CTGGAAACTCCTGGTGAGTCTCCCTTTTCCCAGCACTGAAAGTGCGCATACACACCACAGCATCCAGCTGGTTCTGGGGATTGAATTCAGCTCCTCATACTCCCGTGCGGGGCTTCACTGAGCCATCTCCACAGTCCCTAGTATCGCCCTCAACAAGAAAAAAATAAGACGTTTTTCCACTCTTAGTTATTCTTGCTATTTTAAATATGCCTTTAAAGTTTGGACAAATTTTTTTAAAAAGCTATAAATCAGAGATTAGTGTTTTGGTCACCTATTAGTGAGTTAACTATTCGAAGTACAAAAGACCGTTAATTAATAACCTATATAATTAAGAAACATTTTACATCTGATAAATATTTTAGTCTAGGATGCATTTACACTTTATTTTTTTAATAAAGAACTGTGACACACACACACAAACCACAACAGAGGTTGGCATCGTGAGTTTAATATATTTTAAATGTAAACATACATCCAAGTAGTACATTTGAAGAATAATATAATAGAATTCTATTTCTTAAACTCTAGTCTTATCCCCATTGATACACTATTAACTTATTAACTAAAAATATATTACTTAATGCATCCCCCAATATCATCAATACCATAATTTCTATACTGTAAACTGTGCTTTAAAACAACATTGTAAAATATCTGAATTACAAACAAGCCACAAGGTTTAGATAATAATAACTATGGATTCTTGCTTGAAAGCTACAAACGGTGAGTTAGAAATGGTGCTTCGTGAATATTTTCAATCGACTGCTACAAGCCTCACCATGGAGCTTACAAAAAGTAGTAAGTGATCAACTAGAGACCCACTCCTCAGAAAGTCAGTGTGGGCTGGAGAAAGACCTTAGTACCCAGTCACCATTCCAACAGAGATAAATAAACATCAGAGAAAACAGCATGTGCGCACGCGCACGCACACACACGCATGCGCACGCACGCACACTTCACGCCACCCCAGAACCATCCCTAGTGTACTTATCCGTGCCTGGAGGAAAGTTTCCAAAATCCCTTTGTAAAATCGGGTTTTACACTGAGTTTATTCTCAAAAATGGGAAAATGGCATTTAGCTGTTTTAAAATGGTGATTCCGTCAAATCACATCAGCTGGCAGTGTCCATTATAAAGGCAAGTGACAGCAAAAGACTGTTGGCATGAAGTGACTCTTGTCTGTAGGGAGTGAAATGGAGCACATGCGATTATTTCTTTACTTCGGATTAAGTTTTAAACAAGAAAGAAAGAAAAAAAGAAAGAAAGAAAAACATGGCAGCAGTAGTGTTATAAACAGTGATCGGGCTGATTCTTTGAGGTAAGGTTGTATTGTACTTTTTTGTGTCAGTTTGGAAACAGGTGGACATAGACTCAAGTCTGAAGCTTTCACCTTCTTGCAAAAACAAAACAAAAGAAAAAGCAAAAAAAAACAAAAACAAAAACAAAACAAAACAAAATCTGCCAGTCAGAAGCAAGAAGCAGCATGCTCCTAGAGTCCCACCATTTCCTTTAAAGAGAAACATTTCCATTCAAGGGAACAGTTAAAAGAATTACGCAGTCTTCCAGCTTCTGTGTCCTGCCTGCCGCTCACTAATTCAAATCCGGTTCAACATTTTACTTAAGCCAAGAAGCACAAATGGTAAACAATGTGGTTTGTAAAATGTGGTGTTGTTAGTTACTTTATTTCTAGATATTTTATTTGAGTTTTAGTTAGTGCAATATGTCAAATGTATTCATTTCCCTTCAACATTAAACTGTCAAAGGAGTTCTACTTAATATCAGAAATTATTTATATTATTAGCCTTGAGACAAATGTTGGCATAGAACTAAACTGGACTCATCATACCCCGACAAAAGTTAGAATAGGAATCTATTATATAATATGGGGCTCTTTAACAGATTTTACTGGTAAGGCATCCAAAAGAGAATATATATTTTTAAATAAATAAGAAGTGTATATACATAATATCATACATAGAGAGATGAAATGACCAAGATCATTTAGGAAATTCCCCAATTCCCTGCTTTTTATTGCAGTCATAAACATAACACAGATCTGTTTTGTTATTATCACAAGTACTTCCAGTTAGTGGCAGCCACACGAACGTACTACCATATTTCTGTATTTCTTCAAAATTACATTGGAGCTGTCATCAAAGTACAGGACCGAGATGGCATTTAGTTTGGTTGGAGCACAGCAAGGCTTGGGAACATGGTCAGGAAACATCAGGTGTACCTGGCAAAGAAAGAAGGGGGAAAAAAGAAAATGAGGCTTTTAAAGGAATGGGGTAAATATTTCATTTACAGCTTTAAGAATATGATGATTATATCACAACTCTTTTTTTTCTTTTTTTCTTTTTATTTTTTTTTTATACTTTATTTACATTCCAATGTTTCCCCCTTTGCAGGTCTCCTCTTTGGAAACCCCCTATCCTCTCCCACCTTCCCCACCTTTATGAGGGAATTCCCCCTCCCACCCACCCACCCACCCACTCACCCACTCCCGTATTCCCACCTTGACATTCCCCTTTACTGGGGCCTCTAACACCCTCAGGCCCAAAGGCCTCTCCTTCCCCTGATGGCCAACAAGGCCCTCCTCTGCCACATATGTGGTCCGAGCCATGGGTTCCTTGATGTGTATTCTTTGGTTGGTAGTCCAAACTCCAAGACGACAGGGGGGGGTCAGGCCAGTTGACACTGTTGCTCCCTCCATGGGGCTGCAAACTCCCTCAGCTCCTTCAGTCCCTTCTCCCACTCCTCCATCTGGGACCTCACTCTCAGTACAGTGGTTACTATAAAGTGAAACTTGGGTATTCCAAACTTTTGGGCTAATATCCACTTATCAGTGAGTACATACTGTGTTTGTTTTTTGTGACTGAGTTACCTTGCTCAGGATGATATTTTCAAGTTTCATTGATTTGCCTGCAAATTTCATTAAGTCAATTGTTTTTAAGGGCTGAGTAGTACTCCATTGTGTAAATGTGCCACATTTTCTGTATCCATTCCTCTGATGAGGGACATCTGGGTTGTTTCCAGCTTCTGGCTATTATAAATATGACTGCTATGAACATAGTGGAGCATGTGTCTTTATTACATGTTGGAGCATCTTCTGGGTATATTCCCAGAAGAGATATAGCTGGGTCCTCAGGTAGTATTATGTGCATTTTTCTGAGGATCCAACAAACTGATTTCCAGAGTGGTTGTACCAGCTTGCAATCCCACCAGCAATGGAGGAGTGTTCCTCTTTCTCCACATCCTCGCCAGCATCTGCTGTCACCTGAGTTTTTGATCTTAGCCATTCTGACTGGTGTGAGGTGGAATCTCAGAGTTGTTTTGATTTGCAGTTCCCTGATGACTAAGGATGTTGAACATTTCTTTAGGTGCTTCTCAACCATACAAATTTCCTCAGTTGAGAATTCTCTGTTTAGCTCTGTTCCCCATTTTTTGATGGGGTTATTTGGTTTTCTGGAGTCTAACTTCTGGAGTTCTTTGTTTATGTTGGATATTAGCCCTCTATCAGACATAGGATTGGTTAAGATCTTTTCCCAATCTGTTGGTTGCCATTTTGTCCTATTGACAGTGTCCTTTGCCTTACAGAAAGAAGCTTTGCAATTTCATGAGGTCCCATTGGTCGATTCTTGATCTTAGAGCATAAGCC
>CM052706.1:43152955-43205193 GCA_028551405.1 Uromys caudimaculatus
GATATCTGTTAAACCCATTTGGTTCATAACATCTGTTAGTTTCACTGTGTCTCTGTTTAGTTTGTGTTTCCAAGATCTGTCCATTGATGATAATGGGGTGTTGAAGTCTCCTACTATTATTGTGTGAGGTGCAATGTGTGCTTTGAGCTTTAGTAAAGTTTCTTTTATGAATGTGGGTGCCCTTGCATTTGGAGCATAGATGTTCAGGATTGAGAGTTCTTCTTGGTAGATTTTTCCTTTGATGAGTATGAAGTGTCCTTCCTTATCTTTCTTGATGACTTTTGGGTGAAAGTCGATTTTATTAGATAATAGAATGTCTACTCCAGCCTGTTTCTTGGGACCATTTGCCTGGAAAATTGTTTTCCAGCCCTTTACTCTGAGGTAGTGTTTGTCTTTATCACAGAAGTATGTTTTCTGAATTCAGTAAATGCTGGGTCCTCTTTATGGATCCAGTCTGTCAGTCTATGTCTGTATGTGTTCTTCCCAGGATCTTCTAGCTTTCATAGTCTCTGGTGAGAAGTCTGGTGTAATTCTGTTAGGTCTGCCCTCATATGTTACTTGACCTTTTTCCCTTACTGCTCCTAATATTCTTTCCCTGTTTTGTGTATTTGGTGTTTTCACTATAATGTGACGGGATGAATTTCTTTTCTGGTCCAATCTGTTTGGAGTTCTGTAAGCTTCTTGTATATTTATGTTCATCTCTTTCTTTAGGTTAGGAAAGTTTTCTTCTATAATTTTGTTGAAGAAATTTACTGGTCCTTTAAGTTGGGAATCTTCACTCTCTTCTATACCTATTATCCTTAGATTCTGTCTTCTCATTGTGTCCTGGATTTCATGAATGTTTTGGGTTAGAAGTCTTTTGCATTTTGCATTTTCCTTGACTCTTGTGTCGATGTTATCTATGGTATCTTCTGCTCCTGAGATTCTCTCTTCTATCTCTTGTATTCTGTTGGTGATGCTTACATCAATGACTCCTGCTCTCTTTCCTAGGTTTCTAACTCCAGGGTTGTGATTTCTTTATTGTTTCTATTTCTATTTTTAGCTCCTGGATAGTTTTGTTCATTTCCTTCGTCTGTGTGATTGTGTTTTCCTGTAATTCTTTAATGGATTTTTGTGTTTCCTCTTTAAGGGCTTCTACTTGTTTGCCTGTGTTCTCTTGTATTTCTTTAAGGGAGTTATATATTTATTTCTTAAAGTCTTCTATCATCATCATGAGAAATGATTTTAAATCTGAGTCTTGCTTTTCTGGTGTGTTGGGGTATCCAGGACTTGCTGTGGTGGGAGAGCTGGGTTCTGATGATGCCAAGTAGCCTTGGTTTCTGTTCCTTATGTTCTTGCCCTTGCCTTTTGCCATCTCGTTAACTCTAATGTTAGCTGGGCTTACTCTGTCTTGCTGTGGCTTGTCCTTCCTGCAGGCCTCTGTATCAATACTCCTTGAAGACCAGCTCTCTCTGAGAGGTATTTGGGTTTGGAGAGCTGTGGCACAGGGGGTAGCTCTGGGGTGTAGACAGAAACCAGAAGGATCTTGTCCCCAGCTGTCCCCTAGTCCCTGTGTCCTGATGGCTCTGCAAGGGTCCCTCTTGATCCAGTGAGTGTGAACGGAATGGGTGGTCTTGCCTGATTATTACAACTCTTTGATGAGACAACTCATCACCTGATTCCTTTATACGTCACAGATGACTGACTAGCCTGGGGGCTGATTGACAGGACATATCCTCAATCAACAGTCACTAAGAATCAAACCAACAGTTCTAAGTAAGTGTGGGGGTCAGGGTTTGAAATGCAGTTCATCAAATAAGGCCAGCTTTGTAAGGAATATTCAGCAGAGTTTTTCTGAGGGAAAAGCGTAACACTTTATATTGCCTGCTTGTAATTGACCCAGTATCTTCTACATACACTACCAGAGAAACAGAGGCTATAGGCTCAAGTCGGTGAAGTCACACTTGGACTACAGAAAGTTCTAAGTCTGCAAAATGGTGTAATAGGATAGTTAAATGATATGTCACAAACATGTGCCAACTCTTATTCTGCCATGGAAAAGATAAGCTAAAAACCACAATGAAATAAAATCTATATTTGTTTTGCCTGAACTCAGGACCCTTTTCCTCCTAGTGGGTTGTCATAACCAACTGTGATGTGAGGGTTTGTGCCCAGTCTTATTATATCTTCGTAGGTCATGTTCACTGGATATCCCTGGGAGACCTATTCTTTTCCTCTTTCTTTCTATTTTTCTTTCTATATTTTTCCTTCTCTCTTTTTCTTTGTTTCTTTCTTTCAAGGGAAACAGGAAGAGTGGATCTGCAGGAGCGAAGATTGGGGGAGGGGCTGTGAGGAGAGAAGGAAGGGGGAACTGAGGTGGCAATGTAATGTATAAGAGAATAAGAATTTTTTAAAAATCTAGTGCTTGTTTTAGAGCAACGAGTTCAACTCTTTTTTAGTAGACTGACTGGAGTTTAACATTATTTTCCTTTCCCTATACACTCCACAGAAAACTGCCAAAAAAGCAAGCTAAAACTGAAGCAAGGGACCCAGATAGTTCACAAATTGAATATCCATTCTCCTTAAGAGATTGAAAATGTAAGCCGCGTGGAAAAGTGACATGCTCAAATAAAAGCTTGGGTCTCATTTTGATCACACTGGAAGTTTGCCTGTAAATTATAATAATTGAGCTAGAAGTCAGAATATGGCTCCCACCTACTCTGGCCCTTTCCCCAAAGGAGTTTATGGGAAGTCCCCATGACAAGCCTTAAGGGATCTACAAAAGAGCAAACACAGCCTCTTAAAGTTTTGGCTTTACAGTGTCCTGGCTGAAATGGTCTAGGAGGCCTACGTGTGAGCAGAAACACAGGACAAATGAATGATCCCACATGACCTTGAAATTTCCTAAGACCTCACAAAACTGAAAGTTGGAGAGCTTCTCCGGATTTCAGATGCGGCTTGTACCCCTCATCAGCTTTATCTCCCGTAACCCTCACCTCAACCCTCACACGCATGATTGATAAGCCCCAGGTTTCAGTGGCCTTGGCAGCCTCAATAAGCAGCGGCTCCAAACAAAATGGATTTGTTCTTGAATGATTCTTCGAATGTATTAGTCACTAACATGATCTTCCTGAACAAAGAGCATGCCTGTCTTGGTGCCCCACATGCTTCACAGAACAAATGTAAAAGCACTCACGATACAGAAACACTAAAGTCAAACTTGTCCGTGAACTTGAGGTTTGTAATGATGTGTCTAATATAACAGGTCGATAAGCGAGTCAGAGAACAGTCTCCCAAGTTCACACCAAGATTTCTTTTGTTTTTCCTTTAATACCATTTCTAGACTGTAGCCATAAAAATGAAGACACTTGTTTATAGATTTATAAGAAAAAATAAAGTAAATAAGGAAAGTGGATAATTTGACAAAAGATTTTTATTAGTATTCATGCTTAGCCTGAGGGAACTTGGATATATTGAATATATGTTTAAAGAAGAATTCAGTTTTCTTACTCAGGCATTATTATTTTATAAATGACAACAAAAGCAGATCAAGACATTTTTGAGAAATCAAGTAGCATTGTTTTATAAGCTATCTTGTTAGAGTTTCTATTGCTGTGATTGTACATTGGGACCAAAATCTCTTTTCAGAGAGAAAAGAGATTATTGCATTTTAAAACCCGGAGTCCATCCATCACCCAAGGAAGTCATGGCAGGAATCTGGAGGCAAAAGCTGAGGGAGAGGCCATAGAGAAATGCTGCCTTCTGGCTTACCCATCATGAATGCTCAGCTGCTACCTCTCAGCACCCCATACCATCAGCCCAGAGGTACCCCCACACACAGTGAGCTGAGCCCTCCCATGTCAATCATCCATCAAGAAAGTGCACCCCTGGCTTGGCCACAAGGCAATCTGACACAGTTCCAGCTTGTGTCAAGGTGACATAAAACTATTCAGCACATAATCTAAAAGCAGCCGTTCCTCTCTGTCACTACATACATAGTGGTCATACTGTCCCTTCAGAAGATAAATCAGCGGCATGCCTCACAATCTACCAGTAGGAATCTGAGTCCAGCATCTTTGCAGAGCCTGCCCGCCCCCCGTTGCTCAAGGATACTAACCCATAGTAAGAAGTATTTATGAGGAGAAGGCACATCTGACTTCAATTCTCCCCGGGGGTTTACTTCATGCCTCACACACTGTCATTAAAGTAGCCTATCTCATGAAAAGACATTTTATATGTAGCTATCGAAATACTTATTTGCTCTTTTTCTTTTCCTCTCCCTGATTTTATTTCTAAACATTTTAATCAAATCCATGCTTACCCACCATAGACGAGCACTCCGGGACAGGCTAGTCTACAGTATCTTTAAGTCAAGAGTGATCCCAGGAAATGAAAAGGATTTCCCAGGAAAATATACTATTGGCTCCCCTGAGATCAGCTAACATGTATGGTGGGCCACCTGTGTATCACTTGTGAATGTATGGAGAGAGGGGTAAAGGTGACAAATAAAGGAGCTGTGAAGGCGCGCGGGAGGGCCGGACACATCGGCTGCAGAGATGAGTATGCTGTGATGAGCTTGCAGACTCGTAGATGTGCTGCGTTCATGGGAAGGCAGGGTAGGAGGCTCATCAAGGTAAGGGTCCAGCAAAGGGGGATTAAGTCTGAAAGAGAGAACTGACCTGGCAGATGGTGCGAAAGGGGGCAGGGAGATGAGTCAATTGGTAAAGTGCTTGCTCTGCAAGCATGGAGACCTGAGTTTTGAACCCCCAGCACTCAAAACAAACATGCAAGTGAACAAGCTGGGCGTGGGACTGGCGAGGTGGCTCAGTGGTTAGGAGTGCACATTCCTCTTGCCCGGGTTCATTTCCCAGAACCCACGATGGGAGGCTCACAACCGCTTGTAAGTCATCTCCGGGGGTGTTGCAGAACATCTTCCCAGAGTAAAAATGAATCTTCAAAATGAAAGTAATCCCAGGTAAGCATCAAGATATTTAAATACTTGATATGTCTGTTTATATATTATAGTATATTTGTATGAATCCTTATTTAGAAACTAGCTACTCTGCCCGTCAGTTTTTGAGTTTAAATGGATGAAGGGGAAAGGTAAAATTTCAAGGTCAAATGTAAATTCTAAGAGTTTGGAGCAGAGCTTCCTAAATAAGCCTCCCTCAAAGGATAGCGTCACTCTGCCATCAGCAAAACAACGCTACTTCTGTCTTCCTGATTCTACAACCGTATTCTCTTCTTCTTCTTCTTCTCCCAGATACATAATCACGGTTTTCATACTAACCCAGACACTATATACCGATTCCATAACATAACCTAGTGCACCTCCTCAGAGACGGCCGTCTTCCAGAGTACACCCCACTGACATGTCAGGATGCTTGGAAAGGCTGAGTATGTTCAATAGATGTATTATAGTCACAGGTCACTGAGTCAACACGTCCCTAGCTCATGCACAAGAAGATGCTGAGGATGCTAGAAATCCAATCATTTCTAAATATCTGGAAGTATGGAAGAAGAAAGCAGGAAGGTAATTTTCCTTTGGAAAATAACAAAAATAAAAGGAAGTGAGGATAAGGAAAAATCAATAGACGTTATTCTATTGCTTATATACTGTCTTCAATGACTGAGGTACAAAAGCATGTCAAGAACTTCCCTAAAATAACTATATCAGAAGCTCTCAGATGAAGTTCACGCAGCTGTTATTCAGTGTTTCAATAAATAGTACTAGTGAATTTCTAGTTTAAAAACTCCCCTGGCTAATCACAGTGTTGGAATAAAGTCTATGCAGCATAGCAACATTGTTCAGTTACTTCAGTTTTCCCAGCTGAATTTGTACCAACTCTGAGACCAGGATTATTGATTTAAGTCAATCTTAATTTCTTACTATACCCATAATTGTTACTCCAGCTACAAGTTACAAAGGAATTTGAGAACTTGAGGTTGATAATTAAATTTTCATTAAAGCAACTCTATACTGTGTATTACAAACCATCCTTTATCCCATCAGCATAGAACATACCAGAGTCTGGACTATGGCGTGGTTGGTGGCATTCATATGGGCATTAAGTGGAAAAGAGCATTCTCCATCACAGTAAAAGGCAGCGTACCCTTCTGGTGCTATGATCCAGTCCTGAAATGTACAAAAGCAAGAAAAATAATATCATCTAAATGACAGTAAAGACAGATAATTCCTAAGTAGTACTCAAAGATACTCAACCTAAATAAGTTTCCTTTCTTAGTCCAACAATTATTCTAAAAATTCCACTTCTCCTACATCTTTTAATTTTTAGTTGAAATTTTCAACTAAAGTATAAATATTTTCACACACAAAAAAATTGTCCGTTCTAATTTCTCCCAAGAGGTTACTATATAAAACTTAGTATACATTAATCATTCTGCATTTGAGAATAAAATTATAATCACAAAATAGCATTCTAAATATTGCTTAAACTGGGAAGGATGAACTCTGGGGCATTCAAGGGAACCAGAAAATGTGGGGAGTGGATGAAGTCTTGACGGAATCTGTGTTATTGACATGAGCACAGCCATGTCAAGGACTCCAGTGATTCATGGGAATGGCAAGGACTTCCCTAGGATAGGCTAGAGGAACGGCAAGATGTTCCCTGAGTCAAGCTTAGAGGAGCGGTAAGACCTCCCCAAGCTGAAGTATCAGCCACAGCTTCCTCCTCCAGGGTGAACACAGGCTGAGCCTGCTCCCCTCCAGAGACACCCTGTCAGGATTAGTTAGCACACCTCCATCTTGTTCGCCTGGATATAATAAGTTCTGAGTTTCCTGGCTGCTGCTGGTATGTCTCCACCAAAGCACGTGACCCACCCGATCCCAGCTTTTCTTTTTATACATCTGTCACTTCTTCATTCCAAAGCCCTGCAGGCTGAGGCAAGTGATATCCAGTGTGGGTCCTTGACTGCAGGGAACACATATTGGTCAGGCCAGGGAAAACTCTAGAGGCAAGAACAAGTGCATAAAGAAAGCATCTCTGTAAGTCGGGTGTGTACCATGGGATGAGGAGAATCTGGAGCTAGACAGTTTGTGCTTTAAGGTGGATTTTGAGGAACTGTATATTATCTTGGCATTCACCCAATCTCCAGCGAGACAAAGGATCTGTATGAAACTATGGAAATTGGCAGTTGTCACCAACCTTTAATAGTACCAGTCAGTTGCTGATCTCAGTGCACTCAGTGTGGATAAAGGAGGGTTGCAGCCCTGAGATCAGACAAGATTTGATATGTCACACAGATTACCAACACATATGTGTGACAGCAGATCTTATAATGAAAGCAAGTATAATTGGTAATTAATTAAAACCCACTTCCAGGGTGTTTGAACACACAGTAGTAATACTGCAGATATGGACCAATTACATTGGCACACCCTAGAAATTCAAAAGGCTTAGGGGCAAATTGTCCTGACTGCTAATATTACAAGAACTATCTTTGATGAGCATCAGGGTTTCTAACTTGTTAAAAAAAAAAAAAAATTTGCTGGGCAAAGTGGCTGTTTGTTCTTTCTTTCTGTCATCCTTACAGTCTGGTATTGAACATTGCAACAAAACACCTTGGGACTAAAAATAAAGACATCCTGAACATCTAAGTAATAAGGAATGGGCAGATATGAGAGGCAAATGGCGTCCAGAGGGAATGTATATTACTATCGTGAACATGGCCTTGTCAAAGACTCCAAGACCTCCGACTCGTGGGAATGGCAAGACCTTCCGTTGGTAAAGTGCAGATGTTGACACTGCGTGCAGAAGTCACTGGCTGCAGATTTCTCCTCAAGGATAACTGCAGCTGAAGTCAACTCCCCTACACACACACACACACACACACACACACACACACACACACACACACACACACACACACGGATTAGCTAGCCCTGCCCTTCTTCCTTCATGCTTCATATAGTTGTGCTGAGTCTCTGGACTGCTGCTGGTGTGTCTCCATCAGAGCACACACTTCACCTGATCCCAGCTTTTTGGTAAGCACATCTGTCATTTCTTCATTACCATGTTGTCCTAGTCAGGTCAAATCCAAAAGCCATGCAGGCTTCAGCAGGAAAAGACACGGAGAGCAGAACTGAGCTCATTCTCATCCCTGCTTCATAGCTCACTCCTGCTCTTAAGGGGCTTGCAAGCTGATGAAGCTTTACCATCTGTTTTATCTCCTGTTTTTCTTTTCATCCTTATGCTAATCTACAATCTTTTTAGACAAAATTAATTAGAGCAAATTCCTAAATACTGCACCTGAAAACTTTTAGGAAGTTTAAAAGCATCCAATGATTTCCCCATTCCCAGAAAAACAAATATAAATATAATTATTCATAATGAAATTTTAATCATAAAATTTGACTTTCTATGCAGTAGAGGACACTCCATTGAAGAGGCAACCTACAGAATGGGGAAAGTCTTTGTCAGCTATGTGTCTAACAGAGGGTTAATATTTAGACTGCATGAAGCATCAAAACAATTAAACATTAAGAAAATAAACAACTCAAATTAAAAAATGGGAAAAGAACTTTAACATGGCCATGTCCTCAAAACATGGCATACAAATACTTAAGAAACTTTTTTTAATATTCAACATTCTTAGCCACCAGAAAAATGAAAATTGAAAACTTTTTGAAATTTTACCTTACTTTATTCATAATTCCTAAAGTAAAAACAAACATAAGTGATAAATGCTGATATAGATGTGGAGAAAGAGGAACATTTATCCACTGCTGGTGAGAAAGAAACTGATAAAGTCACTATGACTATCATCACCAAGATTTCTCAAAGAGCTTAAAGTAGGTCTAACACATGATTCAGCATAGAGCTCCTGGGCATAAACCCAAAACACCCTATATCCTACTATAGAGATGCCTGCTCATCCATATTCACTATTTATATAACTAAAAAATCAAAACAGCCTAGATGCCCATCAACTGATGAATGGAAAATAAAATTGTAGTATATTTATATTATTGAATATCATTCTGCTGTTAAGACAAATGAAATTAAAAGGTAAATGTATGAATCTGGAAGCCATCATTATGAATGACATAACCCAGACCAGAAAGACAAGTATCACATGTTTTCTCCTATTTATAAATGTTACCTATGAATCTTCAGATATGTGTGTTTTACTTGAAATATCCACAGAAGTCGGGAAATTACGAGGAGATATGGGGAGGAGCTTTTATGAACAGTGAGATGCAATACAGTGGTTAAAGTGTTAAATGGGACTAATGGAGCAGAAAAGGTTAAATTTGAGTGGAAGGGGGGCTGTAGGGTAGAGGATGGTATATATAACATTAAAGACCTTTTCTTAAATGAAATATAGAAATATATTGCTGTACAATCTCCCTATGTATATGTATATGTACTTACACATACAGAGAAAGTTTTAAAATGGAGTTACCCTAAACAATGCCCCTACTACAGGACAAGCTAACAAACAAAGAAACCCAGTGCAATGGATGAGTTGCTTCTTTAAGAATTGTTACCAGTGAGATTCTAAGGAACTCCAAACATTACAAGCTATTCTCCAACAGTGCTCTTGGTTACCTTCCAGAACTCGACAATACGACTCTGTTGCTGAAGATATCACACACTTGAGTTATAAAAATTTGAGAAATCTAGTGGAATCGACCTGGATGCTTCATTATTACTGGCTGGCTTAATGCTAGACGGTCCCATCCTGATGCTGAAGGATAAAATCAATCATTCATCTTACCCAACTGTGAACTACACTGACACAATACATATACATGTGAACTATATCAAATACAATGATGACTGGCCTGCCAAGACGTGCCCACTGGTGCAATGGCGGTCCTATTGTCATAGGAGTCACTAACTGCTTTCCAATTGGGTATGCCACATTCTACAAGATGAAACTTACCTGGCTCCAGGAGAAAATTTACTGTTATTATGCTGCTAAATGAACACAATGTTAACCAACTCCTAATGCTTTGTTATACCCTTAGGCTACTGTACCTCTCATTCCTCATCACAAGGGTTTATATTGCCGTAGATAGTGATTAGCCTAGATATCCATACTAGACAAGAGACTACGGAATGATTAGCCCTAAATGAAACATATATACTACACCTACCTCCTTCCAAAGCACACACTGTGGAAGTAAGAGCAGAAAGATCTTAAAAGCCAGAGGCTGTACATGACTATAAACAGTGTCTTCTGGACACAATAGGGTAAAGACACAATTTGTGGTAATTGTAACAGCATGCACAAGACCCAAGCAAGACCAAATCTCAGTATGGAGAAGGGAATTGTATATGTAATGCAATCCCTAAATAGGTTGCTATTAAAATATTTGAGCAGCACAAATTGATCTTGGTTTCTTTTTTAAGGAACCTAGGATGAGTAAGGAAGTGGGCTAAACCTGGGAAGAGTTGAGGAAGGAGAGTGAATATGATCAAAATACTCTAGATGAAAATTTCAAGGAACTAATAAAATATTAAAAACAAAAATACAATAAAAACAAATATATAGTTTTATCTTAATATTATTTTGTATCATTTTAATTTTGTGAATATAATACTATGAAGGTGGCTCATATACTGAGAATTTGTTGTAATTCCAAAGAATTCCAAAAGAAATCTGAAAACTTCATCTTTAATTGTTTTCAGAGTCATTAAAAATTATTTTTTCTAGATTTCCTCTTTATCTTGTTTGTGAAGCATATTAAAAAATGAGTTTCAAGTGAAAGAAAAGTATTCTTGCAAACCAGATTTATGATTTAAACTTTATAGTTAGAATTTCTATTTCCTAAACAGAACTGTGATGGTAATGGAGCTAATGTAAGCATTTATAATAATCCAAACACATATTTTATCTTCATTTTTAAAAAGTTGTAAAAATGCTGTGAAGAAGACTCAGTAGGTAAGAGGGCTGACTGGGAAAACATGAGGGCTTTGGTTTAGGTACTCAATACCCAGGTAAAACTCTGGGAGACAAAGGAGTAGCGGGGGACATGTCTGTCATGTGTTGGGGGTTTGATTTGTGCTTACATGGAAGTTCACACGTCCCTCGGCTGCAGGTCCCTGCCAAGAGTTGTTTTTTTTGTTTTTTGTTTTTTTTTAAAAAAACCGGTCAGTAAAGAACCAGCAGCCAATGGCTGGGCAGGGGGAATAAGGCGGGACTTTTGGGATTCAGAGAGAGAAGGAGCAAGATCATCACGAAGAGGAAGCAGAGATCAATCAGACTTAGGAGCCCTTCCACAAGTAAGAATCTAGGAAAGTAGCCCCAGGGGCCACCCCCCCCCCTTGGATCCGGGGTAGCAGAGATGAAATATAGATTTAGCAAGCATCAACTCAGGAATATTGGAGGGGAGTGTGTCAGCCACATGGAGGTTCAGGAGTGGCCCAGTCATTGAGCTAGTAAGGCATATTAAAAATAACAGTGCGCAAACGTGTCTTTTAATCGCAAATCCAGAGAACTCTGGCGGGTGCTCATCCACCGGGAGTTCAGAGCAGTTTAACAATTTACTGCTACTGTCATGCTTTCTTGTAATCCCAGGATTTTCTACATTGGAATAGGAAAGGCATAACAATCACTGGCCCTTCCTGGCAACCACCACATCCCCAAAGACAATGAGCTCCAGACTCAGCTGAAGGACAACTATTTCAAAGAGTAAGATGGAAAGTGATGGGATCAAACACATGATGGTTGCTTCTAGTCTACACACATGCTCACAGACAAGCACACACATGTGCATACAAAAATGAATACATTAGTAAATGTTTATTATATATGCAGGCCATATTGGTCCATGCCTAGAAGCCCAATACATGGGACACTAAAGCAGAAGGACCAAAGACATCTTGGGCTGCATAGTGAGACTCTGATGCATGCAAAACAAAAGACTTGGGATATTTAAAGGACAGTATTGTTTCTATCCATTCTTAAATGTTACATTTAAGAACGTTATATTTCCCTTGATAGTTCTTAAACCCAACTCATTATGTTCCAATAAGGAAAAAATAATAAGGAAATGAAAATGATGGTGTGAACCACATGCCAAGTACTCTTCGGAATGGTTATTATATTGGAACAATTACTAGACTTACTAAGGATTTAAGATAAAACAGAAAAGAAGCACCAAAGCTGAGCGATCTTACCTGCCATCCCAGATCTCGGAAACTCACATAGAGTTCATGCTTCTTGCAGGCTTGTTTCTGTTCACTGGTATTATAATCTATGGATTAAAGAAAAACAAAACTCAGATTTTAAACAAATGACTGTCTACTAGGTGTAGAGGTGTACAATTTCTGTTATGAGATTATATATAGATAAGGTTTCTGGAAGAGATTGTATTTAAAGATGTAAAACAGGAATTTGACACTTGACCGAGAATTTTGGCTGTCGATCAGTTTTCATCTGTGGAATGTAGACAATATCATTTGCTTTATAAAGTTCTGAAAAGATTTCTGTTGCCACCTATATGTCAGGCATAGGCTGGTGATGCCACTCACTAAGCACTATTAGTTGTGTGATCATTCATTAATTCAGTCCTACTATAGTGGTACTTTATATAAATATATACTGTATATTAATCAATATTTTCTGCATAGATACTTTTGAGCAGATGCCAATATCTCTGGAGATCTTGTCTAAGTAAGTGTCATCAATATAAGACTCAAATGTATATTCACTTTAGGCATCTTCATTCCTGGCTAATGGAAGTACCCAGGCAAAAAATCAATCAGTCAAATAGCTCAGGCAACACACTCCCATTTCTCTTCGTTCTCACATCCAATCTTTCAGGAAGTCTTCCACACAGCTTTCAAATAGATTTCAAACCCTCTTTCTCACAGTCTCTACTACTGCTCCTGGACCAAGCCACCATCACTAGCCAGGATTACTGCTGTGTCATGAGGGGTAGTCTTTCTCCCCTTGTACCCATACAATAAAGTGCTGAGCGGGCTTTTATCAAATTGATTGTACATTTGTCTGAAAGAAGCCCTGCTCTAGCTCCAGCATCACCAGACACGAGATCTTTGCAGAATGGATACTGACTTGCCGTGAGTTGGTCTCATTGCCTCTCTCACACGTTTCCAGTAATTCTCTTCCTTAACCTTCCCACTCATTAACAACTGCCGTTGTTACACACTGTTGAATTTGGAACTCATTCAGGGCCCTGACCCTGCTGTGCTCTTTTCCTGGTATTTTCTTGCATGGACATCAACACCACTAAGTGCTGTATTGTTCAGTAATTTTCAAGTACCATCTTCTCTAAAAGAGCTGGTCACTAACTAGCACACTTAATATTGTAACTCTGACACCAACAGTCCCCATTTCTCTCATCACATAAACAAGTGATTTATGTTTCACTTACACTCTGTGACCTTCTCTGCCATTGGTTATTCATGACATGTATTACTTCTTATCTCTGTTCTCCCCCTAGCATAAATCTTCACCAAGTCAGAAAACCTGTTTAACTCTGGTTCATTGATGTATACCAAGTACTAGAAATAGCAATTATACATAACATACATTTCATAAATATTTGGAGAATTAATGTACTTATTCCCTATAGTTTTCCATTAGTAATTTAAGACAGATACATTATTTCTATTACATATTTTGCAATGTATTTAAAAATGATAAAATTTGCATAATTGTTTTAATAAATTAAATATAAATGTAAAATTCTATTTTGCATCTGAAATAAAGTAAAATGTATTTAAAATGCAGAACATTTTTTATGTTGTCACTGGAATTCTCTCCCACTTTCTAAAAGATTTGTATTATTTCCAATGTGAAAGAGAAATATATAACTTACTTCAAAGAAATTTTGTGTCACTATTTCACCTTCCAACTTCATGATTGAATTGCTAAAGAGTCTTGAACCAGAAATCAAATGGTGACTCTGTTATCTTTATAATTATTTCAAATGATTATTTGTTTGATATCAGATTAAAAAATGAAATAGTAGAATTCCCCCCTTATGTAATAATTGAATAAATATATGTTAATAATTAGAAATAAAGAAAATTTTGTTTCAATTTCTGTCCTTTCTCTTTCAGGGAAACTTCTACCTTAATCTGAATAATACCCCAAACAATTTTATTCAGGCAGTGAATGAGTATGTTTTTAACCAAAAATATAAAGTGAATGCATTACATATACACATTTATAAAGTAAATAGTTAGATAGATAGATAGATAGATAGATAGATAGATAGATAGATGATAGCTAGACAGACAGACAGATAGAAAAGTAGATGATTAATATAGACTACTTTGGTTATTAGAACTCTATGTTTACAAAAAAGAAAATGAATAAAATTTTAAAGCCCAAATATCTTGTTTCATTAATATAGTTTCATAAAGACTAAGTTATATATATACATATACATATACATATACATATATATATATATATATATATATGTGTGTGTGTGTGTGTGTGTGTGTGTGTACATATATATATAATATTACATAAAGGTAGTGAGCAATTAAATTTATAATGGATTCTTGTTCCAAGAGTCTGATGTCATGGAGAGTTATACCTGTATGCTTATTCTGTCAGAAATAAAAATTAATGGGCACTGAGTGAAGTAAATATTTTACCTAAATCAGCAAAATCTGAAGTTAGGTTCACTCTCAATAGTTGGCAGAGTAAGCTGCAGGAAGGTCTAGGAAATGATGTTTATAGCTTTAAAAATATCAACTGGCAGCCCTTAGGAGATTAAATAAAATGGACATAATTCTGCTGTTGATGTACAGGTCTACAGATGAAGTCATATGCCCAACTCCAGTATGCCCACAGATTGCCAGGAATCTTGACTTTCTCCTGGGGCTCCTTACCCCACTTTATAAATCACCAGACCCAGACCCTTCAGGCCAGGCCACATTGCATGAAGGCACACGCAGCATATCTGTGCTCCCCTTCACATCTTCTCTCAGTTCTGATCACCATGAGCTATTTGTGCCAGATCCCTCTTCAGGCTCAGCCAGGCCCACACATCCTGTGCACAGAGCAAGCCTGGTGAGTCTGCCTGACTCTATCCTGCCTGTACATTACTCAATTCCAAGACCTATACCTGAACTCATAAGAAGAGCCTGGCCCAGCCTACTGAGCCTGAAATATACCTTTCCAAAGCTCCAGGTTCAGATCAGGTAACACATCCTAAGCCCCAGCCTGGCCTGCTGTGTCCACATCAGATATATAATCAGCAAAAGACCACATGACAGAGTTGAAGGAAAAAGAAAAGCATTCCATGATCCAAATGGGCTAAGATATTCATAACCATCAGGCAACTCTAAGTAAAATATGGAAAGAAGTACTTTGGACAGAAGAAAGGAGTAGCAAAACCAAGAGACTTTAGAAACTCCCATAATTACTCAGACACAAAGTGTGACTAAAACCAGCAAAAAAAACCCAAGATGACTACAATCAGCATACCTTTCAATAATAACTTTAAATATTAATGGCCTTAACTCTCCAATCAAAAGGCAAAGGCTATTTGAATAGATTTTTAACACTTTTAATTTACCTTTCTGTTCTCTCCAAGAAACTCAGGTTTAAAGGTAGATATCACCGGAAAGTGAAAGGATGGAAAGAAGGATTCCAGTACACAGGGAGCAGGAATCAAACATGTAGCACTCTCCTAGTGCCTGACAAACTAGACTACAAACGGAAACGTGTCAGAGTAGATAGACGACAACACTTCATTCTACTTAAGGGAACTATTAGTCAAAAAGGCATTGCAATCCCAAATATATGTGCAGCAAGCTCTGGTGAAAACAATTTCATTTACAGAATTTACTACTGAAATTAAAGAAACAGATTAACATCAAACTATTAATAGTAGGTGACTTTAATACCCCACTTTCTCCAATAGATAGATCATCTGGATAAAAAAAAAAAAAACAGAATTACCATAACCAAATGACATACATCAAATGGAATTAATATATATCTATAGAATATTCCACCCAAAGCCCAATTTATATATTTATATATATGCATATGCATATGCATACATATACATATTCAACAGGTCATAGAAGGTTCTGTAATAGAAAGTACATTCTAAGACAGAAAACAAATCTTTAAAAAACTCAGAAATCTTGAAATAACTCTCTACATCCTATCTGACCATAATGCAATAAAACTTGAAGTAGACAGCAAGCAAATCTCTAGTTAGTGCACAAACCCATGGTAATTAAAGAATGGGTCAAAAAGGGAATCAAGCATTAAATTAAAATGTTCCTGGAACTATGAAATGAAAACAGAACATAACAAAATATCTGGGACGTATCCAAAGGAGCCCTAGGATGAAAATTTATAGCACTAGGTGCCTACATTTAAAAGAACAAATCAGAAAGAACAAAAAAGTAAATGACTTAATGCAACTCAAGAATCTGGAAAAACAACAAACCAAACCCAAATCCAGTACACAAGACATAAAATTCAGAGTAGAAAATAAAGACTCAGAAACAAAATAACTCAAGGGTTCTAAGAACAGGTTCTTCTAGAGTTTTCTGTGTTTCCATTTGATCCATTTGGAAGTAGTTTGTGAATAGTTGCAGGCCTAGTGTCGCTTTCTGTATATGGACACCAAGTTGTTCCAGCACCATTTGTTGAGGATGTTCTCTTGTTTACAGTGTATTTTGGAGTATTTTGTCAAATATCAGATGGCTGTAGTTATAGGCACTTATGTTTGGGTGTAAGAACAAAACTTCTAAATTAAACTCCATTTGTCCACAAATTAAGGCCAACAATTGACAAGTGGGACCTTATCAAATGAATACGTTTCAGCATAAGTAAAGAAATAATCAACTGAGTGAAGAGGAAGCCCAAAGAATCTTTTCCAGCTATATATTTGACAGTTGGGTTAATATGCAGAAGGGGGGGGGATCAAGGTCAAATAATGGACTATAAACAGAGTCTCCAAAAAAAAGATAAAAAAAAAAAAAAAAAAAAGGCTAAGAAATACCTAGAAAGTGTTCATCCTTAGCAATCAAATAAATGCAAGTTAAAACAACTTGAGATTTTATATCATCCCAGTCAGAATGTCAGACAATGGATAGAACTAGAGAATATTTTGTACTGAATGAGGTAAGCCAGACTCAGAAAGACAAATGCTGCATGTCTCTCACCTGAGGTTCCTGGCTCCATATAGTCACTTGTCTGTTTGATAACCTGGAGAAACCAAAGAAACTCGGAGATCAAAAAGGTACCACAGAGTAATGAAGAAGGACCACTGGAGACGGAAGTAGCAGGCCATGTAAGATGCAAAGGACCTGAGGAAGGACTTATGTGGGGAGTGGTGATGTGGTCAATACAGAAGGAGTGGGTAGGAGGAGGCAAAAAAAATCACACTGAAGATGTTTGGAAGAGCTATAAAGGAACATCCTGGTTTTTATTTTTTCCTAAATTGCATACAATTGTATATTTACATACAAATGTGTATTTTAAATGGTTTAAGCCATTTGGGACAGCAATGCTCCTGAATAGCCTTAGTCTGTCTAATAAAAACTCCAATACCACTCATAAGAAACCCTCTTTTGAGTCATTGGTCAATCCAATTATACCTTCAGTTACCTCCCAGAGGTTGAAGGTAGGTCCTTGAGGCTGATAACACTACACGTGTAGGACACAGGACTTAGAGGATACAAGCTGGATCTGACCATAGAGCCACCTCCCTGGAGACTAACTTTCATAATCCAGGATAGTGCTAAGTAAGCTGCCAATGGAGGAAGTGCCAATAGTCACACCTCGCTGTCAAGCCTATAAATCACAACAACCCACACCAAGCCAAGTTATTCCCAAAAGTGCAATAGTGGCACTGATATATAGCAGCAACCAATAGCTGTCTAATTGATAATAGCTGTCTAATTGAACTTAAGGCCCGTCCAACAAGAGGAACGCTATGCCTGGTGCCAAAAACCTAGTCAACTACCCAGGAATAGTGAGGTCATGGATATTAAGAGAAGACTCCACTACCACCAGTTTACTAAACCAGCACACTACTTAACTGTATTCAAAATACTTTCCTTATTCATGCAGACAAGAGTAACTCCTGCGCTTCACCAAAAAAGCTTCCCTTTGCAAAAGATAAAGACCATTACAGAAAATCACAACTTGTCATAATGCAGAGAACAACTAATCTTGGGAGCCCAGTCTAACTGGATACCTCTCCAACACCACACCTACACTTATGGCTCAGGCAACATCGCAAAAAAGAAGGCAGAAAGATTGTATGATCAGGAAGATGAAGATGAAGAAGAAGAAGGAGGAGGAGGAGGAGGAGGAAGGGGAAGAAGGGAGAGGAGGATGAAGAAGAAGGAGAAGGAGGAGGAAAAGGAAGAGGAAAAGGAGGAGGAGAAGGAGGAGGAAGAGAAGAAGGAGGAGGAGGAGGAGGAAGAGGGAGGAGAAGGAAGAAGTAGAAGAGGAGAAAGAGGAGGAGGAGAAAGAGGAGGAAGAGGAGGAGGAAGAGGAGGAGGAGGGGGAAGAAGAGAGAGGAGGATGGAGAAGAAGGAGAAGGAGGAGGAAGAGGAAAAGGAGGAGAAGGAGGAGGAAGAGAAGAAGGAGGAAGAGGAGGAGGAAGAGGGAGGAGAAGGAAGAAGAAGACGTAGAAGAGGAAGAAGTAGAAGAGGAGGAAGAGGAGGAGGAGAAAGAGGAGGAAGAGGAGGAGGCGAAGGAGGAGGAAAAGGAGGAGAAGGAGGAAAAGGAAGATGACGACGACAACGACAAGGGAATCTACTGTGAGATTATCTCCTAGAAATGACAGGGAAGCTTCACCCAGGATACTTCAGCTTATTTAGCTGCCTATCACAGACTTGAGCAAGCACAACAATAGACAGACTAACGTGGAGCAGTAAATCTCTCATAGGGCCTCCACCCCTAAACAAAGCATTCCAGGTAACTGAGGAATACCGAGGGCAGAAGTATCTTCCCTCAGAGATAAGGCTCCTCATTGCTTATCCAATACCAAATAACTATCTGTGAAATCATGAGGATGCAAACAACACTGGATGGTATCAGGAGACTGTAAATATATATTCGTGTGTGTGTGTGTGTGTGTGTGTGTGTGTGTGTGTGTGTGTGTGTGTGTGTGTTTGTGTGCATGTGTAATAATAATAATTAAAAAAGTGGAGGTCAGGAATTTGAGAGGATGTGGGAAGGAGATATGGGGACTACAGGGAAAGAAAAAGAACTAAAGGAAATGATAAACTTGTATTTTAATAAATAAAAATATATTGAAAATTTAAAATGAAGTCATGATAGAAATTACTAATAAGTTCTGGTGCCACAGCCAATACTACAAAAAGTATGCTAACTTACTTCAAACATAATGCAGATGTTATAATATCCCCTGGTTTGTCTTTTAATGGTAGTAGCATTGGAAAAATAATGTCAAATATTGAAAACATTAAATACTTATACAAATTTTATGGCTAATTTCTAGAAAAAATATGAATTTAATTTAATTTTTATTTAAAGTATCATTCTATTTTTTTACCTAAAAATAATAAAAACATAATAAAATAGAAGTGGAGGAATAAAAACCCTGAGATCTATATAAACTTTCAATGTTCTGAGCACTGACTCTTGAAACAGCAAATGAAGAGCTGCCTTCTAAAGCCATGTTGAAGTCTGTGGTCTGACTGGGGCCATGCTGATTTGGGTGGCCTGAGCTGCCACCTGAGAGGGCCATGTCTGGTCTGTGTTACCACCAAAAGCCATGTAGATGTCCGTGGTCTCTGCAGTGTGGCACCATGTTGATGTCCGTGGGCCGTGCTGCCTCCAAGGGCCTTGCCTAGGTCCATGGTCCTATTGCATCTGGGGACTATATCCGTGGTCTGTGCTGAAGAGTAACAGTCTAAACAGGAACCCATCTTAGAGAACTCTTAGGAAGTGTGATAGGGATGCTGAGGTCGGCTCCCCACAAGTGGTGGCTTCTGGTGGGGGTGTAGGAGGAAAATGACTCAGTTTTACTTAAGGGGCAGGCCACTGATAGGGCTTTTTTTTTCTTTTCTTTTTTTTTTTTATTGGATTTTTTTAAATTTACATTTAAAATGTTATCCCCAGAGCTGGAGAGATGGCTCAGCGGTTAAGAGCACTGACTGCTCTTCCAGAGGTCCTGAGTTCAATTCCCAGCAACCACATGGTGGCTCACAGCCATCTCTAATGGGATCTGATGTTCTCTTCTGGTGTGTCTGAAAACACGACAGTGTACTCATATACTTAAATCAAATAAAATCTTTCCAATAAATAAATGAATAAAATGTTATCCCCTTTCCCGCTCCCCCAGAAACCCCCTATCCTATCCCCCTCCCCCTGCTTCTATGAGATTGCTCACCCACTCACCCACCCACTCCCACCTCACCGTCCTAGCATAGCACTCCCCTACACTGGGGCATCGAGCCTTTACAGGACCAAGGGCCTCTCCTCCCATTGATGTCCGACAAGGCCCTCCTCTGCTTCATACGCAGCTGGAGCCGTGGGTCCCTCCATGTGTATTTTTTGATTGGTGGCTTAGTCCCTGGGAGCTCTGTGGGTCTGGTTGGTTAGAGTTTAACCATTCTCCGGTGAGTATAAGGACAACACAAATTGGACTTGTATTGTTTTTGCTGTTGTTGCTTGTTTGTTTGTATTACTGTTTTTAATTTTTAATTTTTGGGGGAAAGGTCATAAGGGAGAGAACAAACATGGAAGGACTGTGAAATGAGAGTGATTGAGGTACATGATATGATATTCCCAAATTTTATATATATATATATGTATTAAATGCAGATAGACTGGCCTGAGTATATAAATGGAATGATAACTGACTAAATTAAGTTTTAAAATTCCATATACGTATCAACAATGTTTCATTTAAGAGTTATCAAAGATAACTCTTCTAAATGATATATAGGCAGTAGATGCTAGCTATAATTGATAGGTGAATGGTAGATAGATGCAGATATCCATATGTAGACATATTAAAGAGAGAGAAAGAGATTCAAAATAGAACATTTAAGCCTGACAACAGTTTAAATGAACTAATATGCTGAAATTTTTCTCTCTCAAAGCAAAAGATAATTTTTTAACTTTCGTTTTTTTAGTTTTCAAAAAAGAAGAAGTAAGTAAACAGAGATTAGGACAAAAATTAATTTATTCACATAAAATGATGAACGCAGCCTAATGAAGCTCAAAATAGACTGTTCAATAAAGTGAATTTCATATATTCTTCAGGGCAATTTTTGATAAACCTGAAAAGAGAGACAGGCTACACTATGTGAATTACCAAACTGAATATGTCCAACCCAACCCAGATTGCTGCTTTTGTTTATATAGGGATAGATTGCTTGGGGGGGGGGGATAAATTTGTGACAGAAAACAGTAAGCAATAAATTAACAGCTATCTGGAATGCTTCCTTAATTCTGATTAGCCAAGCACCCCCGCACCCATGCAAAGGGCATCCACACCTTTGAGTAGCTGTTCTCAACCTGTGGTTCACAACCCCTTTGGGGGTTCAATGACCCTTTCACAGTAGTTGCTTATCAGATATACTGCATATCAGATATTTAAATTAGGATTCACAACAGTGGCAAAATTAGTTGTCAAGTAGCAATGAAGTAACCATGGTCGGGAGTCACCACAATATGTGGAACTCATTAAAGGGCCGCACATTAGGATGGTTGAAACCTTAGAGGCTATTGACATAAAATTTTATCTACAAACTTTAGATTCCAAATATCTGCTAGACTGCTCTAGATGAAAGCCTCCCAACGATCTTCCGTTCACTATTTGTTATTTCTGGTCTCACTTTTGATTTCATACAAACTCTGAGTAAATAGGATCAGCAGTCATCTAGTGGTCATATCCAAAACTACACAACTAGTAAGTGACGTAGTCAGTATTAGTGGATAGACAATAGAAAACAAAATGTGCCAATAAAGAAATGGAGCTAGCTAATGACATACTGGATATACCAGAGTAACTGCTTGGGAAAGCTTTCTAAAACCTTTCACAATTCACAGAACAATCAAATTTCTATACAGATCACCGAGATTAGAAACATTTTTATGTATGTAGCATTACAGGATTTTCCTTTTTTTTTTTTTTTTAACTTTTCATTGGTTCTTTTTATATCATGCACCCCAATCTCACTCATCTCCTCCCACCCCCTACCCACTCTCCACCCCTGCAACCCCGCCCCCCAATACAGACATAAAAAATCTCATTGTGGAAGCTGTAGTATGTCATAGTGTGTCCCACCATGTACCCTTTTGTCCACACTTCTTTGCTTGCAAATGTTCATTGCAATGACTCATTGGTCTGGTATGAGGCCTATGGCTTCTGCTACTCTATCAGTACTGGAACCTCCCTGGGACTCCTCACGGATATCCGGTCGTTGCCCTAATTTATGGGATATCCTGTAGTTTTGGATCTGTAGGACCAGGCCCTTCATGCACTCCAATAGTTCACAATGGGGTAGATGTTGGGGTGGGCCAATTAAAAGACCTGGATCTGGACCTGAGAGTTATCTGAGCTGATCAGCCTGCTGGTTCTCCCTCTCTCATGCCCTTGGGGCTGGCTCATCGACATCCAAGGCCAGCTCTACTGTGCTGCCCAAGTGAGGTGCAGGGCCTGCTCTCCCAAGTGCTGAGGCAGATGAAGGGCACAGCCAAGACTTCTGCTCTGATGTCTTTGGGGCCAGATCTCCTGCCTGCCATTGGTAGCAAGGGGCAAGGAAGGGACATCTCTCCTTCATCCAAGTCACCACACAGCAAACAAGTGACATCACACTCTCACGGCTGGCTTACCGCATTGTGGGATTTTCAGTACAGTATTTATTTCAGAGACTTCATCCAGAAACAAGCAAAATGGTCATTTAAAATTATATGATTAACTACACTAATTCTAGTTTTATTAAAAATGCCATGCATTTTAAAAGAATCAGGTCATTTTGTAAGAATATGACTTAATCACATCTAAAACACATAAAATGTATCATTTATAATGTTTTACTGCTGATATATTATAAAGCATCCTAGATAATTTAATTGATTCTAGTCTCTTGTTTGGATTAATATATTTCAAAAGGTATGTTTCCATTGTGTACATTAGACAAGAGGTAATGTTTATTTGATTTGAGAATACATGCAGAATGTTTGTTAGGATTAACTGTGTGAGAGAATGACCCCGAGACACTATCAAGGCTTTAGGCAGGACCACCACATGACCAGATCCACTTTCAAGGACTCTTAGTACTAAGCATATGGTAAAATGTTTTCCAGAGTTCTGGCATGAGCTGAGACTTGGCATATTTCCTGTTAGCTTTCACAGACTCTTAATACTCTGCTGTTTGGAACACTTTATGTAACTCTTGAAACATCATCACGGTCCGTGGGTTCCTTGAAAATCTTATCAACCTAAAGTCTTTGTATCCTCAAGAGTGGCTGGCTTAAAACGTAGCTAATGTCTTTTCTTCTTCCCTCTACCATCCAAATTTCAAAAAAGGAAATTCATTGTGCATAGCCAATGTGACATTATTACTATTTTCTATAGGATCCTTGTTCAACCTTCTTGCCCAAGGACCTGAGATAGGGAATCTCTGAAAAATCTGAAAGCAATTATTCTACAAATATTCATTAGAATTAGGAAGTTGGTTTTCCAGACACAATCATAAATATTTGGTGGGCACATACTTTGTTTTAGATACTCTTCTAGGCTCTCCTGTAGGATTATGTACAGGACAGGGAACACTGAGAAGTCTTGGGAAGGAATCTTACTTTGCTCCTTTGTCTTCCTCCCTTTTCTCTCTCCCTCACTCCCTCCCTTCATGTCTTCTTTTCATCATCCCTCTTTGTGTCTCTACTCCTTTTCCCCCTTCCCTTTGTTTTTATGTTTTTACACAATCCCTAGAGAACTCAGGTTGGCTTGGAATTCTGTATTTCTCCTAAGTAACGGGATTACACAACTGCCTCATGATGTCCAGTATAAGACTCTTTGAAACAAGACAAAAGTGAACTAAAATAGTCAAAATGATCTGTCCTGGATTTTAATTCTCCTATGCCTAGTGCTTTTTCAGACTTCCAATATTTTTTTTTGGATTGGATATTTACTTTATTTACATTTCAAATGTTTTCCCCTTTCCAGGTCTCCCCTTCTGAAACCCCTATCCCATCGCCCTGCCCCCTGCCTCTATGACGGTGCTCCCACACCCACACACCCACTCCTGTCTTCCCTCCCTGGCATTCCCCTACACTGGGGCATCAAACACCTTCAGGCCCAAGGGCCTCTCCTACCCCTGATGGCCAACAAGGCCCTCCTCTGCCACATATGCGGCCAGCACCGTGGGTCCCTCCATGTGTATTCTTTGGTTGGTGATCCAGTCTCCAGGAGCTCCAGGGGGTCAGGCCAGTTGACACTGTTGCTCTTTCCATGGGGCTGCAAACCCCCTCAGCTCTTTCAGTCCCTTCTCCAACTCCTCCATCCGGGACCCCATGCTCAGTCCAATGGTTGGCTGTGAGCATCCACCTGTGTATTTGTCTGGCTCTGCCTGAGCCTCTCGGGAGACAGCTTCTAATATTTTATGAGATGCATTTGAAACTGCAATTTGACAAACCTCTATCATTACTTTCTTTAACCTGCCTCTAACGTGCATTAGTTAGGAAACCTTTGTTCCATCATTTATTATGAAAGCCTGGTACTATTAAGGCATCTATTATTTATATTTGGATAAGTTTACATTTTCCCTGGCATTTCAAGCCTCCCAAGTATCAAGTGTTCTGTTTATATTACCATTCCCTCTCTTTCAGCCCCACCTTTTAGCCCAAATCCTAGGAGGCTTTTCCAGTCGGCTTGATTATTACCTATTGAAAGGTTAAGTCTCTCACAGAAAACCAGCTACTTTCTTATTATCAAAATATGAATGAGCTTTGAAACCATCTACCACATATTTTACATAGATGCTTGCCAAGGACAAACTTTGCAAAAGAGAAATATTGGTCTATATTATAATAAGCACATACACTAAACGTGTTGGGAAACTGGTGAAACGGCTCCTGACTGCTGTTCCATATGTTTTATTCATCGATGGTTATAAAAGGACATTTGTTACTTTGTGGTCAAGAAGAGAAGATAAATAGAGTTGGCCCACAGGGAAAAGGACTTTGATGATTCTGGTTGCTGGAACCTTCTGCCAGAGTAATTATAAGCTTGAATAATAAGAGCAAGGCTGTTCTTTGTGCTTCCCAGTTTCCTCAAAAATTATTGACTATTCTACTCAGTTTTAGAAAAGTCCTTTCTTGATGTACAGCGCCACATACATTAAGTTAAAAATATTTCAGTCAAATTCAGAAACTTTCTATCTGATATAAATATAAACTTTGACAAGCTAGTATTTGCAAGGAAAGGGGACTTTAGATTATTTTTCTCCATTTTCATGTTTAGAGACTATAGTTTTTGCCAAACTAAATATTTTGTGAGAGTCTTTAACAAAGTAGTATAAAACTACCATTATTCTTCAATAGAACTCTCTTTGAAAGATTCATTTTACATATGTAGCATTTAATTCAGCAAAATGTAGTACCATATATAATTCTCTCCTATTGCTTCTGTTTCTAGACATACCAAATGAACTTCTGCCTAACATGATTAATCTGGTAATTACACTTTAGAAGGGTGGATGAATTCCACCTTTTGAGAATCTCAGGTTCTAGGAGATGTGTTACATTGAAGTAACCTCAAAAAAATGAAGATTTTAAAAATATTAGTAAAAGCTATTTGAAATTAAATTCCTAGTTTGCTGATATACTGTTGGTGAGAATCATGGCTGTTCTATGCATCTGCTCATCCACTGTGCCTCGCAAAGTACTGTGCATATATGGTGACTGTAGACATAGAACCATATACATCAAAGATGTGCTAGGGTTAGTCAAGCTCCAAATCTAGTTTTCATAGATGGAAATGGACTCTCTTAACAATGTAGACATCCAATAAGCCTCATAGGAAACGTGCTTGTAGCCTACACTAACCAAGGTCCTTCTTGACATAAAGTATGTAGTTAAGTCACAGGCAATTGCCTACTTTTCTAATCAGTGATGTTTTTATCTCCTCTTCCAATCAAAAGGAGATTAAATTAAAATCAAAGTACATTGATATCAGCTGCCCATCTGTAGTGTTTTGCTGAAAGGTTTTATGTATGCATGAGATTGGGTAGTCCAGATATCAGCCCACCCAACAATTATGGGAAATACAAACTGTCTGACAGTCTGCTCTGTTTCTACTTCTAGAAAGAGCTATATGATTCACACCTAAACACTAAAGAAAGAACTGTATGCTGTATTCACCTGGTTGACCATTCCTTGAGGAAGTCAGCCTGCAAACTGTGTCATTTCATTTTGGCTAGACTTTGTTGACTTAGCCATTTCATAACTTTATTACTGCCAGCTTGATTTTAATTTGAATGGAATCTTTCAACACATGCAGGCACATGATGGTTATTTTTAAATGAATTACTGAGAGACTCACTGGTGAAACATTCTGGGGATGCTAGAAACATCACTTAGATGATTTAATGTACCAAATGAAGGTCTATGCAGCTGGCAAATTTATCGTGGCAACTTGACTTGCAACATATGACCCAATGATTCTCGGAGCACAACTGTCACACTCGTTCTATCTTACCTCCAGCACTGGGCATCCTGGAGGGGTCCTGATGAGAGCTGGATTTATTGCGGTTTTGATTTTTCCGTTTGCTGGCTGCTCTCACAGATCTCAGAAGTACCTCACTTGCCTTGAAGAAGGCCACCATGAATGGCTGTTTTGACTGGGGCCCATGTCTTCCCACAAGACCAGCAGATTTTACATTGATGCTGCGTCCTAGGACATAATATATAAACATGTGGTTTATGAGAAAGAGATAAAGTGGTGAGGATGAGCTCTGTAGTACTTCGAAAAGGAGAAAATAATTTAAGCATTATCAGAATGTTTTCTTTATAGGCTTTATAAACTAAGGATTAGATTCTCATAAACTTTGATGTTTGTGATTAAATAAATGTTTAGGCACATTTGTTTGTCTTGCCCCTCCACCACAGCATAGAATACATAGAGGCACACCAGGTGACATCCCATGACTGCTCTTGTTCACCGACACTTTTTCAGAAAGCAAGGAAAGTGATAGACTTGCTTATCCATCAGCCTAGAATTTTCCACATCAAATATAGTTTCCAAAGTCAACTCTGGGCTTTTCTGCACTAAAGGCCCTATTATTTTTTTTCTCTGAGTGATAAAGAGACAGTTTCAGCCTTTCTTGGGTAAATCAGTACCACTAGCCTTTCCCCCTCACTTCTGGCCATGACAGGAAACTTCCCATTAGCATTCTTCCTGACATTCTGGGAGACTTCTCCTAGAAATACAGGACAATTGTGAACTGTATTCTCATTGTAAAATATTTTTGGACACACGTGGAATTTTTTTAACTTTTTATTGATTCTTCACATCGTGCATCCCAATTTCACTCATCTCCCCATTGCTTCATACCCACTCTCCACCTTTACAACCTCCCCACCAAAAGAAAACAAAATAGATAGACAGAGATAGATAGATAGATAGATAGATAGATAGATAGATAGATAGATAGATAGATAGATAGACAGATAAACATCTCGCTGTGGATGCTGTTGTGTATCACTGTGTGTCACACAGTATGCCCTTTATCCGTACATCTTGCAAATGTTCATTGCAATTAGTCATTGATCTGGTTCAAGGCCTCTGACTTCTGCTACACCATCAATATTAAATCATCACCAGGACTCCTCTTGGATAGCCTGTTGTTGTCTTGTGTCATGGACATCCTGAAGTTTTGGGTCTGTAAGAGAAGCCCCTTCACATGCTTTAGCACAGATGGGGTAGATGTTGGGATGGGTCAACTCAAAGCCCTGGTTCTGGGCCAAGATGGTAGCTGAGTTGGTCAACCTGACAGCTCTCCCATACCCACACCACCAGGGTGTGTTCTCCCACTTTGCCCAGGAGAGAGGCTGGACAGGCACTCAGGAGAGCATCCTGCATCTCGCCTGGGCAGTGCTGGAGAACTGGCCCCAGTAATGTGGAAATTTCTAACTTCTTCTCCCAGCGAGTTTCCATAAGCTGAAGGTAGTCAGAGATGTCAGAAGACTCAGATGAAGTCTGGTAACTCTCAATAAAGACAAGGAGGTTCCACATTAGCTTATCAATGCTTGCTTGATTTGTACTTAGTATACATCTTAGACCCTCGTTATTCTGTACATGTGGCTGCACACCAAAGAAAAAGGGAGAAACCAGAGTGTATTACAAGTCAGGGTGTCCTAGGCTCTAGAAACTGAAGCGACTTAAACTGCCTTTCCCATGGAGTAACAATAATATTTATAATTGTACCAATATGTTTGAAGTACTTCCTTTGAGTATACTATATAATTTTCTGGATGTTTCCTATGCATTATTTAAATATGGTTTCACAAACACTATAGAAGTTAGTTACTACTATGCTCCCAATTGTCACTTTAAATTATATGTTTGTATAATATGTAACTAGATAATGTATATAATAAATGTATTCAATATATATTCTATACCTATATACACAAAGAAAACATTGATTGGTTTCTAGTTCCATGGAAATTACCCAAAAAGGGTGAACTACTTAGTTTTCTGCTGTAACTTTACATGGAAATCACTCAGACTTATTACAGTTACTAGTCTAGATATGAAGTTACTGATCCTGTAAGGGTAATATACACCGTGGCTTGAAATATGTGCTTGATTGACTCTGGCTTGCCCCTTGAGAAATGTACATGTTTTCTTAAAATATTTATTCAGCCAAGATGATGAAGCAACCTCCACTACAAGGTCCACTACAAGACCAAACTAACCTGAGAATAAAGGAAAGGGAAGCAAATCCCTGAGACGGCATCAGTGGCGTTTGACCAAATAAGCCCTTGTTTTTAACAGAGTGTATTTTGGCAGCATAAACAGTTTTTTGTTCATGTGAATTGTACAGAGAGACTTTCTACCATCAGAAAATAAGTGTGTGTTGTAAGAGTTCATACAGCTGCTATGAGGGTCACAGAGGTCCTTCACATGCTGCAATGCTAGTTCTTAAAAGAAAGTTTGCACCATTCCAGGTAACCTGGGTATCGTCAACAATTGTCCTATAGTAAAGTTGTCTGCAAGAACGAAAATGGGCATCTGCCTCACAAGCCCCTCTGCAGTCAGTTCCTACCGGGAAAAGGGGCTTACAAATAACCCAAGCAGTAAACCTTAAACAAATAAGCATACAAGTTTTCCTTTCAAATACAAACTTATGGTGGCTCTGTGCCAGAGTGTATATACTTCTTAGAAAAACTTTATCATTGGCATAAATGAAAGAGGCAGTTTGATTTGTGGTTAGAGTAGTTTCCATTTTACTTCCACTGTAACAAACGTATTAATTCAGCTCAGACTTCCTCCTTCTGGCAGCCCTTGTGCTGTAAAAAGAGAAATTAGAAGTTCCAGCCAAATACCATACCTTGAACTGACCCACTTCAATACATAAACACTTTTACAACGTGTTTATTCAGGTGTAGCCCTTGAAATCAGTTTAAGAGTTTCCAGCAACAGAGAGCTCGGCAAAAGAAAAGAAAATGCAAACTGAGACACTTGACTGCTGTGGACTAGGACTGGCAATCTGTTCTTCATTTTTTTTATCCTGTTTTGAAATATAACATTAAAAAGTATTTGTTGAAACTTTTACTTTGATATTTTAACGAAGTGTTAATTTAACAGTAGCTAGACTTTACTTGTATATGTTGATGACTGCAGGGACCATTTTTAATATATGATCTTTCTGATTCTGAAACAGGTTACTGTAAGGACTTCACAGTGGAAAAAATGGTTTTCTAGTCATTATAATACACATTGACTTTTATAATTAAAAAAGCACTTAACTCCACATTCCAAGTTTTCTTCAGTTTGCAATATTTCTTTTTTTTTCTTAATTCCAAAGATTCTCAGTATTTTTGGTTTTAGCTGTAGAGAAATAATACTGCTTTAAAGATTTATGTTCTGAAAATTGTAAAGATGTATGTTACAAATAACAGTTTTCTTGGGATTTGCAAAGGAAGATACTATATATTAAGCAAAATATTCCTTCAAATCAACGTGAATTCCCTTTAAAAATAACTTTGATATTACTAAATTTCTTCTGGATATCTTATTTACTTCAGCAATGAAGTAGCAATTAAGATTTCGTAAACTCATGCTTGCTCGGTTACCCTTGGTCTTGAGCTGTATTATAAAAGCATTATCTGTTTGATCTACGCCTCTAGTTAAAATATACCTACATTGATTATGTTGGTTAAACCTTTTGAATGATTTATCAGCTGTTTTCATTAAAAGGATCATAGAATATATTACATATAATAAAGAGAGTGAAAATTTTAAAATATATTTCATCATTTTTCATTTTATGATTAAATGTATAGTAATGTATATGTTAGGTGCTGGGAATATGAAACAGATGAAGCATAAACCATTTTTAATTAGGAAAACTATGTTTTTATATTACCAAAGCTCTTCAAAGCTGTCCTTGTTTGTGGTTATTTTCAAGTTAGAAAAATAGACACAATGACTGAAAAACAGATTGAATATGTAATGGAAATTAAATTGAGATGTGAAATGACCATTAATATAGGGAAGGTGAAGATGTTAGCCTGAATCCACAGTTAGGCACATTAGAACTCATACATATTGTACAATATCAAGCGCTTAATAGGTTCAATCAAACAAGGATACATTTGAACAAAGCAACAACCTACAGAATAGGAAAAATATTTACCAATTATATATATGATAATGGAATAATAGCCAAATTATGTAAATAACTCACAAAATTACATAGCAAGAAAACAAATAAATCAATTGAAAAATGGAATAAATATCTAAACTGAACCCTAAATGAGGAAATTCAAATGGCTGAGAAACATTTTTAAAATGTTTGATATCCTTAGCCACCAGGAAAATAGAAATCAAAGCTACTTGAGATTCCACCTTGCACCTAACAGAATAGCTAAGGTCAACAACACAGATGAAAGCTCATGCCAGTGAGGATGTGGAGAAAGGGGAACTCCCATTGCTGGGGGAGTGCAAATTTGTACAGCCAGTCAGTCGTGGTCTCTCAGGAAGATAGGAATTGATCTACCTCAAGGTCCAGCTATACCACCCTTGGGATTATACCCAAAGTACACTTTATCCTACCACATAGACACTTGCTCAACTATAATCACTGCTGCTCTAGTTCTATTAGCCAGACATTGAAAACAAGCTAGATGTCCCTCAATAAATGAATATGTAAAGAAAATGTGGTACATTTACACAATGGAGTATTACTCAGTCCTTAAAAAATGAAATCATGAAATTTGCTGGACAATTGGTGGAACTAGAAAATATCATCCTCAGTGAAGTAACCCAGAACCAGAAGGACAATTGTTGTATGTATTCACTTTTTAGGTGTCAAATATGTGATAATCAAGCTAGAATACCTAGAACCATAGATGTTAAGTATAGAGTAAGGGACTAGGAAAGACAGCTAAATCTCCCTAGGAAAAGGAAATAGAATATACAGTAATGAATGAGTGGACAGGAGCTGGAATGGGAGGGTCAAATGGAGAAGTAAGAGGCAGAGGAGGGATGGAATATGGGGAGAAACAGCTAAAAATGGGAGCCATTTGAGGGGTGATATGGAAGCCTATTACTGTAGACGCTTCCTAAAATATACACATATGAAAGCAATCTAAGTGAAATCACCAAATAACGGGAGACAGAACTCCAGCTGAACATCTTTTGTCACCATTGAAGCTTCCAGAACCAAGATTGGATTCTATCAAATTTGGTTGTTGGCCAAAGGGGTACCATGGGATTCCCCAAACAACCGAGGCTGTTGTCAACTTGGAGAGGTTGACCAAGTGCCTATATAGAGACTTCACTCCAGTGTTCTCGCTTCTTTGGACAGGAAGGTACTCTGCACGCTTTCAAAGGTAGAGCATAAACACCAACCCAGCTACAAACTCTTTCATCTACAATGGTCTCCTGCCTGCAAGATGTTAGTGAAATGACGACAAAACTGTGGGAATAACCAGCCAATATCTGACTTAACTTAAGGCCTGCTCAAATCCATACTCAACACTGCTTGGGTAACCAGGAACCTGAGACTAGATAACCCAGGGACCTAGGTTAAAACCAAATGCTACTGTTTAAAAAGTGATTGGGAAGGACTCCTAATGACACTTTGCTATACTCATAAATCAGTATCTTGTTCAGTCATCATCAAAGAAGCGTCCTCCTGTACTGATGGGTACAAACACAGAGACCAACAGCCACATAGCAGAGAAAGAGACTCAGCCCTAAACAGAATGACTCCAACAAATCCTATCCTTGGAGCTCAGGGAGTCCTACAGAAGAGACAAAAAGAGTGTAAGAGCCAGGGGGATGGAGAACAAACACCAAGGAAACAAGGCTCCCTAAAACAACATAATTGAATTACATATGAATTCACAGAGATTGAAGCGTGCACAGGGCCTGCAGGGGTCTGCACCAGATGGGGTCCTAGAACTGAAAGGAGAAGACACAGACCCCCATCCTTAACCCAGAAGCAATGTCCAATTGGTAACCACTTGCAAGTAAAAATTGTAGTTTCCTCTAAGGGAGACTCACTAGGGAGACAAACTACTCTTAAATACAGGGTGTATGCCCAGCCATAGATGGCCAACAGAAAACAAAGTCAGAGGCATCTTTGGAGGCTCCTGTCTCCAAATGTAATAGTGTCTCATAACGTCATGTCAGGGCTTTTCCTATTGAAGAAAATATGATTTTACTTATATATTTTCTCTTATCTCTTTTTACACTGCAGTATATATTTGCATATTTATTATGGCTTCCAGGTTTTATGGGATGTTTTATGAGTGTGCCTCTGTTTTTTGTGCCTTCTTTTGGGCTTCCTTACTTCTGTTTGTTTTGTCCCATTCAAATGTGTTAGTTTTTGTCTTATCTTATTTACATTTATTTTATTAGTATCCCTTCGAAGCCCATTTGTTTTCTAATGAGAGACAGAAAGAGTAGGATAGATATCCTATCTGGATAGGAAGGGAGATGGGAAAGAATTTGGAGTAGAGGAAGGACAAACCATAATCAGGATTATTATGTGAGGACAAAGCATTTATTTTCAATAAGAGGATAGGGAGGAATGAGCTATTTAGAGCAAGGTACTAAAGGCTATAAAGAAGAAGTGACTTTTGAGTCTGTAAATCAGAGTTGTTTCTAGCTCTACTACAGTCAATTCATCTCTAATCCTAGAAACAAAGAGAAAATACAGCAAGCCTTTTAAATCCAAGTTTCTGTAAAACACTAGGAGCTAGTTCTACTTTGGGACTTGGTTAATGGAGTGACACAGTAGAGAAAAATATATTATTCTCTCTGCATGATAAGGGATGGCACCAACAGAATGAGATATACAGTGGTCTTCTGTATCAGAGTCAGAAGAGACTTCAAAGAACCAGAGGAGCTCTCTAAGTTAATAAACCAGCAATCAGAAGGCATTAGCAGTTCTGTACCAATGCAAGAGAAAAGCTCCCTCGTAAAATACCGTATAGTAAAGCTATGTGCTGGGCAGGAGCAGAGATGCAGTGAGAGGGTGATGGGCGGCAAAGAACTCGGCTGGGAGGAGTTGTTCAAGTTTCGATACACGTGTGCTCTCCCACATGTGAGGAAAAGGGGGAGAGGTGAAGAGGGTTGAAGGCTTGCAGAAGAATGTGGCAGCCTTCCAGGGCTCTCACTGAAGGCTTCTAGAAACAGAGGAAGCCATTTGTGAAGAATAAACTCAGCTGATGTTTAATAAAACATTTGGATTATGAAGCACAGTAATTAGTTTTGTGAAAGTATAAGAGCCTAGAATTTTAGGCTGGCACTGGTATTATCTTTTTGTCTGTAGAATAAAGGTTGCCCAGTCGATCTCTGTATGCAAAAAAGTCATCCTTTTTCACCTTAAAATTGTTGTGCAAGTCCCAGGTGATAAAAAAGAAGGAGAAATTTTTAGCATATACATGGGCATTTTTCATTGCTTTATTAATTGCAATGTGGGTAAAAAATAGGATGAAGGCATCTACTAAAGAACGGATTATTGCCCTCAAATGGAAATCATTAGAAAAACAAATGAGACTGAACTCCACTCTACTAAATTTTGTTTTATAATTGAGAATGGACATTTACGATTTCAGTTTCTACCACTCCAACCTTACTGGTTTGAATAAACATTGAGAACAGGGGATTAAGGCAAATTCTCCAAGAATCCAGCTGAGGCTATTTCAGATTTACCGTAGCAGCGGAGAAGTTAGACCACTGTACCAAAGACCTATCCTAAACTTCCTGCCTTGTATTTCTAGATGATTCCTTCTGGAAAAAATATAAAGTCAAACATCTTTAATTCTTTCAAAACAGGGTTACTAAAGATATTCTGACAGAAAGCAGAGTCGAGCCAATACACGACTAAGTGCTTCTAAATCAGTGCATTTCGTTTCCCTAGAGGCTACACAATCTGAAAAGCATTCATTTAAGAATTTATCAGAGTGTAAGTGTTGATATCACTATAAGACATTAGGATAAGTTCTTTAAACATTCCTATAAACCTATTGCTGCTGACTGACTAACCCAGAACACCTGTGATGGAATATGAACAAATTAACTTCCCTTTCTTTGAAGCAAGACACACAACACCCATTACTGCCGACTACACAGAAAGCAAATCAGTTCTCTGTTTTACATTGACATGGCTACTTGATCTCACTTACGTTCAGCCTGTGGTTAACTTTGATTCTAGTACACATGAGTCATGGATTCAGTAACTCTAAAATATACTTGGGTTTTGCCCTTTTTGGAAACAAATTATTCTGAATGTGTAGAGTTTTCTGCCTACCATATATACTGAAGTATGCTCATATTGCATTTTAAGCGCTGTAGTCAAGATATAATTTTATCTACTTGAATTCCATACGTACTTCAAGTCAGCGTGGCCTTAAATTATGAATCTTCTAATCTAGCTCCAGATTTCAACGTTGATGAAAATATGCATAGCTTGAGTTGTAGAGCAGAAAGGCAGACTTAGTTCTAGATATAAGCGCACAAACTTCTATTACTCCAAACATAATTCAAATGGCTGCTCAAGTTTTCACATGATTCATACTTACTCATAAATTCAAACACAAACAAAAAAGGCTTAGATTTAAACTATTTTGACGTTGCTGGAACCTGTAAGGTAAGTG
Organism: Uromys caudimaculatus; assembly: GCA_028551405.1. Classification (NCBI taxonomy): domain Eukaryota; kingdom Metazoa; phylum Chordata; class Mammalia; order Rodentia; family Muridae; genus Uromys; species Uromys caudimaculatus. Next base: position 43,188,239 of record CM052706.1, read on the forward strand.
GTATTTTGAAAAAAAAAAATTGAACTTTAGATTACAAGGTAAGATTTTCCTTTTAACAATTCTTCATACTAATTCACAATTTTGGTTAGTATGTAAAGTATAAGAATAATGTCTTTCCTGAAACTTTGGGCTATCATCTTCAGAGTGACATTTAAAGGAGGAATTTTAAACTAACCATCCTCCTTTATATGTTATACATTTATAATTATATGACATTTTCAAATATATCAAAAACAAAAGATGAAATGAATAGACTAATATGCCAAACAGGTGTAGGACTCTGTAACTGACAAATTAGGGTAAAATGACCTCTCAAGGGGCTTGAGGAACAACTTAGTGGTTCAGATTTCTTTCTGTGTTACCATGAAGACCAGAGTTAGGAACTTCTAAGTACTTCCTTAACAAGTAGAATATCTGGCAAATGTTTGTAACTCCACTTCTGAGGGATCTGATTACCTCTTTTGTCATCTTTACATGTACCTGAGCAGGCAAAATACATACACACACACACACACACACACACACACACACACACACACAGAAACACAGACGCACACACACATTTTCAAATATTCATTGATAAGCATGTCCTGACACACTATGCCCTGAGAGCTGGACATTGTCTGTGATTAATAAATATGACAGCTGGATGTCAAGTGTGGTCATGCATGCCTTTAATCCCAGCACTCTGGAGAGATAGAGGTAGGCAAACTTCTGTAAGTCCAAGGCTAGCCTGTTTTACATAGTGAGTTCCAGGACAGCCAGAGCTACATAGTGAGTCTTTATGTCAAAAAAGAAACAAAGGAAGGAATAAAGAAGGAAGGAAGGAAGGAAGGAAGGAAGGGAGGGAGGGAGGGAGGGAGGGAGGGAGGAAGGAAGGAAGGAAGGAAGGAAGGAAGGAAGGAAGGAAGGAAGGAGGAAGGAAGGAAGAGAAAGATGGCAAGGCAGAAGACTGAGTATGGAGGTGAATAACTAACACTGAAGAACTTTGAAAATGCTGTATGGAAGCCTATTACTATAGACAGGCCCTAAAAACCTACACACACTCACACACACACACACACACACACACACACACACACACACACACACATGTGCACGCATCATACACATATGGAGAATAAATGGAGTCCTCCTATACCAGGGGACAATGCTTCCCCCAGACAAGACAGGCAACCAAATCAAAATCCTTACACCAAGTATGCGTTACTTCTTTTCAGTTGTCTGTCAGTGAAGTCCCAAAAATTACAAGCCATTGCTATTTCTCTTGGTTAACTTCCAGAACTTGATGGCAAGACCCCATTATGAGGAAACCAAATATTTGAGTCGTAGGATATGAAACCATCAAGCTGATACTGACTAGAAGCCCCATCCATTCCTACTGGCTAACTTTTCATGAGCTAGAAAATGCTATGTATGCTACACACAGGGTCGGGTTATCAACAGTCTCAGCAGCTTCTAATCCTGGGAACTACAACCACAAATAGCTTGGTAAAATATGCCTTCTGGTGCAATAGTGACGTAAGACCTGCACAATATCAAACTAGCCCAACTCCCAGCATGGGGAGGGGAGGATCTCAGAAAGGTCCACTTGTATCTGAGGATCTGTCGGCAACGGATGGCTGATGGAGTTAGGGGACATCAGTTCTCTTCAAGGACACAGGCCCCGACAGGCCTTACTGGGTGGTCCTACACCCATACAGACAGCACCAAGTGAACTAAGTAGGTTTATAAAAAATGTATAAAGTACATAAAATTGAGAGAAAAAGCACTGGGAATGAAAGGGTGGGAACTTGAGAGGCTAGAAAGGGCTGTGGATCAAAATGGATTATACACAATTATTTGAAAAACAATAAAAGAAAAAACAAAAATGCATCTCTTATACATAAGATCTCTTATGCAATACCTACAGAACAAATAGGAAGAACGAAAGAAGAGAGGGGAGAAGGAAGGAAGAAAACAAAAAAGAAAAGAAAAGAAAATGATAAAAAAGAAAACATACCAACAACAGTAAAAGAAATGGCCACAGCCCACTTTCCACTTTCCTGGCACTTGGTTGTAATCTCAGCATTTGGAAGCTGAGGCAGAAGACTTGCTGAAGGACTCTCTTAACAGGCCTGAACATGGCAAACATGGCCTGACAGGTTTTGCCCTTTACTCTTCTCGCCTTTTCTAAACTGGTAGATGACACTCTTAAAGCCAGCCCCCGAGGTCCGTTCCCCCCGAGGCCCATTCCCCCCCGAGGCCCGTTCCCCCCGAGGCCCGTTCCCTTATTTGGCCACTGACTCATCCCTGAGACACAACACCATGGTCCAACAATCAAAATTCATTATTAGGCTAACATGTTCAACCAGGATTTACCACTTCACCCTCGCACAGACTCCCCCTATTCTCCTAAACTTGATGCCACAGGGAAGAGGGATGCTGGTGGGGGTGAGGTGGGGGTGGGTAGGTGGGGGAGGGAGCACCCTCTCAGAGGTGGGAGGTGGGGTGAAAAACTTGAGACAGGGAAGAGGGACAACTTTTGGAACGTAAATAAATAAAATGATTTAATGAAGAAAAGCCTACTCCTGGGGGGGGATACTTACTGCTTCTAGCTGTCTGCCTTTCCGCGAACCAGAGGCCCCACCATGACTTGCCCCTCTGGGGTAATAAATATTCCTTGTGCTGAGAATTTGGTGTTTGGGTATGTCCTATACTGACGCTGGGGGACCAAACCAAGCCTTTCCTTACATTCGCTATGAGTCGAGGCCAACTGTATAGCTGGTATCACACCAGCAAGTGCTACCCAGCAAGCCTCTGTCTCACACAACAACAAAAGCACTTATAAAATAAAGAAAGGGGGACTCTTAAGGAAGGGGGTAGGGGGCAAATACAAAGAAGATAAGAGGAGAATAAAAATGGTCGGTAGGAAAGCAAAGTGGTGCAGCCACTCGGGACAATGTATAAAGAATACTCAAAAAGCAGAAAATAAATCTACTGGATGACCTAACTATGACACGGCTTTGCACATGCCCAAAGCACTCCACATGTGCTAACCTATTCATGATATCAAGAAATGAAAGCAACCTAAATGTCCTTCAACAGAAAAACATAGTATGAAAAAGTAGTACATGTATATAATAGACTACTATTCAACAATAAAGGAAAATGAAATCATGACATTTTCAAGCAAATGAATACAACTAGAAAAAGGGATATTTTCTCTCCCATTTATTTATTTATTTATTTATTCATTCACTTTACATCCTGATCACAGCTTCCCCTCTCCTCCCAGTTCCCCCCTCACATGGCCCCTTGGCCATCCCCCTTCACCTCTGAGAAAGGAAAGGTCCCTCCCTGGGAAAACAGTTTTGACAGAGGCAACCCAGATCAAGAAAGGCAAATGCCACATGTTCTCTCAGTTATGGTTCATAGCTTCAAATCTTGAGACGTGAGTATAAAACCTGAAGTGATCAGAGAAGCCAGTAAAGTGGAAAGGAGCATGGGAGGAGCAGACTAGTGATGAAACTAGCCAGATCTAGGTGATATGATGGGTGAGCAAAAAATGCAGAGGGGGTCTTTAATTGGAGAGGGAAAAGGAAGTCAATTCAGAAGAAGGAGAGATGAGGAATGAAAAATCCTTAGAAAATCATTATTTTATATTTACCTAAAATTAAAATATGTACATATAAATGTGTATTATATTAATAAATTATAAATATATATATCACTTAAATAAAGTTATACCACACACTTGTGCTGATAATGTTCCACACAAGAACCATACTAACAAAAAAAAGTGCCAGGCATGAGAAACTTCCTTTCAAGTTGATCAGGATAATCTAAGAGACTCCAAAAATATAAGCTATTTTCATTTCCCTTGGTTGTCTCGCAGCAGGTGAAGGTATGTTTCTATTGCTGGAGATGACAGTCACTTAGGATATAAAACTAAAAAGATTTGAGAAGGACCTGATCTGAAAGATTTCTCCCTAAGGTCTAGGTCTACCTTTTATAGTACCAGATGGTGCTCTGCAAGCTGCCAAGCTGTGAGCATCCAAAAGTCTTATCAATCAGTGATGCCTATGGCCCACAATGATAACTAGACCGCCATGATTTACTCAAAGGTGTAATAGTGGAACTCATATCTTGGCAGTAACCATCAGCTGTCTAATTGGACTTAAGGCCTGCTCAACAAAAGAGAACTCTTGCCTGGTCCTGGAAGCCTAGGCAACTACTCAGGGTTACTAAGGTTATAGATCTTAGAGGAGAACCTGATAGTGCTACTTTATTAAACCAGTATAGTCTCTAACTGTACTCTAAATAATTACCCTCATACCCTCAAGGAATGGTAGCTCTCACCTCTCTGCGTTTACATCACCCATGACCATTGCAGAAAACTACAACTGGTAATAACACAGAGATCAACCAATTTGGGGGTACCCAGACTCGGTGGATACATCTACCACACTACTTATATACCAGTGAATGCTGCAGAACAAAGAGTATGAAGACTGTAAGAGCCAGAAGTCCAGGAATTCATGGTGAGTTTGTGTCTCCTAGAAATTATAGCAAAACTACAGCTATGATACCACAACAGTATCTGCCTAAGAAAGACCTGAACAAAGACAAAACTAATACACAAGTCTATCACAAAAGGGGAGACTATAACCAGGCCTGTCCCAAGAAAAGAACAGCAGGCAACTAAAGACAACTGCAAGGGAGAGAGTTAGTCTTCCCCAGGAATTAGACCCCTGGCCAGTGCCCAATATCAACTGGTCAGTCCTGAAATTGTATACATACAAGCAACGCATAACTGACTCAGCAGATTTTATTTACATATTTACACATAAACACACACAGATATCAAAGGGAAAGTGATCTTGATTTTGAGGAGGAGTGGGTAAATGACATGAGAACGTCTAGAGGAAGAAATTGCCAATGCCTGCACACCTTTGCAATAGAGCTGGCAAAGAAGAACCAACAGATGCGTAAACAAGAAAACGGGAACTGAGTGGATGGACACTCTAATAGAGATGCACCAGCTTCCAGAAACTTACTGCATTTCTAATGTACGGCTAGACAGGGAGGCACGTTTACTACACACAATTGAAGAAGGAGGTAAGCTAGTGGCACTCCTTGTATAGATAGTACTCTTTGTGTGTACTGCTTTTAGCCCAAAGTTAACATTCATCAGTATCCATACTTGGATTGGGGAAGGCCTTGTCATTCTCTCCCCAACCCCCACCCCAGCCTAACCTGGAGAAGTCTTGCCATCTCCATGAGTCTGACTCATTGGTAGACTTAACATGTATCAACAATACTCATTCACACAGGGAAGGATATACATAATCAACATAGAGCACTTGGTTAAAGGGGGAAAGTGATATGATTATTTTCATTTAAATTTTTTTAATTAAAAAATAAATAGTTACAATTCCAAGTAATGCAAAGCTTTTGAAGAAACTCATTTTCCTCTGTGACTGGAGCACATTCGAAGTAGAGAAGTGTGAAGGGGTGCTCACCCAAGCTTCCTTCTATCTCCAAACATTTTGTATTAGAGTATCTGATGCCTTCATTTTGAGATGTGATGGAGGCTAGTGTGTGTGAGCAGAAACATTGCCAAGTAACTGGGACATGGCCAGAAGCACAATCCTTGAGAACCAAAGCTCAGGAGACCTTAGGAAAGGAAGCCCTGGGGAAAGGAAGGCTGAGACACACACAGGAGTAGAGCCAGAGGTCTGTGTCCAGTGTGGATGCTTTTCAGCAAATTCAAATATTTTACAGTCTGGAGGACAGGGCTGGGGTGGTAGAAAAACAAGTACATCTCCTTCCACAAGCTCAGCCTGAAATGAGAGGTGCACTGCCTCCTGCATGGCAAGCCCATCAAATACTTCCTCCTTGACCCCAATTTTCATCTGATGAAAATATGCATCTCAGACCAAAAATTGCAGTTTATCTTCACAAAAGCTCTTAGCTTTTCATAGCTCTTGTCTTTATATAGCCCCATTCCCTGGGGCCCTATGAGCCTTGCAGACATCATCCCTCCCATATCCCAGAAAGACTGGCTAGCATTTTGTCTTATGGACCTCATTTATTTTAAGAAAGCAGAAACATTCTTTTCTTAAACCATAAGAAGAATGAATTATTTTTAGTCTTCTTTCCAATTGCGTGACTTTTTAATACAAAAAAAAAGTATTACACTGAGAAGATTCTTTCCTTAAAAAGAATAGGAGATGTAGAAAAAGCTGCGGTGAACCACAGACTCACAGGAATCTATCAAAGGTCTTTAAACTCTCGATGAGTTGTGGTTTCCGTACAGAAATGCTTTAAAAATTGAAATTTGTTTGTTTATTTATTTTCACATGTATCAGCCGTAAGACTTGCTTAATGCCTGGTGTTTGGTTTACACGGTGACAATGGCCTTGGAAAAGCAGTCAATGCAGTGATGGTAAAGTTATGAGTGTCTGAAGAAAGCATCGTTTTGTACTCACTTATCCAGAACTCTTTTGCCATGGAGTGCAGTTCATTAAAGATTTGACCTGATTTGACCTTAATTTTACATTCTATACATGATCATAAGCTGCCTCTACTACCATGAAAGTAGAAGATCAATAAAACATTTTAACAATGAGAAAATCAACCAAATGAAGAGAACAGACACCAAATCCCTAGTGAATAGTAAGTGTCCGCGTTTAACTCCCTCCCCAATATTGACTTAAGACACTTGGGGCCAGATATAGAGATACATTCCTGTGATCTAGCATTCAGGGTTGACCTGAGCATGTGAGCGCTTTTCAGTTTGAGGGCACCCTAAGCTGCATAGCAAGGTGCTTTCTCCAGCACAAACAAGTAGTAAACAGAAATGTTTTTAGAAGCCACTTCTTTTACTTCCTTCATACATATGAAGTAACAAGATAACAAGCATTCCTCTTAGAAAAAAAGATGCAAACTTCCATTGACAATTTCCCTATGCTCAGTCAACTCAACACTTCCGATGCTAACGCAAGAGTGACGGCTGCCCAGGATTGAAGCCAGGTAGTTTACCTGTTGCTTAACAAGCATCCCCATATCCATTCCTCACAAAGCAATGGTCGTATCTTTTTCAGTTATTAAAATAAGACTCAAGGAGTGGTTAGATTTTAAAATAATACTTATAATTTATTCTTTGAAATTTTCATATATGTATACAAGGTATCCTGATTATACCCACTTTCTTCTCTGGATCCCTCCCACGACCCCTCAGATACACTCACCGCATGTCCCTTCTAACACCTCATCCTCCTTCTAAATTGATTATGAGTGATTAATTGTTATGATTTACCCACTGAGTCTGACTGGTGCTAACTACACACACATGGTGGTATATCATCCACTTAGCCATGGGCATCCTACCAGCAGTCTCATTCCTAAGGTAAAGTGACTCTCCCCAGCAGCCATCACTGTCAATAGCTCCTCAGCTATGGATGGGGAGCAAGGTCATAATTTTTGTTGGTCATTTTATTCATTTACATTTCACATGATATCCCCCATCCTAGTTACCCCTCCACAACACCCCTTCCATCTCCCTCTGCCTCCTCCCCTTTGCCTCTATGAGGGTGTTCCTCCACCCACTCACCCACTCCCGTCTCACTGCTCTTGCATCCCCCTACACTGGGGCATCAATCCTCCACAGGACTAAGGGCCTCCCCTTCAACTGATGTCAAATAAGGCCATCCTTGGCTATATATCTAGCTGGATCCATGGCTCCCTCCATGTATACTCTTTGGTTGGTGGTTTAGTCCCTGGAAGCTCTGCGTGGTCCTGTTAGTTGATATTGTTCTTCTTATGGGGTTGCAATCTCCTTAAGCGCCTTCAGTTCTTCCCCTAGCTCTTCTATTGGGGTCCCAGGTCTTAGTCCAATGGTTGACTGTGAGTATCTGCATCTGTATTAGTCAGGTGCTAGTAGAACCTCTCAGGAAACAGCCATAGCAGGTTCCTATCAGCAAGGTTTCTTGGCATCAACAGTAGTGTCAGGGTTTGGTGTCTGACGATGAGATGGATCCCTAGGTGGGGAGGTCTCTGGATGGCCTATCCTTCAGTCTCTGTTTCATTTTTGTCCCCCATCTTTCCTTTACACAGAAGCAATTCTAGGTTAAAACTTTTAAGATGGGTGGGTGGCCCCATCCCTCAACTGGGGGTGGGGAGCAGAGCCTGTGCTCTGGATCCCCACCCACTAAGCCCACACCCAGACACAGCTTGACCTCCAAGAGTTCTGACACATTCAGGATCACAGGTGAGGCCCCAACCCCCACCCCAATACCTGGCCTAACTGGGATCCCCGGGACCCAAAGGATGCAGGGACCCTGCTCAGCCAGAGATACACATTCCATCCAGTTTGCACCTGAGCAAGGTCATATTTTAAGAGCACTTTCAACCCTAAAGTAGTATCTTTTCCCTGCTTGGTGCTAGTAATATATTATGGTTGATGTTTTTCTCTTTCTTTCTATAAAAATACTTCCCACACTGTGAAGAACAAGAACAAATATCTGTAACTACAGTCCAGGGAATCCAACATCCTCTTCTTGCCTCAGTGGGCACAAGGAATGCCTGTGGGGCAGACATAAACTCAGAAAACTCCTATACATATTAAATAAACAAATTTTAATAGTGAACTGTACCTTTCAACAATTTTTTTTAAATCCACCAGTACTAAGTAACATTTATCTTTAAATTACTGCTTTTAAAACCTATTTCCATGTGTGTTCTTTAGCTGCAATGCTAAACTTGGGTAAGTAAATGAGGATTATAATATAGCCCTCATTCAATTATAAATATATTATAAATTAAGACATAAGACTTTGCTTTTAAAAGCTAGTTGTTAAATTATATGAACATGATAAAATAGCTAGAGATGTTCCTTCTTTTGGCCTGTCCAATCATTCTGTTTTGTTTTTTTCTATGTCTCATGTGGTCCAGCTGGCCTCAATACACAAATGAAGATGAATGCAGATGTCTGGTTCTCTTGTCTCCATCTCCCAAATACTGTTGTTACAGGTATGTACTTTCATACCCAGCAACTTCAAAACTTTAATAGACTATTGAAATATATTCTATCACATCTAATCACAATGGATACATCTACAAAACATTTCCACACCTAAGTCTCAGGGGACAGTGAAAGGGGTGAGGGCAGGGGAAAAAAACTTGTAAAAGCCAGAGGATCAGGGAGTGTGAGATTGTCTCCTAATGATGTCAGCAGCCACACCCATAAAGTCTCATGAACATGACTACTCAATGTGAACTGGACAAGGACGACACCAATAGACATGCCTAAGTAGATGGGGCCCCAGAGCCCTAAATCCTACACAAAGACCTACAGATGACGGCGGAAAGCTGGGAGTGAGAGGGGAAGTCTTCCCCAGGGAAGAGTACACTAATTAGTTGCCCAGTGCCAAATGGCCAGTCTTAGAAACATACAGACAAGTAACATTGCATTAACAAAGCAAATTCTATTTACAAATATACATCTGAGTATGCATGCAATAGCAATTAATGAAAGGAGAAGCCATAAAGGAAAGTGAGGAGGGGTGTGTGGGAGTTTTGAATGCAGGAAAGGAAAGGGTAAAATGTAATTATAACCTCAAAAATTAAAGAGTAACTTATTTACTATTTAGAAATAATTATACATAAATAAAACAGACCACAAATACAGTATTGGGTAACAAAAAGAACACATAGAAAAAATAAAGATTTTTAAATGTTAGAATCACGATTCTATATCATCAGTGATCTTGCTCAGAATACAAGGTTTTCAAAGCAGCAATTCTGCTTAGGGAATAAAATTATCCGAGCATGCTGACCAATAAAAACAGAATTTTCTTTTCAACAGTTTTGGGGAAAACATTTTCTGATACATTGCTTTTCTCAAACATAATCTTGATAGCCAAGATCCCAAGACCAGGGACATCACTGTCTGCCTCTTAGCTTGGGTGTTGAGAGGATGGAAGGTGAGAAAGGGGACAGGGTAGATTCAAGATTGACATTTTATGGAAAGATAATGGGTTTTAGAAACTACATGTTGGACCACCTTCAGAGTGGATTTGCTTTCACTAGATAAACCACAAGCTTGAGTATTTATTGATATGTTACATGAATGCAGGGTAGTGGAGCCATAAAATGAAAGAATTGATAAACTGAACTTGATTAGGATAAAAATTCCTGTCCTGTCAAGGTAATGACAGACAACGTGCAGACATGGAGAAAATGTTAACGGACTGCCATCCAGAATTCATAAATAACCTCCTTAAGAGTCAACAAGAGAGAATGGAAGCCAGGACTAGAGCTGTATACCGCAACCCAGCACTCTAGATGCAGACACAGGAAGATCACAAGGTGAAGGACACTGTAAGGGACATTCAGAGTCTCTGTTTCAAAAAAGAAACAAAAGTGAGGCAGTGTCTTAGCAGAAACTATACCAAGGAGGGCATTCAGATGGCATGTGAAGAGATGTTCACATCCAGTGCCATCAAGATAGTCACACTTACTAGAAAAGCCAAAGTCAGAAGAAGAACACTTATGTCATAGTCAATTGTACAACCCTTTGGAAAAATTCGATAAATTCTTACAAAACATTCCGTAGAAAATAAGAATTGAACCTAGGCCCTCAGGCAATGCAAACATATTATCACTAAGCTGTATTAGCAACCCCTTTATTTGTGTTTATTTTATGACAAGGCTTATTTGAGTTTTTGTGGTCAGTCTTGAGCTTTCCATATAGTCCTGGCAGTCCTTGAACTGGTCATAGTAGGTCCTCAGTGTCCTAAGTGGCTGTGGACACAGGCCTGTGCCACCAAGTCCATCTCAAAACTAAACATGCTTTTACTGCATGATGCTACAAACCTTGGTATAGAGTTAAAAATGTATGGTTCCGCAAAAAAAAATTTATAGATGCTGTATTAAATGTGCCAAGTTGAAATTGGAAGAAACCATGATATGCTTCATTAGATGAATGGATAAATGGGCTGCAGCATATCCAGATAGAAGAATAATATTCAATGAGTACAAAGAAATAAGATCTTAACCAATGAAAATATATGGAGAAAAATTAAATACATGGTCCTATGTGAAATAAGCCACACTAAAAAGACTATGTCCTGAATGATTCTAGTTGAGTTACATGCCTAAGAAGGTAAACAGTGGTGAAATTTAGAACTCAACAATTGTCTAGGACTGTGGAGTGCATAGACAGGCATGCATGGGCAGAGCACAACCTCTGGGGGGCAGAGTAAGATACACTCAGACAATAGAATGGCAGATTCATCTCGTTATAAAATTTTCTCAAAACCGTAGGTTACAAACTAAAAGTGAGGCTTAATGTAATCTATGGATAACCATTAATCATTGTAGCATCCTCAACAGTATTAAATGTACTAGCCTAGAAGGGATGTCTCAAAAGAAACAGTACGATTATGGTGTTTTAGGAGAATGCTAATGGTAGGTTCTCTTCTAGGGTATTTATGTCTTCTCCAGCCACTGATAGTTGTCTGGGTTCATAATACTAGGCACGAATTCCCTCTCATTGAACAAGACTTAAATCCTACTAGACTATCATTGTTTATCCCCAAGGCAGAAGTGCCAGTACTGCACCCACCGCTGTGGATATCTCCCCAGGCCACTCCCTTTTGTGATTTCCTGGCTTTACATCTGGATAGAACTATCGGTTGCTTTATGCAAGTGTGTTATACATACTTGTTCTATCTTCTGCTACTAAATATGCTGAGAACTAACTCTCAGGAAGCAGGTTTCTAGGTCAGTTCCAGCTCCATCCCGCTAGGCTGTTTCTGAAGTGTGTGGAGCGATAAAGTCTTATCTGCAAGTTCTGGGAGACAAGCAAAGCCAATGGTAGTATCCTATATTGATTTGGAGGTCACCTGGACTTCTTTTGCAGCAGATGGAGACTAGACAAAGATCCGCAACTGGTCAAATGCACCATGGAATGCCCAACCCCAGATGATACATTTACAATGCAACCCCTACACCTGACTCAGAGAACATCATGGTGGAAGAATGATAAAGATTATAAAAGCCAGAGAACCAGGATTCCCGCTGCAGGATAGTATCTTAGATACAACAGGGATGCTGCACCCGTGAAATCTTCACACTATAGCTGTCTAAACAAGGCTTACATGACAACATTACCAGAAACCATGGCAACAAGGAAAGGGGAAATTTAACAAAGCCCCACTCCTAGGTAAGGACCAGGCATCTAGTGGCTGCTGAGAGGGAAAATCAGTTTTCTTCAACTATGTGCCCTGGTAAGTTACCCAATCCTAAGTAATCATCCTATACCTTTGTATGTACAAGCAACACTAAATTGACTCAGTAAGTTGTGTGTTGTGAGTGTGTGTATGTGTGTGTGTGTGTGAGTATGTGATAATTAATGAATAAGTTGAAAGGGAGATGAGGGAAGAATTGTAGTAAAGAGAGGGAGGGGTGGAAATTACGTAAATATAGCACTCATGCATGAAGTTCTCAAAAAAATAAAACCTTTAAATTAAAAAAAGAAAATTAATCAATCAACATTATTCATCAGCACAAAAATGAGAGAAAGAGAGGCTCATTATAAAATTCATAGTAAGTTAAATGTGCCTTTATTTAATGTTGCAATGAATGACTGACAGAAGAAAAATATTTTTCTTCTAATTTATGAATTTAGAAAATCATGATGATATAAGAAGCTGAAAGAAATATTGAAGTAGTTTAAGTTTGAAAAGGAAAACATACCAGGAGTGCTGTCATTTTGCAGGGGACAAATCATCATATGGGTGGAAAGTATAAAAACTCAGAGAAAGTTTCTTGTTGAGCTCATCTAAAATTCATTATTCTCCTGGAATGGTTATTTCAATTCCATTGTTTTATTAGAAAATTATAAAAGGTACATTTTTTTCTCAGTGTGGATCTTATACAAGAGGGCCATAAAGTACACGACTGCAGATGAAAGAAGCAAACTCTGAAAATGGTTTTAGTTAATGGGCAAGATTCTTATTGTACCTACAACTCTATCTTCATATGCAGAAGGAAATAACAAGCGTGATTTTTAAAAACCTGATTTTAGAAGCTCAACATAATGTTTGCTATTAGTAAGCTCCTGGCTAAGGTTAAGTTTTATTAATATCATTAACATGATTTCAGCTAACCACCCCCAATTTTATTTGCATATTTATTTTAGATGAATTAAGAGGCTAGTAAGACTCTCAGTGGGTAACAGTACTTGCTGCCAAGCCTGAGGGTCCACTCAGTGGAAGGAGAGAACAGATTCCTGCAAGCTATCCTGTGACTCCACACTCACAAAGTGGCAGACATGCTACCCTGACACTCCACACACAAACGGAAGAAATAAATTCACGTAATAATTTTAAATGAATTAACGGTAGTCCTGGAACGTAAAACCTTTATTTGCTTTGTAGGATTAAAAAATACAGAGTATTATAACAGAAGAACAATTGATGCCATTATGAGAAATGCCCGGGATGAGAACACAGGGAAGCAGAGATGGATAAAGAATGAAAATGCGATTTGCTAGAGTAGGCTTAAGAATAAAGCATGTATAGCTTATGAAAATCACAATGTAGTTTGGTTGGATGATGCATAAATTTAACACTAATCATCATGTTTGTTTAAATAGTCATGAGAGGTGAAAGGCATACTGCGGTTTGTTCGTTCTTTTGCAGTGGACAGAGGGCGATTGAAACAAAAATGAGAAATCTATATTCTGCAATAAGCTCTAAGATGTTATCCCACTTACAAAACCCTTGGGTCTCAACTTACATGGCTTTAAAAGGCTACAAAGTACTGACTTCAGATCCCAGAGGAAACTCAGTCAGGCTTATTTTGAGTAGAACTCTCACCAGTTTTACCATGAATGTACATGGGTTTTTCTCATTGGATAATTTTACAAATATTAATATTAAAATGACCAATTTGTTTGTGTTCTTTGACTGCCTTTTAAATATCTAAGGCCTTTACAAAAACAAAAGCCTAATTTTCAAAACTTAATTCATTATGATAGGCCATGCTTTGATGCCTTTTAAAGGATATAAAAATATGATACAAACAGAAACCACTCAGAAATATGAACATTTTTAGGCTGGATTTTATGTTCTGCACTGTTAATGACTGCTTTCTGAGGACCCTAAGAAGACAAGGAATATTAAGCTGCTGAATGCTGTAAGGTTTCTCTGGAAATGTTAACAATCTCAGATTTTCAATTACCAAATGTCTATGCGGTCTCTTACATGACTACTTGAGAATGCGTGCATGCTCGGTATTTCTCCTCTACACATACAAGAAAAGCTGAGTGGCCTTTCTTTCTTCCTTTGTCTCCACCACTGTCTCCATCTCTGATTTATGCAAGAGAATATTTTGACTTGTGGACATACTGTGGCCTGTTTAAGATGATGGTTGTCTATGCAGTGCATTCTTTCTGTGTGCAGTGCTTAAGCGTGTGGGGTGCCTCAAGTGTAAGCATGTGCTCAGGTTACAGCTGCCTTGTTGTTATCTGATACGATCTTAGAAAGTTCCTGGGTGCCGATCTTCTGTGATACAGCAATTTATATTGCAACTATAGGTCAACTGAATGGAAAACGTTTCCGGTAACACGTATTGCATTGTACAACAGAACAATGCCATGGTCATTAGCTGTCATTTTTCAGTCCTTTTTTTCCTTGTATTTGGGCCCTAAAAATCTGCTTATTTCACACATTAATTTAATTTCTGGACTATAAAGAAAACATCTACTTTTGTCTACATATTCTATTTCTTAAAGTATTTACAGATAAACCTTCAATTACCCTCTTCATTTATTCTTATATACTCATTTAAAACCCATTAATTATCCCCAACATTAAACAGTATACAGAAGGCATATTCATCCAGAACAAAGCATGGTCGTGTATGTTCCTTTTCCACCTGGAATAGTCAGCAGGATGTGTGACTCATGTCAGTTCTGAGATTTAGAGACTCGCTACTTATTTATTTGAGACCAGCAGTCATTTTTGTTACCATAAATTTACCAAAGGGGGGAGGCTCCCAATGACTTAATTGCTCTCTAAGATAAGATTCAGATAATGGAAAGGAATGCTATTAAATCTTAAAATGTTTTCTAAAATCCTTCAGTGGATATAATTCAACTTTTCTAACTTCGATAACTGATAGTGAGATACTGCATTCAAAACAATTGGGTCAAAAGGAAACCATCACCCTTGGTCTGTAATGTCTTCTCCTACTTATTTGCACTGTCAAACATATTCAGATTAATCAGCCACATAGATCATCTGACCCTTGAAACAGATCAATAGTCATTTGGCAACACAAAGTAATGCATGGATGTCTTCGCCTGAGGCTTCAATGACAGTCCCAAGTATCCTAAGGATAATACAATAAATTTTGTTAACCAGATGGTTCTATTTTGAAAGAACAGATTCAGGAAAGAAAAAAAAACAGATTCAATTTTCACTCATGCAAACTTGCTTATATTTTAGAACGTACATTTGATAATTTGCACGTTGGTTTAAGGTATGTGAGACCATTAGATGTCATCATGCATGTTTCTGATTACAAATAAGCTATGGGCCAAAAGTCGCCATGAAACTTTGGGAAATTCTAATGTTATCAGAACATATTTAGAAGCTATAGGAAACAGAGTATTAGGGAGGTAATTTATTGGTGTGTTAAAATATCTTGGAGAAATTAAGGAAGAATATAATATTTTAAATCCCTCAAGGTTATAGAAAAAAGACAAATACTAGCCCTTATTAGATCATTATAATAGTTGTGAAATTACAAAGATTAAAAAATAAAAATTATAAGTTAAGGTCTAGAGAACTGGAAAAGAAAAACCAGGAAATAAAGTTTTAAAATACTCTAACTTTATTGTCTGAAAAGACTTTTTTTGTCTTTTGACATTGTCTAAAGATATTTTTTTTTAAGTTTTCAAAATAACCTTGGTGAAAAGGGGGGTAGACAAATTCTTGCTTACTATTAAGATAAAATTACAAAAAGCTTCGTGAACCAATAAGCAGCAAAGGTGGTAATACCTGAGAAGACAAGTGTGTCTCTATGTTATCAATGTTACCAACACTACCTACTATTCCTCTAGGAACTGCTATCCCTTGTAAATTTACCTATGGAAAAAGCACATTTGAATAATCTTTTCTACTGCTGTAATGAAAGAGCTTTTCCTATGATAAAGTTGGACCATTGAGAGTCACATCCACTCAAACACAGAACAAGGGACTTTTATTCCTACCCTACTGTGTGCCAGCTGTGTCCATCGAATGTAGCTCCACACTTCTTTCAGAGTGGTCACTAGTCCATTATTTCATTGCTGTCAGAGTTAATATTTTAATCTATCGTGCTGGCTAGCAGGATTTTTTTTTTCAACTTTAACTAGAGCCATTTGGGAAAAGAAAATCCCAACTGAGAAAATTTTCCCAGAGGGCTGACATGTAGGCAAGCCTTTGGGGCATTTTCTTCATCAGTGATTGATATGGAAAGGGCCAGATCACTGTGGATGGTTCAACCCCTGGGCTGGTGATCGTGAGTGGAAAATAAATCAGGCTGAGCAAGCCACAAGGAACAAACCAGTAAGCAGCACTCCTTCATGAGCTCTGACTCAATCAGCTCCTGCATACAGAGCCCTCCACTGGCTTCTCCTCATTGATGAACTGCAATGTGGAATTTTAAGCTGAAATAAACCCTTTCTCCTCAAATTGCCTTTCACCTTGGTGTTTTATCAGAACAGTGGAAACCTCAACTAAGACATGAATTGGTATTAAGATTGTGATATTCCGAGAGACTGACCGCCAGCAGCTTCCGGCGACGGCCGGAAACCTCAGCTTGGGCCACAGGGCCCCACAGCTAATCAGCGCCGGGACAAAGATCCCTCGCAGGAGATCGCAAGACCCAGCAGAGGGCCAAAGACACGCCCCACAGCT
>CM052706.1:43205693-43233319 GCA_028551405.1 Uromys caudimaculatus
AGTAAAAGGGAATGTCAAGGTGGGAATATGGGAATGGGTGGGTGGGTAGGTGGGAGGAGGAATTCCCTCACAGAGGCGGGGAGGGGGAGGGGACACGGGGGTTCTAAAGAAAAGGTGAATCATCGGAAATGTAAATAAAATATCAAAAAATAAATAAAAAAAAAAAAAGATTGTGATATTCCTATGACAGACCTGACCACCTGTTTTGAGGGAGAATTATGGAATGACTTTCAAATTTGGGGCTAGAAAAGCCATTGGGTGTTCAAAGTTTAATGATCTCCTGTGGGAACTTAGTTCTGAGACTAGTGCAGCTGATGGACTGGCTGGTGAAGTTTCAGAGGAAACTTTGAGTCCCTTAAAGATACTCAACGTCATTTATCTATGTATTGAATTCATAACTACTAAAGTGAAACCTCTGCATTGCTGGGGAAATTGATACTGGGTAGCTATGGCTGAGAATCAGCTGTGATTAAGAAAAGACCAACATAATTGAGGGCAGATCTTGGAAGTGTTTCCTTGGGGTCAGCACAGAACACAGAAGCTGTGGTCTACAGATTCCAAGGCTGTACATTAGGCTAGCAGTCTAACTTGGTAATGTGTACAGGTCTCCAAAGGAGTACTCATTTGAAGACATAAAGGGTTCGTGGACAGCAGCTGAGGCTGAGAACTGTAAGAGACCATTGTTGAACTTGCAGTCTCATAGCAAAAAGCCCCAGAATTGAAGAGGCCAGGGAAACCTGAGGATTGATACTATGGGGCAGAGTCCGTGAAGAGACCCCATGAAAGGCTATCAGTGAAGTGCAGTCCAATTGCAGCAGATACCCCAACATATTGGAGATGCCAAAACCATGGGATGACCTCCAAGGACAGGAGCAGCCATGGAAAGAGGCCACCCTGAGCCTGTCAGACAAGCCGCATGTACTGCAAAATGCTATCCTGGAGAAATGGAGCCTTTGGGGAGCAGAGGGTTGTGAGTGGGTCCAGACCCCAACACTGTAAAGTGTGATTTGCTTTTATTTGATTGTGACTGTGTCTTGATTCTTCCCTCTTGAAATAAGAAAGTCTTTAGCTTATTACTTTGGATTTGAAGGAGCCCACAGATGAAACACTTGGAGCCTTTAAAAAATTTTCGGGGGACTTTGGCATTTTAGAGAAACTTTGTACATTTTAAAGGGAATGGCCTTTTAAAGGATTTGCATGTTTAAATACTGTGTGACCTTTACATTTTGAGATAATTTTTTATATAGAAATATTATTATTAGCATACCATCTTGTGGACCAGTGAGAAAGGAAACGTTGTAGTTGAATAGTTGTGTGTGTGTGTGTGTGTGTGTGTGTGTGTGTGTGTGTTTTGTGTGAAGTTGACAAGAGGTCAGTTGTGCTGGCTAGAATTTTGGCAATTTGGTACAACCTAGAGTCATTTAGGGAAAAAGAGCTTCAGTTGAGAAAAATCCCCCAGCACACTGGCATAAAGGCAAGCATTTTCCTGATTACTGAGTGATGTGGGAAGCCCAGTCCATTATGAGTGGGGCCGTGCCCTAAGCAGGTGGCTCTGGACTGTATAAGAAAGCAGGCTAAGGGAGCCAGCCATGAGGAGGACGTCAGTGAGCAGCGCTCCTCCACGACCTCTGCATCAGCTCCTGACTCCAGGCTCCTACCCTGACATCCCTCAATAATAGACTATGATGTTGAGCTATAAACTGAAATAAACCCTTTTCTCCCCAAGTTGCTTTTTGTCACATGTTTATCACAGCAATAGAAACACAAACTACATCATCTATTTTCCTAATTTCTTCTTAGAGTTGTTATATATCCAGAGTAGTTATTCTGTTCAGTCAGTTTTCATCTTCTATAAATTAATTGTTAAAAGTTTAAATTCTGGGAAAGGGGATAACATTTGAAATATAAATAAATAAAATATCCAATAAAAAAAAGAGAACAAAAAATAGATAAAGTGCTAGGAAACTTTAAAAAAAGTTTAAATTCTATAAGCTATAACTAAATTTCTGTCTTTGACATGAATCAATTACAATGGAATTTAATTTTAATAATACTCCAGCGGTCTTTTTTTTTAATAGGGATACAAAAGTTAGTGGTGTTTGTAAATCTCCTACTGTAAGCCCAAATTTTACTTTGACATAATGGATAATGACTTTCTTCATAAGCAAAAGGACTTTATAGGTTTATTTTTAAAAGTACTTTACATTGTTTTGGGACATTAAACAGTACACTAACTAAGCAACATTTTGATGACTTGAATACAAGTGAATTAGAAACATATGGGCTGGATTTTCCTTGACACAAAAACAGGTTTGAAAAAAAGAGAAAAAGTCATTGGCAAAATTCAACCTGAGTATTGCCAAATACGCAGGCTTTAAAACCAACATTCTAATGAACCCCAAAACACTATCTTTTTTTCCATCCTTATATTATTCTATAAATTTGTGTTTTAAAAAAGAAGGAATTAATTTACTTGGAAGATTTAAACACATAAAGTACCAAACAATGGAAAATTACTATGTTGGGATGTTGGAGGGAGATGTAAGTCTTTAAAATGAGATTAAATTACTATCTAATAAACTATGTACATATGTGTGTAAAAAATTACATATGTATTATAAATGTTCATAAATACCTAGGAAATCTGAGAATTCTTCTTCACAATTTAGAATACTGAATATCTTAAGTAATAAAAGATCTAAGCCTGTTTACTATTTTTTAAAAATAATGGGTATTTTTATTATAGAAGCTAGTAGCAATCATAAAAGAATTCTGGACAACTTTGAAAATTATTTTGTACACTGCATAAAATAACTTATCTGGAGTTTGCAAGAAAAAAGGGGGATATGTTTGAAATGTTTGCTTTGTTTCGTAGAGATAAACAAATGGAGCTTAAAAAATCATGCGTAAAGCATGAAAAAAATCAGTAAAATATCTTTAAAGTCTCATGACAGACCCATTGCAGTTCATTTGTCAACTTTCTAAAAAGATGACTTCACAAACAGACATGTTTTCCACAGGTTCTCTGAGTCACAATGCTGCCTTTTATTTCCACAGCCTTTTGATTTCCAAGATATATTTAGACCTGTTTTCTATTTTTCTTTACAGGGAGGATAAATAAAATTTAATAGTGTATCTCTCTGACTTTCCCCTTGCTCTGTGATTGAAGCTATTTAACCACTGGATTGTGGTTTGCTCTTGTTGACATGTGGGATACAAGGGCCTTATTTAATTTTCAAGATAGTTTTTTAAGTATAGCTTATTACATTTTATTCACTTACTTTGGGGTGCATATGCATAGGTTTGGGAGGCTGTGCATGCCATGATGCATTCATGGAGGTTGGAGGGCAACTTGCAAGAATCAGTTCATTCCTTTTCCTGCATGGGGCCTTGGGGATTTAAGTCAAGTCATCAGGACTGGCATAAAGTGACTTTACCTACCGAGTCACTTCACTATCCCTCAAGACAGTTTTTGGGTTGTTTTCTTTTGTTTTAATACATGTGTCCTGCACTGTGCCAAGCATGGTAGATACAACTGTAAATGAGAGATACACAATTCCTGACACCGTGAAACTGACATTGATTCAAACACACAAACACAGATAGGTCGCTGTGTGATTAAAGCAACAACTATAATTTCCTATGACTCATGATCTAGTTGCAAGAGTATACTATACTTAACTCAGACTCCATGTTCCTTCCACGATTCTGTTCACTTCCTTAAGAGTGCCTTCAGCCATTTTATACACGAAAGTTGTTCTGCCCAATTCTAGATGGTTAACTTTTCCCTAAGCAGACCTCATTGCTGTTCTCTTCATTTACTAACATTGTTTCCTCTTCTAGGAATAAATTAGCCCTCCAGTTTCCATGGCTACTCCTCACAGCCTCAAAATTCTCTCTCTCTCTCTCTCTCTCTCTCTCTCTCTCTCTCTCTCTCTCTCTCTCTCTCTCTCTCTCCACCTCTGTTTCTTAAGATCCTACTCCAAAGCCAGAGGTATAGATGCCAGCCAATGGTAGAGTGATTGTCCAGCATGCAGGAAAGTCTGAACTCTAAGCCAACACCACATATACCTGGGGAAGTGGCTCATTTCTGTAATCCCAACATACCAGAAGTGGAGGCAGGAGGATAAGATGATGAATATTTCATTGGGCACCTAATATATTTGAGATCAGCGGGATAGGCCAGGCCTCAACAAAACACAGGATTTTATTTAAAAAGTACATTCACAACCCAATGTTGCAAATAAAAAATGGTCTGTTGGCTGTTTGAAGTAATAGCCTGTTTTCTCACTTTTCTCTGCAGAAAAGGATGAAAGAAACTTAATTGAGAACCTTGAGAACACACACCTTCATTGGTAATGTGCAAAAATGTGAAGAGCTGAAACGTCTGGTTATTGCTGTTTATAAGAAAATAATGTCACATGTATATTTGCTATGGGGATTCAGTAACTAAAACTAAGGTACCTGAAGAGTCTCCCAAGGCCATGCATGCCTCACTTCTGCTTAAGATCAAATTTGACCCCAACTCTGAGGGACGATAGAAAAGAAGCTACCAGAGAGTTAATCCCTGATAAGTCCTTGTGAATACTGATCAGACACAAGGAAGTTACTAGAACTGACATGAACTCATGTTGGACATGGGAACACTTACCTGCAATCCCAGCACTGGGAAAGTTGAAGCAGGATCATATGAAGAAGGCAACCTAGACCTCATTGGGATACCCTGTGTCAAACTAACAAGATGGATCAGCTGAGAGCTTGTGCAAACATGGGTCTTACTCAGGGCAGCATGACACCACCTGACTCTACCTGAATGTTCTCAGATTGACTCCTACTTATATTTTGTTCTTGATATATGCTTCAGACATAAGCATATTCCTTTAATGAAATATTTACTTTTGTTTTTGTGTGTATAGTTGGTTTTCTTGCATGTAGGTCCATGCACCACACGAATGAAGTGCACAGAAGAGGGCATCAGATTCCCCCAAAACGAGAGTTACAGACTGTTGTGAGCTGCCATATGGGTGGTGGCAAACGAACTGCTGAGGCATCTCTCCAGGCACCAAACACAGGCAAATTTCACTTCAAAATTGGGGAAACATATCTAACCTGTATGGGGGTGGGATTAATACGATCTAAATCTAAAGAGGTTATTTTGCTCCCCTCTTTGGCTGTCATACAGTTAAAAGAATGGACAATGAGAAATGAGAATTTAAAAATAAAAATCTCCAGCTGAAATAAGAAAGGGATGAAGCCAGGGAAGGGATTTGTCAGAGGATCTTGAAGTAGAGAATTATCTCAGAAAAGAAACTTGGCTCTGAGACAGCGCTGGGCAGGTGACCACACCTGGTGGTCCTGCTTCATCAAGTGTATCTCTTGTTTACAAATTAAACCTTATCCTCATGTCAAGACCCTGAAGGTAGACTGAAGTGGGCAGGGGTCACTGGATGTCTTTGTCCCTCTTGCCACTGTGGCCACATTGAATATATCTTCCCTTTCTGGCTTTTATTATCTTAAAATTTTTGCTTTAAAAAGTGTTTGAGCACAAAATGGGAGCTAGGCTGGCACATTTGGCTATTTTAATATCTTCACAATCAACTACTATAGAAATTTTGAAAAGCACAAAAGGTAGGATCCAAACCTAAACTTAAATTCAAAAAGTTTAAAGTATTTGAAAAGAGGTTAATGCTAGTTTACTTTAGGCTCAAATGATAAATACTATTATAGTTTTAAGACATAATTACTCATGAAATATAAGAGAAATAAATCAGGGACAATTAAAAACTCAATGTATAAAGGGAAGAACCAATCCCTGGCACTAGTAATGATACTCTGTTATGCTTGCAGACAGGAGCCTTGCATAACTCTCTTCTGAGAGCTCCACCCAGCAGCTGATGGAAACAGATGCAGACACCCACAGCCAAGCATTAGATGGAACTAGGGAAGTCTTGTGGAAGAGTTGGAGGAAGGATTGGGGACCTGAAGGGGACAGGGACTCCACAAGAAGACCAACAGTCAACTGACCTAGACCCAAGGGGGCTTCCAGAGACTGAACCACCAACCAAAGAGCAAGCATGGGCTAGACCTAGGCCCCCTGCCCATATATAGCAGATGTGCAGCTTGGTCTTCATGCAGGTCACCCAACAGCTAGAGTGGGGGTTTTCCCTGAATCTAATGCCTGTCTATGGATCCTGTTTCCTAAACTGGGTGGCCTTGTCTGGTCTTAGTGGGAGAGTGTGTACCTAGTCCCATAGAGACTCGATGTGCCTGGGTGGGGTGATTCCAAGGGGAAAGTCTCCCCCTTCTCAGAGGAGACAGGAGGGCATAGGGAAGGGGGAGTGAGGGCTTCTGGGAGGGGAGCTGTGATTGGGATGCAAAGTGAATAAATTATTTAATTAATGAATGAATGAAAAAATAGAGTTCTTGGAGAGAAAAGAAATAGACAGTAAAATGAAAGTAAATTGTATAAATAGTGAAAGAAACAGAAAGGCAGGGGCAGGGGAAGGTGGTGGGGGAGAGCAACCCCTCAGAAAATGTGTGTGCAGTGTGAGGAGGGGAAGGAATTGAAGGAAACAAACAGGCTGCTCATGTTTCATAGATTCTTGATTTGTTTAGTTAGACATTTCAGGCGTGTCCCCTGGGAGAACACTGGGATAAGTACACACCACTAATTTAATTTCTTCTCCTTTGGGCCACATACCAAGGAAGAAACAATTGACTCCACCCCCACAAAGCTGGTCTCCCAGTCACATTTCTGACCATACGTGCACAGTAGTCTAAGATTGTGAGAATTATTGGAAGCTCATTTAAATGCATTTTTCCCTCAGTTTACATTTATGACGCTTAAACTTGATACTTTTCAACAATAATTTCAAATCCATAAGTAGGAAACAACCTACAACGCAACCTAACTGAATTTTGCTTACAAAAGTTTTAAATTCAGTATCACAAATGAAAAGTCTGTGAAAAAGTTTTTACTTGGGGGATAGAAGAGTCCAAGACTTTATGTAATAACACTTCCAATGAGAACTTTTTTTTTTAGATCAGGATTTGGGGGCACATGAAACATTCACTTGATAAACCTTGTGACATATTTAATTTGTGACTGTCCACTCATTTCCTGGAGTCATAACATTGTTTATGGTGTCGCAGACAGGCTATGAAGCTGGTTATAGTTGAAACCGAATCATCAGGAAATCTTAGCACATGCAACTGTTGAGAGACCCCAGACAGACACTAATTGGTCTTAAGTGTGCAGTCTATTATGACAAGAGAATACGACAGCGAGCAGAACTAGGTGAGTCACATTCTAGATGCAATGTCCTGTGCCTGATTCTGGGAGAAATTCAGGGCAGGGAAGCTTAAATAAAGCTCTCATCTGCTTAATAAGCTCTTTGAACCCCAGGCTTCTGAACCTACGTGTAACACTAGAAGGATGTAGGGCATGAGATAATGAGTATCCACATAGGGTATTTTGAAATATTTAAAAATTACAAAACAAACTAACATTCTGTTGAATAATTATGTTCTGCCTGCCTATCATGACAAATATAATTTTTGAGCAGCCTAAAAGCATAAGATTAAATCATAGTGTTTGGATTCTATGTGATCAAGGGCTGACAGGGTTCTGGAAAAAAAATGGTTTAGGCTTCCCTGCCCTTATTTGATTGTGCCAGTTTTCTTTCTATATAGTCTACAGAGGCTATTCCATTTATCTGAAAAGTCCATCCCTACAATGTCTACCCCTAATTATGTCTTCCTCATCTTGAAGTACAGCTCAGTTCCACTAACTCTATTCTTGCCCCACACCATAGCAGGCTCGGTAACATCGCCATGTATTCATCACTTTGGGTCTCACCCATGGCAAACTTCAGGAAGCCACTTCTGCATTTGCTTACTGCCACTGTATCTCTGGCATCAAAGTACACAGCACATAGTAGGTCCTCAGTGAACACTTGTATGCAGAAGAATTAGAATTTTGTCCAAGGTTCCTAAAGTGACCCCTTCCTAGAGCAATTATATTTGACCAAATCTCACAGCATGTTAACAAGCCCCTGATATTACACTTTGTGGTTTTTTTCATGACCCTTGCTCCATCAGAATCCTCTCTCCTTCCTTGTATTATTTATTGCCAGTTCTTTTGTTTCCCTACCACCTCCAATAGATTTTTTTTCTTTTTAGACATATGTTCAAATAAAAATATATGTGTGTGTCCCCAAAACCACAACCAAGTCATAGATCCACAGCACTTTTCATGCTGTTATATCGCAGGAGTGTTGCTAGTTTCCATCTGTGGCTTCCACACCAGGCTGAAAAATCTCCTGGAAGCAGAAGTGGTACCTATGCTCCCTACTCATGCCCAAAGCTGGCCAATTCATGTATAAAAGATAAATACATCTTCATATGTTGAGTTATCGATATTTTGCATTATCCTGAGAAATGTGTTGCCTTGAACATAAGTAATAAAGCTTCTATTAAATAACACAAAAGCCATGGGTCTAAGCAAAGCCCCATTAAAAACATTCAGGTCAGGACTTACCATCCCCCGTCTCTGCACAGAGCTGTAAGCCCAAATTGTTCTGTGGATTAATCACCCAATGGTTGCTGGTCACAGTGATATCAAAGACAAGCCAACCCACATCTAAAGCTTGTGTCTTCCTTGTATCTAGCAGGAAAAGATCTGCATCCCTAAAGAGAGAGGAACGAAAAATAAATTAAAGGTTTGAACGAAGGTCATAATTTCTCATTTGAAAGCGAAAATATTTTAAAAGCATTTTAAAAGTAACAGGAGTTAATTAAAGAACAAGGAAACGGGTGACTCCAACGACAAGCAGTAAGATATCCATTGCTTACATCCCAACCCTAACACGGGACTTAAGACTATCTGAAAGTTATTTCTGTCTTTCTGTTTCTCATTGTCATTTCATGCTAACTTAATTTGGTCTTAATTTGTTCCCTGGTCATCAGGGCTCCCTCCAACAAACATCTGTAAGTATGTACCGATTAACAAAGAAAGAAAAAAGAAAAGGAAAAGAACTAAAATGAGTTGAGACAGAAATGAAAGTAGCTGCTCCAATTTGGATGAACGCGGACTCTCGGAGGAGCACAGGCAGGGGAGGTGTCAGCATCTGTTTTGAGATAATTGATTTGTACTTTATATTTTTAATATAATAGTTTCGTGGGTAGTGGAGTCCAGAAGGAGTCATTAAGTGTGCCACTCCATGAAGAGGCAAGTCTCGTGAGTGGAGAGACACAACCCACAGTGACACGTGTGTCCTTCCCCTGTGAGTCTCTGTTCCCTAGGAATAATCAGGGCAGTGAACAGGAATGCATGTGCACGTGAACAATCTAAACAATGTCATGATTATTAACATTTGTGAATATATTTTGGACTCTTAATTGTGCAATTAAGTTTATGAACATATGTTTGTTAAATTACAGAGAATGGTTACATATGTTCTCTTTCTACTACTGCAAGCTAAATGTTACCTTGTCCTGGAATTTTATCTTTAAGGTGTCACTTTACATTAATGAAAATGAGGCTCAAATTAATCATTGTAAAATGCTGAAACTCTGACAACATAAAAAAATCACTAGAATCATTTTTAAATGAATTTTTCTATTGTTTTGAATCTTTTTATTCAAGAGCATATTATATAGAGAGAAAAGTAAAGCTAGGCTGAAAAGAACTCCATAATGTCACTTCAAAGATGTCTCAAAAATATAGAAATTTTGAATAAGTCATACACAGATTTAGAAAGATCAAAAATTGAAGTATTTCTGACAAAAATGAAAGTGAAACTCTAAATCAATATTTTAGGCACATCATAGTCACTTTGTCAATTTTACTTGGTTTACACTACTCACTGAGCAGCCAGAAATATTAAAATAAGTGAATAGGACAATCAAATCACCAAGTTACCAAATATTGCACAATAAATATTCAAAGTGCTTAGCAGAGAAAGTCTGCAGACGCGCTGAAGTCTGGTGCAGGATGTGGTCAGACGTACGACAGACTTCTGAGGAGCGGGAAGTGCACGGCAGGGAGACTCACGTCGTGCCCGAGATGTCAGGACCCATTTCACTCATGCACACTAGACAACATCAGTCACTTTTTTCCTCTCCTGACTTGGGAAGGCCATCAAATATATAGACTAAGTATAATATAAAAAAATTAGGATTCCTCATAGTTTTAAGCTGTTTGATAGTCATCTCTGAAGGTGTAATCTATTTAACTAACCACTCTACTCACTTCTTAAGTGCAAGTCACCGCATCTTAGAAAAGACTCAAAGGCTACACCGCTTTCAAGATTGCTCCTTTTTGAAATATGATATACTGTCCCAATCATTTCTTCAAAGCTGACGGCCCCAATCAT
Source organism: Uromys caudimaculatus (assembly GCA_028551405.1). Taxonomy (NCBI): domain Eukaryota; kingdom Metazoa; phylum Chordata; class Mammalia; order Rodentia; family Muridae; genus Uromys; species Uromys caudimaculatus. Next base: position 43,216,070 of record CM052706.1, read on the forward strand.
GGAAGCACTTGAAAAGCAATAGATTAAAAAGAGGTAGCTTTGGCTGTACAGCGCATGTATGTGCACATGTGTACGTGCCTGTGCCCACGTAAGTGTGTATGCATGCATTTGGAGGCCGAGACTCAATCACTCTCTATGTAGTTTTCTGAGATGAGATCTCTCCTGAGCCTAAAGCACACTTATTTTAAGGGGCTGGCCTGGGTTATCCAGGGGTGCTCCTGCTTCTGACCCTCAGCACTGGGACTGCTGCAGTGCATCACCTCACCCGGCTTTTTATTTTTATTTTTTGACATGGGTGTGAGGGTCCAAACTGAAGTCTTCAGGCAAACACCTTACTGACCATGATGTCTCCCCAGAGCCCTCAAAGGGGTAATTTTGATAGGTTACATCAACAAAGTTCTAGTGGTAACCATTTAGGTGATATTTTCTATTATTTTAAAACTGTATTATATCGTCTTTCCCTAAAAGGAAAAAACATCTAAGGTCAAGTCACAAATCTTTCTCATGTGTCCATCGTTGTTAGTAACTACAGATTTAATGCATATGTTTGGGGGGAACCATGCCACAGGACTTGTGCAAGCTCTAAATGCCTGCATTTCAGTGACAAATTCCAATGCACCAGACGACAAATCCAAAGAGGGTGGCTTCAAAAACCATGCCTTCTAGTTCCCCTCTGAAGGGTTTGGATAGTCAGCTGGTTTCATAGGCATCAGTATGCCTTCCTAGTCTTGAACAAAGTTATTTTAGTCTGATCATCTCTTTTGTTTCTCCTTTTTCTATTTATATAAAAACTTCCACATTAGCTTCAGACCATAAAATTTGCTTTAAGGTAAGAAAGTATACTATCAACGAACACAATGGCAGCCGCTCTGTGACTTCATTCATGCAATTCCATTCACAATTGTAACTTAAAATAAACCCTCTCCAAGTCTACACGAAATTAAGTTAGGTGTGAATTCCTTTGGATTATAAAATTTCTCTACAAAGAACTTTTATCACTAAGAATATATTTTAAAAGCCTTATCATTTCCCATGTACAGTATACAATAAACTTGTTACATTTGACTTTTTTTCCTGGGAGTCGAACTTAGGACCTCATGCATGCTAGTCAAGAGCTCTACACTGTGCCAGTACTTTGACTGGAAGAGAATAAATTCTTGTTGTTTTAAGGCACCCCACACTTTTAGTAGTTTGCCATAGCAACTTCAAGGCATCCATACACTCATTGAATTGGAAGGTTTCCCACGTGACACAGAGAGCTCACTGATCTAAAGTACTGAGGAAAACAGGAAGAAAGAAAGCATGTCTCTAAGATCCTTGGGCAGGGAGGCTCTCGATGGACGACAGGAAACATTAATGGAGTTTTAGAAATCCAACTGCAATGGCTGAGAAATGAATGAGAAAGTGACAGGGATGGGAGAAGAAAATTGCGTGGAATTTGGGGGATCTAGGGGACAACAGAATCAAGTAGGAGAGGATCTCCATTAAATGGTTAAATAATGTTGCTTATCTGATGTGTTTTTTCATAAGACAAAGCATCTATTGTTAACACAGATAAACTTGGGTGGATGATATTGAATATTCTCTAACACCAGCATATACTGTTATCTCTCCATGGCAGATAAACTTGGGTGGACGATATTGAATATTCTCTAACACCAGCATATACTGTTATCTCTCCATGGCAGATAAACTTGGGTGGATGATATTGAATATTCTCTAACACCAGCATATACTGTTATCTCTCCATGGCAGATAAACTTGGGTGGACGATATTGAATATTCTCTAACACCAGCATATACTGTTATCTCTCCATGGCACTACACTTGGAGTTCAAATACAAAACTTCTTTATGAATCAAATCACTTGACAAGAGGCAAGGGATAAGCTAATATGCTTACTTTTGATCATACACTAACAATTACAGTGACATTTGTACTGCCGTTATTGGTGTATTCTTTTGTCCTTGCAATAGACAGCATGTCTATTTGCATTTTGCTGCATAATTCTATGAAAGGTGCTGTATGACATACTTGTGGATAATGTATTTTCTTGCTTCCTTTTCAATGGGACTGACACACATTTCACATTGATATTTTCCCACAACCTAAAGCAGGGGTGCAAGATTTTTTTGGATCCTCTGTGTCTTGGTTAGAGTTTCCATTGCAATGACAAAACACTGTGATCAAAAGAAACTTGCATAATAAAGATTTCATACTCTAGCAAAACAACTCTACCCACTGGAGGACAAATGCATGATCTTCTAAGGGACATTTTATATTAAAACAGAGTGTGCCCAAGAAGAGCTTGGAGAAACTACCAGGACATTCGCCGTTCTACCTCACCTCTACAAAGCACGGTCATGTCTCCACACCACCCAGGCTTTCTTGAACTGAGATTCTTTCATCTTCTTTCAAGACTATTTTTCTTTGAATAACTTATCAATTCTAGGAAAATAATAATTCACTCACACGACAGGAAGGAAATTACTGGGTCAGGAACTCAAAATTGGTGACATAATCAGTTACCAAACAAAAAATCCTTATCTGTCTCATCACATAAAAATCACCACCACACTACTGAGGAATTAATCTAGCACTGAGCTCATTGACTAAACATGTCACAATAATAAATTATAATTTCTGAACTTTGTCTTAAAGTTAGAAGTTTGCCCAGTACCCAGTGGATACATCTACCAGACACTCCAACACCAAAGACTCAGGGAACACAGCAGAAGAGTGGACACAGACATTGTAAGAGGATCATGAAGTTTGCTGTGAGATGCCGTAATGCCAGAAGCTACATCCACAAAGTCTCACCACCTTGACTGCCTAAACATGAGCCAAACAAGGATGACACAAATGGATGTGACAACGAGGATGGGGGAAGCCCCAGAGGCCTCAACCCTACACAAAGAACAGGCAACTAGGTAGGCGAAGAGTGGGAGAAATAGTTTTTCTGAGGAAAAGCATCACAGTTGGTTATCCAGTACCAAATAGTCAGCCCTGAAAGCATACACACAGATAACATTAGACACACTGGGTAGGTTATATATAGGAATATGTGTGTGTGTTGTATTTATATATACATTGTATATATAGATATCTATAGTAGGTTGTATTTAGGAATATATTATATATAATTATATATATTATACATATATTCATATATAAATTTTTGTATACTTATATATTTAGATTTTACTTTATATTATATTATATTATATATACTATGTATTCCTAAATACAACCTATATATATGTGTGTGTGTGTGTCTGTGTGTGTCTGTGTGTGTCTGTGTCATTGTGTCTGTGTGCTATATATACATATATACATATAACAACAATGAAAAATGCCATGAACTTGAAACACAGCAGGAGGTGGATATGGGAGGGCTTGAAGGGAAGAAAGGAAAGAGAAAATGATCTAATTATATTATAATCTCAAAAATAAAAGAAACAAGGGGAAAAAGTTAAAGTTTAGATTGTGTGCTGTTTTTTTGATGTTTTTAGATGACCCTTACTATTGCATATGAAACAAACATGGACTTCTAAAATTCTGAAAATCATAAGAGTATCAGTATTCCAGAATATCTGATTCTGTGTCATATTTTAAATATTGAGATAAAAAATGAGCACTTGAGATCAGATTATTCTTTGTCGGTTAAAGGAGATGCCCAGGGTCTCTTAGAGGGTTTAACAGGACCCACAATACAGACTCAGCATAGCCACACATTCAAATCCTGAACTATACACCCAGATCTCACACCATGTCCATCAATATGACAGCCAAAAATACACTCAGACATTGACAAATGTTCCCTAGGGAACCATGTAGCCCCAGTTGAGAACCGCTGATAGAATAAAGCTTGATCCCTGTATACCAAGAAATGTAAGCTGTGCTTGACCTGCACTAGCAGAACCAACTCTGTCTCCTTCGAGAGTCCTTCTCCGCTCTGCTATTCTCATGAGGCCAGAAAACCTTTCAGTGTAGAGACTGTCAACATACATTTATTTGGAAGAATGTCCACAGAAGAATCCCAAATCTTAAAGAAGCAAAAGGGGGGAAAGGTGGTTTAATGGGAAGCTGACTGTGGACTGAAATGATGACAGCCGAGCTAAATACACCAAGGAGTGAAGGCAGCTAATGACATCAGGCAGTCTAGCCTAAAATGTTTATGCAGTGGAGTAAGAAATTTATGCCCACAGATCATTACACTCCTAAAAAGCTCATTTGTGTGTATATGTAAGTGTATGTAATTTTTAATTCAAATGTAGAGCTTTAGTACAGCACCAGACACATGTGTCTGTTAAATGCACTATTACTCCCTATGTTGCCGTTGATCATTTTGTTTGTATAATATGATTTAATTAATAACATATTTAGGCCTTTTAACATTTTAATGCATAGTATTTTAAAGTTAATATCCACCCCTTCATCCACATATAGAAAGTTCCTATCCACCCTGAAAGGTAAGCCCCAGAGCCCTCCCCTGAAGCCCATCCCCACCCACAGGAAGAACTCATTTCCCTTCATTCACATTTCCACATCACGTAGTGCATACTTACATCATGGTTCTTAGCACATTGTATTATTGTTATTAAAGTCTGTGTGAGGCGAGCTGTCTGCATCCCTGGTCCCTCAGGCTATGAGCTTTTGAGATCTTATTTACTCTGCCTCAGGTCCTCTGTGCTTGCTCAACAAAAGCATGCGTGTGGCACTCAGCTGCATGATCTGGGAAATTTAATAGTGTGGAAACCTCATTGCTCAATAATGTCAATATATGAGGTGTGACTGAAGAGCGGTATGTTCTATATGAGATTTGGAGTTGTTGGTTTTATATAAAACGATTAAAATAAATGAAATGATAGAAAAATGTGTTACCTTTTTAGCAGGAAAAATAAAGACTTGGATACCTATCAGAACACTTCTTTAAATTACACACATTTAAATATGCATAAGCATAAATCAGAAATGTAAGAGATGGTGCTAATAAAATCTATAATGTAAAGAGTTGTAGGTTATATAGACAAAACAAGTGAGAATGTAGGCAACATTATAGCTCTGTCCACTTTTCAGTGTGATTGCTTAACTCTGATAGAGGATTCACAGGCTAGCTGGCTAATAGATCAGCTGGGGTCTCGAACGTGAAACATATCCAAATATCATTCTAAGTGATAGCAAAGTTTACACACACACACACACACACACACACACACACACACACACGAAGGCAGGACCTTAGGTACAGTGAGCTTCCTATTAGATAATGCATACTTGCTATTAAATGCACTGAACCAAAAAGTAAAATTCATAAGAATCTCAACTGCTTCTCAGTTTTCCTGAAATTACTACATTAAAAATGTACAATTCTAAGACTGGAGAGATGACTCAATGGTTAAGAACATTGACTGCTCTTCCAGAGGTCCTGAGTTCAATTCCCAGCAACCGGGTGATGGCTCACAACCATCTGTAATAGGATCTGATGCCCTCTTCAGGTGTGTCTGAAGATAGCTACAGTGTACTCACATAAAGTAAATAAACAGATCTTTCTGAAAAAATTTACAATTCTGGTGATAAAAGCTTTGAGAGGTGATGTACATTTTGAAAATATAAGAAATAACTATTTTCTTTTCCTACCTCGATTTTAGTTATTTAAAGAACAGCATGTATACATGCTTATGTGCATATATATAAGAAGTTACATACAGTAAATGATTTCGAAGATTTATTTGAATTTTAAAATTACTTTTTTGTATTTCAATTCTTTCTCTCTTAACTGTGATCATATACTGTGGAATGTGGTTTTCTTAACCTTGGTTCTTGTCTCACAGAATTAAAGTCAAATTAGCTTGAAAAAAATTCAATAAAATAAATAAAGAGAAAGTATTAGTTCTTAATTTTCATTGGGGAAAATTCCTTCCATAGCTTAGGAAATACAAGGGAAATTTCTTTAAACTTATTTAAACCCTACTAATATTTTGACATTCATTCTTATTGAGGAGCAGTCGGGAAGTCTACTTAGCATATATGTAGTATAAAGTTATTTCTGTCTTTCCCTCTCTCTCTCTTTCTCTTTCTTGTTCTCTTTCTCTTCATGTGTGTGTACAAAACATCATAAGCATTAAGCTTGTATTGGTCAGCTTTCCATTACAACAATGAAATATTTAAAATTATAAACATATAAATGGAAAAGAGTTATTTGGACTCATGATTTCATCAATTCCAGTTCTGATCACACAGCCCAATAAATACCACTGGAGCCTTGTATAAGAATACAGTGAGGGAGAGTTCTGTGACTGAACAAAGTACCTGTCCATCATGAGGCCCTCCATGGACAAACATTGGGTAAAGATCCAACTTTGGTGGCCATATTCCCCCAATCGAATAAGGATTTCTGACAAAGCTCCTATCACCTTTTAAAGGCCTAGAGCAAGTAGAGAATCTCAACAGTTCCCTTCTGAAGATCACGCCTTTAATATATGGGTCTCTAAGGAGCATTTAACCTCAAAACTGTAACAGGAAAAGAATAAGGTGCCTTTTTATTTTGGTCAATATAAAATTTTATATTTAGATTCAATCAAAATATTCTGAATGAGGAAGACCAGATGTATCAAAGATTCTTCTGAAAACGACTTGAGATGTTAAATAACCAAGAACAACTTAAAATATAGCAGACTCCACATCATAAATAATAGTGATGTCAAAATATTAATTCAGATCAAACAACTTAGTAGAACGAGGGATAAAAAGAAATGTTTACAACATCACTCCTTCCACTGTAGAAAAATAGTTATAAGTAAAATAAAATTATAGTTGTAGAAATATTAAGTAATGTTCAAAATACTATTTTCAATTATCACTTAGCTTTGAAAAGTATAGCATTGTTTAATGCAAAACAGATGTTTTATAGGACTCATTATATATGCAGGTCCTGTGCCTCCATTTTGTAAGCAGAACCACTAGCTAGACATTATGGGCCACACTTGAAATTCCATCATTTGATAGGCAGAGACATAGGATCTGTAAATTCTAAACTAGCCTGGACTATAAAAGACATTGTAGCTATAAGACCAACAACAAAAATCAATGATCAAAAACACCACTATAGTCAGACTTTTTAAAAATACAACACACTTGTGGCCAACAATTACTGTTAAGAAAATGACACAGATCTTTCTGACTTCTAATCAGTTCTCTTAAAATAGCAGTGCATATAGAGCAAAATTTATTAAAATGATCCTCTTTAATTGGTGTTCCATGGGATATTAATAAGTGCTATACATCTAAAATTCAGTTAACAAATAATTTTGAAAAAGGCCAGCTAAAACAAAATGTTTTACTCTTGATTCTTTTTAACCATGAGGCTTTCTGTTTTGCATCATGAGCCTTCTACAGGTTGCTGAACAAAGGTATTTGACCTCAGTTTCTCTTCATTGAGTAGTACGAGAGACTAATAGAATGTTCTTTGGGAAAGTATTTCAATTAGAACATCAAGAAAAACCTAAACACTGGGGAACTATAAGGAGTTATCAAGGTAGAGAGTGACTAAACATAGAACCTTAAATATTTACCAAAGGACACAGAAGTGCACCATAAGAAAGTTCTGATCTTGTGAATGGAAGCTACTGGCAGATGAAGAGCATCTGGCTCTACCATGTCAACTGTTCAACAAAGATAACTAATCACCACAAAGATAACTAACTAAAAGATTTCTGTGTTAGATTAAAGGTCAGAGAACTGTTTAAGGCCCCTCTACAGTTCATACTTGATGGTTCATTTGCACCAATTCATTACCAGTGACATTTTAGACATTTAATATTTGATCTATCATCTGTTCTCACGCAGTTCTCAAATATCTTTAGAAAGGATGTGTACTGGTTGTCTGTTAGATTCTAATATAAGTAGAACCATCTTTATTCAAAATACATGTAACTAATTGTATAACATCCCACCCCTTAACTAGCAAACCAGTCCTTCTCTTGTTTACAGAATTCGGTGTTATTTAAATAATTTTATATAAAATTTTATGTAGGTATAATAAAATGCAAATTTTCTTGACTGAATGGCAAACTGACAAAATGAGACAAAAGACCAAGAAAGAACTTAGAGAGAGATGATACCATTTCATACACGGATTGGTCAATAGTAGAAAAGTCTGTAAAATACAGGAGGAATTCTTAATATTTATTTCTTTATTTTCATTTTTAGACTTATTTTGAAATTTTTATTCATGTATATATGTGTATTTATATACACAATCGTGTCAGGTGCCAAAGGAGGTCGATCAGAAGAGAGATTCAGATTCCCCGGAGTTAGAGTTAAAGGTGGTTGTGGACTGCCTAAAATGGGTGCTAGGATTCAAATTATGGTCCTCTACAAGATGGAGAGCTCTCAACTGCTGAACCATTTCACCAGCTCCTTATTCTTACTTTTCAATATTCTTTACCTGGCTCAGAATCTCCCCTCACCCAAGAAAATATGTTGTAAATTACATAAGTGATCGATGGCTTTTTAACTAAAATTCAGTCCTTGTTAGGATAAATAGCCAATATAAAGTTGATACCTATTTGTATACTCCTTGATGATCTGATATATGCTAATCTTAATTGTTTCATTTTCAAATCGTTGGTTGCTCTTGTCCTTATAAATCCGGAATTCGGCTGCCGTCACTGCTTCTCCATGTGGAATCTGGGTCAGATCAAACCGAAATTCTTTGTAATGCCTTCTCTGATGAGAAAAGTCCTTGTCTCTTTCAACTGAAAAAAAAATAAGGAATGAAGAAAAATGTTAGCTCCTTATAAAATATGGAAATTAATGATAAATTTTCCGCCTTTAAAAAATGAAAACAAGCAGGATAGTATAAAACTGCAAAAACACTAAAACCACAGACTCATACATGTTTGCAGTTAAAGGAAATTCCTTTTGGTTCAAATGCAGTATAGCCATCTGGTTTTATACAAATTCCTGGATCCTAAATGGAAAGACTATCAACGATGTTTTCTAGAATGAAGGCTGTAAGGTGGCTGCCAATATGCATCCAGCACCAGAACACAGGTTTCATACAGGAATAAAAATGATACTGCAGAGGCCTCCAGAGCTTCGAGTGAAGTCAGAGGAAAGAGGGAGCCACGGAGCAAAGAGCAGAGGAGGATGAAGGGTCTGTAACACAGGACAGCATGTGGCGTTTTTGTAGGCAAATAAAAAAGCAAGTTCTTTTTCTGATTTAAAGCAAATTTATTTTTAGCTGATCCATAAAAACAGACTTATATTCATGTGATGCTTCAATTGTGCGATTCTGAGGTGTGCACTGTCTAATGCTTCAATCAGCTAAATGTACGTCCTCGAGAGGGGATTATTCCCTTACAGAAAAGCTTAGAACTCCTCCTTCCAGCTTCATGAAGCATACAGGAAACAGGACTCATGCTTCTGTGGGACGATGTACCTGGCTGCACCTATACCACAAGGAAGATCACTTCTGAAGTGACTTCCCCAGATAAGATCAAGTTATTCATTCATTCATTCATTCATTCATTCATTCATTCATTCATTCATTCATGTGAATGAAATAGCTTTCCTCTACTCTAAGACCCTTTTGTGGATGAAGCATACCATCTCCAGACCTCTGTCTTCAAAGTGAAGTGAGAACCCAGTTTAACTACCTTTTTGCCAAATGAAATAAAAGATATAGTTCTCCTGAGAAAAGTAAAAAAAAAAAAGCTGAAGGATTTAGAACAATGCATTTCAAATACATTGTAATATGATTATGACTTAGAAACTGTCTGACAGTTTCTACCTAGTGGCTACCACAATGTTCCTAATGAGCTGCTACATAAAGGATTCATTTAGAGACATTCACTGATATTTAACAGCTTAGTTTCTCTGGTTTTTGAATTTTCAAAATCTTAATTACTTAGGATAATATGAAATAGTATTATGAAAAAACTGTTACAATACACAATACTCAAGGCATTTTATAATTGCCATCAACAATTTTAACATTTTACAGTAACTTGTTTCATTCCTAAAATTTTATTGCAAAAATGTTTAAAAATACATACACACATACATACATACAGGTTCTAGACTTAAAATTTTTAAAAATTGTGTTAGGGAACCAGAACCTCTTTGGATTCGTTGATATGATTCCAATCTGTTGTAAGTATTTAGAACTTGGGGATCTAAGCCAGAGAAAGGTTTACAGTTGGTGGAAGGAGATCATGACTATCCAGTTATGACACTGAGGAATTGAGGCATCAAGATTTTGTGCTCCAATGCCAGATGAGAGACACTTCTAAAACAAGTCACAACTAAAGCACATAGCACCCTTGTCTTCGTTATCCAAAAGAATCTCGTGTTTATCAGTGAGTGCATGCCATGTGTGTTCTTTTGTGACTGGGTTACCTCGCTCAGGATGATATTTTCTAATTCCATCCATTTGCCTAAGAATTTTATGAAGTCATTGTTTTTCATAGCTGAGTAGTACTCCATTGTGTAAATGTACCACATTTTCTGTATCCATTCCTCTGTTGAAGGACATCTGGGTTCTTTGCAGCTTCTGGCTATTATAAATATGGCTGCTATGAACGTAGTGGAGCATGTGTCCTTGTTATATGTTGGAGCATCTTTTGGGTATATGCCCAGGAGTGGTATAGCTGGGTCCTCAGATAGTACTATGTCCACTTTTCTGAGGAACTGCCAGACTGATCTCCAGAGTGGTTGTACCAGCTTGCAATCCCACCAACAATGGAGGAGTGTTCAGATACAATTCACAGACCACATGAAGCTCAAGAAGAAGGAAGACCAAAGTGTGGATGCTTCAGTCCTTCTTAGAAGGGAGAACAACATACTCATGGGAGGAAATATGGAGACAAAGTGTGGAGCAGAGACTAAAGGAAAGGCCACCCAGAGGCTGCCCCACCTGGGGATCCATCCTGTATACATACACCAAAGCCAGGCTCTACTGTGGATGCCCATGGCTGGATCCACGGCTCCAGCAGCATATGTTGCAGAGGATGGCTTTGTCTGGCATCAATGGGAGAAAAGGCCCTTGGTCCTGTGAAGGCTCGATGCCCCAGTGTAGAGGAATGCCAGGGTGGGGAGGCAGGTGTGGGTAGGGGTGGAGCATGAGATAGGGGGTTTCCAGAGGGGAAATCAGGAAAGGAGATAACATTTGAAATGTAAATAAATAAAATATCCAATAAAAAAAAAAAAAGAATCTCGTGTTTATTTCCCACCAAAGTAGGTGATTTAGGGAATCGGGGGCCTCTGCCTACCTGCAGCTCAGGCACTATGATTAGTCTCTGAAAATAAGAGGATGGGACTTAAAGCCATTCCTGTGCTCCGGAGCTAGCCGGAATGATGGTGGTTTGCGGCTCTATGACTCGCACTAGCGCTACTTAACATGATTTAGTGAAGTACGTTCTCTTAAAATATCATTATCTTATTCCTAACAAAGACCTATGTTCAGAGGAATGGGAGCACTTTCTCTAAATGAGGCAAATGAGGCTATTTTACTTCGTTGTTTGGGTTCATACTTCCTGCAGGCGATCGTATAGACAGGATGTTTTCCCACCTTCCTTCTGTCCACACACTCCTGCCTAAGAACATGGCAGGTGTAACAGCAGAAAACGCTAGCTAACTGGGTGGCTAATCGCTGCAAGTGCATTTCTGAGCCTTAAATTTGTCACAATTTTTGTTTTGAGAGAACTAAAGTAAACTAGCCGAATTATTATTTTCTTCTATATAGTATAAATCAATGGATGGTGATACTGTACCTTGACAATAATTAAGTAGCGTTTATCTGGCATAAATTGATACATTCTGCTGTGTGAAACCTCAGCTCACAGCTTCTTTCCCTTGTTTTGAACATGGAGGAAACAGAGTAATGTGAAACTCAAGTTTAGACCACGGCTGCTAAATGTCAGGACCTACCTGCTGCCTCCACGTATACACTATTATTTTTTCCTGATTTATTAGTATGGGAATAAAATCTTGCTTTAACAACTCTAAAGAATTTTGTAAAATGAAGATTTGTTTCAGCCTCATTTGGTGACTAAACTGGAAGTCAACTGATATAAAATGGCGCAAAGTCTTTACCTGTCCCAGTTCATCTAAATATTTATTGTTTTGCTATAGAAAATCTATGTATTTACCTAAATAGCCCCTTCCCAGACCCTATGTAAGTAGTTCTATATATGATGACAAGTACCCACAGGACATTCACATGTTTATTCCATTCTACAAGGAGGCGATATCTAGTATTCTAAATTTTAACAACCATTAATCAAATTTTCATGTTGAAATTTAGGTCAAAACTCATACCATAATCCTAGATATGAGAGCTGATATGTAACCTTCATAGAATCCAATCTAAAGTATGCATTTCCAAACTGCAGATAATTTGTACTCATGTTAAATAAACCATCTACTGTTCTGGAGTCTAATCTGTTTAGCCCTCAAGAAGACAAACTTTCAGAGTTTAATAAAATTTGTATTAAGTATACCATGCAGAATCAAGTTGCATTGTAAATGTTCCTATATTCTCTGATGAGAATAGCAATAAATTCCAGGGAACAGTGAAGCTAGTGATCAAAGAAGATCCATTAAAATGGACTTCAAAACCAAGTGATGCCCATAAAAAAGCCCAACACAATGATTTAGGTTCCTGCAAAGAGTAATTCTAGAAAGGTGGCAAATATTAATACTTATAAATTGAAAATAAGAAATTGAATAATGACAACTAGGTGGTCACAAGTGTCTGTCTTCCAAACATCACTCTACATCTTTCGGAAATTCAAGTAGAGACATCCAACACTACACGTGTGTTGGACAGTCATTTTGTTGGATAATTATATTTTGAATTGTAACTGCTTTTTATTTTAAAATAATGTGTAACTCTCCAGCTGGATTGCTCTATACCTCTAATTTCTTCATGAGATCCCTTTGAAAACTCAAAATTCCCAAAGTAGGTTTTTTAACAGAAGTATGCATACAATTAATATTCTTAAATGTGAGCTTCTTAAAGGCAAAGTCGTACTCCTTCATGTTGTGCCAACTTAGTAAATATTAAGCATTTTAATGAGTCAAAATGCTTTGTATGTTAAATGGCTTGGAAAACTTAAAAGAGAAAAAGTACGCAAGAGCAAAAATCAGAAATTCTTGTTCTGTTGTTAGCTTTTATATTCGCATTATACTAAATGTTTTCTCTCATTTGCTCCTTCCTGTGCTTGCTGAACCAACCAAATGCAAGGTGTTGCCTCAAGCTTTTATCCTATCATTTTTAATAAAATCTGTCTCACTGGAACAAAAAGGATCAAATCACTATAAAAATCCATAATCCTATTTTGCTGAGGAAAAGAGTTCTTTCATCTATATAATCCCCTCCAAGTCTCAGGAAATATTAAAGAAGGTGTGGAAAGAATGTAAGATCACAACAAAGATAGAGGGGGAGAGGGAGGGGAAAGGAAAGGGGAGGGCTGGGACACTGACTTCTGCCATGTGCTCCTGTTGGTGGTGAGTGTTAGCAGAAGCAGAGACAACTGACTAAGGAAGAACACACTTCCAAGGAGACATTAAACAGGATCTTGGAGGAAGTTTGGAATCTCAAAGGCCCAGTGCATAAAATATTGGAACTTTTATAGGTCATTTGCACAGATGTCTTAGCATATTCTATCTGTTACATATTGGCCCCTTGGCTAGGGTTCCACCCTTCTTCTTTGCCAATAAGTATCTGCCATAGGCCAGTTTTGAACACTATGCTTTTCTAGACCTTATTCTCTGCCCCACTCTTCTGTCTCAATTCTAGTTTCCTGGACTTTACTGCATTGACAGTAACCACATTAAGGAACACAGACATTTTCCTAGCATTGTGTGTGAATTGTGTATTTGAGCTCATGTTTGTCAATGAATCTTTTTTAAAATTCCAGTGATTTGTTTTACTGAGCACACATACACACACAAAAATCTATTTTAAAAACATGATAAAAACATAACTTGTCAAGTCAGAATCTTACACATAAGTCAGAATCAGAATCATTCAGCTTCTAGCTTTTATTATAGATGCTCCAAATATTTTTATCTACATGGAACTCCAGATCACAAACCTGGATAAAGCAACAGAAAGCTTAACTACATTAGTACACCAACACAAATAATTGTCTTGTTATGTCTGGCTTTAAAGCCAGACATTTAAATGTGGTGATATAAAAGTGTATAGGAGGTAAAATATGAATCAATAGGTTCGTACTCCATGATAAAATGAGCTTACAGTACAAGATTGCTTTAAATTATTTTTACATTTATTTATTTATTTTATGGTATGTATATGAATGTTTTGTGTGCATGTATCATGTACATGGCGGGTGCCAACAGAGGACACAGAAGGGGTTGGCTCTCCTGGAGCTACAGTTATGGGTGATTGTGATGTGTGTGGAAACCAAGCCCAGTCTTGTAAGAGCAATTAGTCCTCTTAATTACTGAACCATCTCTACAAATCTACTGCTGTGGCCGCTCTTTTGAGACAGGTTGGTCTCAGCTCACAGGGCTCTGCTTGGCCTCTGTCTCTTGAGTGCTAGGATTAAGCTACAGAACATACTGTTGCTTAAAACTGTAAATTGTCAGAATTCTGAAATAAATACAAAGCTGCTTCTCCTCAAGATACACATGCCAAAGACATTTATTGTTGGAATAAGTGTAGTCCCAAAACAGTTACCTTGCCTAATGATTTCAACACTGATGGAAACCGGAAAAACTGTGCCCTGGTCGAAATATTTTTATGTCTATAATAACTGATGACTAAAGTTGATTGATAAGAGATAACAGTTTATTAATAATCTATCTGCAGTTTTAGAAAAATACATCCTTGGGTAGTCTGTCTTAATCTCATACTCATGAGCTACACCTGAGAAGACAGAAACATCGTGGGTAGCTGCGAGACCCAGACAACCTCTCCAAGAGGATAGCCAGATGCTGAAAGTGTGGAAGAGAACATGTAAAGCTGCTATGTGGATGCTAACCTGCAAAACTTTTCAAGAATCCCTTCCTTAGTCCACTGAGAATCATAAACTGGGTCCTGGAAAGACCTATTTGTTGGTAAATGAATGCAAGTTTTCTCTGAATGGACAATCATTCCAGAGGTGAGGCAAACTCCAGTTTTCCAGAGCCCTTGGAGTCTCTTAGCACCCCTGTGGTGTGTGACTGCTACTACTAGTTGTCTCCTTAAATGTTGCAAAACACACTATCATTTGGTATTCATAGTTCCTAATGCTTGTATTCCTAAATGCTCATGACTACATGTACCCTTGGGCTTTTCCACACATAACCCAGTTCCAAGATTACAACTCAGGGGCATATTTACTTATGAATAAATGCCTAGACCATAAGCTTCGCCTCATTCCCCAGCTAGTTTGTAACTTATAGAACCCATGCAAATTCCTCTGAGTCCAGGGCAAATCTCCCACCTCTGGCTATCTCCCAGAATTCCAGTCTCTCTACAGGAACTCCCACCTTCTACTTCCTGCCTTTTGCTAATAGGCCATCAGCTTTTTATTGACAGGTGATGCTTCCACACAGTGCACAAGAGATTATCCCTACAAATTTAGATAAATGCAATTTTGAAAAGTAACATTGAATTAATGATCCAATATTTGCATAATATTTTGTTTTAAAACTGTTAACAATTTATAAACACTAGTGATTAACCTTAAGGAAAGAAAGGGTTGACAGTGGCTGTGCTCCACAGTAATTTAGAATACTATGATGATAAGCTATAAACATCTATTATTGTCTCAATAATTAACCATAAAATGTTAGTTAATTACAAAGCAAAGAATAATCTCTAGGTTTTATAGCTCCTTATTTGATGTTCTTTGCACCAAAGCTCCTAAAGTTGTTGTGGTATTGTTTTCTTAGTTTCTGTGCTTCTGACATCACTGGCCTGACACTTGTGAGCTTCCTGCCCAAGGCTCCTGAGTACAGAGATCACACATGTAAGCAGCCCCATCCTGTCCATACATTTTCACCTAATTATTATGACTAATTCTGACTTGGTGCAAAATTCTCCAATGCCGACATTTATACACGCTCAAGTCTTCGTTTTTATCAAGCTCCCCCTTCTATGTATTTAGCCTTTCCCTCCTCTTTGTATCAATTCCCAGGACAGAACAAAATCCTGGAAACACTTTTATGTGAACAAAGTTGGGTTTGTTGACTTTTTCACTATATGTAATGGGTAAATGATGCGGGGACAAGAATATTAGAAAAGACTTCATGGTTGTATGACAGATGATTGGGGACAAGATTCCAGGAGGTTGTGTGGTTTGTTTTGTTACACTGTCTGGGCAATGTAACCCAGGCTGACCCCCAGCTCATGATGATCCTGGCTTAGCCTCCTGAGAGCTGACACTACATATGTAAGCCACTTTGCTCAACTCAATTACTACTTCCCTTCTAGAAGAAAAGGCCATTTTGCCATTTGACATAGTAATCAGAGAGACACAATAGAGTTACAGTTGGTAAAGAAACAATGCCCAGTACTGTAATCTACAATGAGATATGATGCGTAGTCATTTTGAGATATGATCAAAGCTCTTATCCTTAATCTGTGCTTAGACGTCGTTATGAAGGGGTCTTGTTCTTGTCCTCCGTCACAGTCACGGAGGACTTCTGTCTATTACTGTTGTTCCGTGGTTCTGTTGCCACCCACCTGAGCTACGCCAGCGCCTCCCAGCAACTCGCATCTGAGCTGACAGATCCAGGCTAAGCACTGACTCCACGCCACTTCTCCCTCTGTCTCGCTGTCCTCACTCATCTCTCTTATCCTAAAATAGCTACTGTGTGCAATGCATTCTTCAGTTATAAAATAATCACTCCTGGCATGTTCTAAAACAACTCTTAATACTTAAGGACATGGAAGAAATCAGAAAAGAGCCCAGGATGATCGAGAAAAATGGTCTTTTCAAAGTGCTGTGGTTTTTTTAATTTTGTTATTGTACAGCTAAAGAAAACTCAGACTAGAATTCTATGCAAGTACAAATAATAATATTTAATAGGCACTCTATCTCAATACTTCATGGCTACAGGGTGACTACAGAGTGTTACATGTTTTAGTTACTCTCATGTCACCCACAAATATCAGTCCACTGAAATGCACTAGCTCCCTAAAAGATACCCATTTCATTATTTTTAAATGTAGTCTACTATATGGAAAACATCTTCTCACATTGTGAACATTTTATAAAGATAGTTATT
>CM052706.1:43233819-43251987 GCA_028551405.1 Uromys caudimaculatus
ACACAATGGAGTACTACTCAGCTATTAAAAACAATGACTTCATGAAATTTGCAGGCAAATGGATGGAACTTGAAAATATCATCCTGAGTGAGGTAACTCAGTCACAAAAGAAGGAACATGGTATGTACTCACTGATAAGCGGATATTAGCTGAAACGTTTGGAATATCCAAGTTTCACTTTACAGTAACCGCTGGACTGAGAGTGAGGTCCTAGATGGAGGAGTTGGAGAAGGGACTGAAGGAGCTGAGGGAGTCTGCAGCCCTATGGAGGGAGCAACAGTGTCAACTGGCCTGACCGCCCCCCCCAGGTCTTCCTGGAGGCTGGACCACCAACCAAAGAATACACATGGAGGGACCCATGGTTCAGACCACATATGTGGCAGAGGAGGGCCTTGTTGGCTATCAGTGGGAGGAGAGGCCACAGTAAAGGGGAATGTCAAGGTGGTAATATGGGAGTGGGCAGGCTGGTGGGTGGGAGGTGGAATTCCCTCATAGAGGTGGGGGAGGGGAAGGGGATAGGTGGTCTCCAAAGAGGAGAGATAGAAAGGGGGAAACATTGGAAATGTAAATAAAGTATCAAAAAAAAAGACCAACTAAAGCACCTGTAAAGGACACTCTCCAACCCGTTGAGGTGCCTGCAGGTTCTGCACCATGCTCCAGGTTCCCAGATTTTCTGAGCCATTGCACATGTTGGGTTGGGCTTTGGTGATACAGCTTTCTTCAAGTCATTTTCCTTCCTGTAAGTAATGCCTCATCCAAATTTCTATAAGTAACTCTCATAAAACTCATTGGTTCATCAAAAAGAAAAAGAAAAGAAAGAAAGCCTATTGTATCCATACCACAAATGAGGAAAAGAGAGAAGGAGATGAAGGAAGAGGGGGAGATGGGAGGGATGGGGGAGGAAGGGAGGGAGGGAGGAAGAGAGGGAGGAAGGAAGGAAGGAAGGAAGAAAGGAAGGAAGGAAGGAAGGAAGGAAGGAAGGAAGGAAGGAAGGAAGGAAGGAAGGAAGGAAGGAAGGGGAGAGAGTGTGGAGGAAAGAGGGGAAAGGCAGGAGAGGAGACGAAGGGTGGGAGGGAGGGAGGGCAGGAGGGAGGGAGAGAGGACAAATTGATCTCTTGGAAGTAAAGAAGAATATAATGACTATCAAGGTCAGTTAGAAACACAGGAATTTTTTTCAGTAAAAGAAATAAAATAGAATAGATCCAAATAGAGTAGACCCAGGGAAGAACTGGGAGGAGTAGAGGGGGAAGTGCAATGAGATTATATTGTATGAGAAAAAAAGAATCTCAGTTTAATAAAAGGGGGAAAGAAAGAAAATAGTCACAAAAGAAGAAAATGGGAAAGGATGATTAAAAGTCAGGGGAAATGGTGTTCCAAATTCACCCAGATAGTAATGTCTCTGCAATGAATAATGAGGAAGAAGAAAAAAACAAAAATAATTCGAATCATTGAATTTCATAAGTAAATATGTCTGTTGCATGCTTAGCCTACAGGACACACACAGTTTGAAAATTTAGGATCCTGGAGGCAAACAAAAGATTCCACAAGTTTCTAGAAATCAAAATGAAAAACAAACGCATTAGCGGGGATAAAAAATCAAAATGCGTTTATACTAGAATTGTATATTCAACCATATTGCCAAATATTACATAAAATGAAAGTGCATCCTTACATGAATATATAAAAATCATAAAACCATTTTCAATAATTTCCTGGCAAATTAGCTTCACCGGAACCAGAGAACAAACCAGCGGTAGACGCTGTAACATTTTCTCTCGTTGGAAACCCAAGGCTCAGTCATGGGATCTCAATGAGAATGCATGAAGCATATTTATTGAGATAACCAACAACATTCAAAGAATTATAAAAATATTAAAAACAGCTATAAAAATCATGAGTGACATTCATGAGATATTATGCAAAACACTTATGATCTCGTCTTGCTTAATATATTTAATGGGTGAAAAAGAACCTCATTTTTAGAAATACCAAGCCAAGATTGGGTTTCAAACTTTCATCAAATTCAGAACAAAGAAAAAGTAATTCCTAAAAGTCCCTTGAAAACTTAAAGACAATTGAATATTGTGGACGGAAGGGATGACCAGGGTGAGGAACGGACAGAATCTCTTTATTTCCAGTGAGCCTGTGAAAAGCTCACCGGTGTAACGCTAGGGCACATTCCGCTCTGCACATCAGCTCGCAAATAACTCAAATGGCAAATAACTAAATAATTTAATTCATGTTGACTGACCACCTATTGTGTGTAAAGTGTTCACACTGAAGCCGGGAGAGAACAGCATGTATTGTCAAGGATTCAATCTATAGACACTACTTTTGGTCTACATTCTAAGTCACATTGCTTAGGGCTCATGGGAGACATGCTTCTATTTTTCCGTCTCTCTCTCTCTGTCTGAGGCTTGGATTCTGTCCCGTTTCCACCAACCCATTTTTTCCCTTCTAGAATGCCAATTATAGCTTTTATTTTGTTCGGAGGGAAAGCAACAGATAAAGGAAATTTGCAACACTTGAAAATCGCATCAATAGCAAGGGACTACGAAAGGAATTTTCTGTCAGAAACAATTTAGAGGAAGGAGTTACAAACACTCTTCAATTTGAATATGAAGCTAGAGTGGGAGATGAACTTGAAGTTGAACAGCCCTACTTTAGAGTCTTGAAAAACAGGCATATAATCAATACCACCATGGGTATGTTTTCAATATGTTTTGATTTGGCATAATGAAGTATTGACTTTCTTCTTTCTTAAATATCAAATGAAATTATGACCGCATAAATGTGTGTCTAAGCATGAGCTGCATGACTTAATTTCTCCAAACAAAGCAATGCAATTAGCAAGTCAGTGAAGTGAAAATACATAAAGAATTAAAACATCCGAAAAATGAACAAATAATTTAATTGTAGGTAGCATCCACCAAAAGTTAAAAACATGCCATACCATAAATTAAAGACTGCAAATGCATTGTTTTAATAAATGCTACATTTTCAAAAATCAATTAGCACAGTCCAGAACAATCTCAAAAGCCACAGTTACCTCATTTCTACAATAGCAGAACTTGCCTTAAGTATTAAGTGTGAGCCAAACAGTATTACCTTGATTTTAAATGTCTATTGCTTGTTTATCTGTGTACAAATATTTTTAAGAACAGAAGTCTGTTTAAAAAGTTTAATAAAGTAGATTTTTTTCTCCATCATGCTAAAGAAATTTACTTGGAAGTAAACCCTGTCTATCATCCAGCAGCATCATGGGACTTGATTGAGTTATGTGACGGATCAGTACTAAGGATGTCATCTTTGATTACTGATTTGTAAATTGCCAGTTGACAGTTTCTAGGCTGTGAAGCACTTAACCCCTGACCTTCGTCAAATACACATTAATAAAAATAAATGTAAAGTAGATTTCATTGACAAACTGCCCAGTGTATGGTGAAAACTTTCCCAGTCACTAGATAAAGTCATAAGTTTTTTTTAAAGGTTTAAAATGAGCATTTATGCCTTCATAAAATACGTCTAATTGAGCAAAGAATACAGAAGCAGAGACAGGCTTGGTTTTACTCAAAATCATCTGTCTTTTAATGCTATTTCATTAAATATTGTTTTAAACACTTTTGGGAGTATTTTTCAGATCTGGAGTCTCTCCAAGTCATTTATATCTTTTGAAACATCCTTTTGGACCCATTATTACCCTAGAGAAACTTCTCTAAAATCACAGTGTCAAGGGGTACTTAAGCCACATCCATGTACCATATTAAAGCAAGCGATAAACAATACAATCCATATCTCTTCTCATTGTGGTTGTGTTTTATAATTTCATCAACTCTCAAGAAAAAAGCTTTAACAAAAAGTATATAAATAAACATGAAATATATTTAAACAGTATATTTTAAATAATTGATTATATTCTTCTGATGATTTGAATATGCTTGGCCTAGGGAATGACACTATTTGAAGATGTGGCCTTGTTGGAGTAGGTATGGCCTTGTCAAAGGAAGTGTGTCACTGTGGGCATGGGCTTTAAGACCTCATCCTAGCTGCCTGGAAGCCAGTCTTCTCTTAGGGGCCTTCAGTTGAAGATGTAGAACTCTCAACTCTTCCTGAATCATGCCTGCCTGATTGCTGCCATACTCCCGCCTTGATGATAATGGACTGAACCTCTGAATTTGTAAGCCTGCCCCAATTAAATGTTGTCCTTTTAAGAGTTGCATTGGTTATGGTGTCTGTTCACAACAGTAAAACTCTAAGACAATTCTTCACTTCAGTTAGACTGTGGTTATGTTGGACTATTTAGGCAGAGAAAACTCAAAAGAGTAGAAAAACAACCCCACAGAAACTATTGTTCTTATGATTCACACAAAACAGAAAAAACAACAAACACTCCAAATTCAACCACTACATACATATAGACATACAAGCAGGCTCTCTTGGCATATCCAAACTCCATGCCTGCTTTGCATTGCTCTGAGGCACTTACAGATGCTAAGAGACACACACATTTAAATGACACACATAAACTACATACTGGCATATTTATTTATGCCAAAGTATGTTGCTTTCAGGATTGTAAAGAGAACTGAGGAATATGTTATTAGAATTCATATACTGAAGCTTTTTTAATAGAGTTTTTTCTTAATGAGACAAATGACTTGGAGAAGGTCAAGATCTGAAAAATACTCTCAGAAGTGTTTAAAGCAATATTTAATGAAATAGCATCTAAAGACAGATGGTTTGGGGTAAAATCAAGGCTGTCTGTGCTTCTGCTTTCCTAAATGTAGCAAAAAACAGAGTTGTTACTCATACAATTTGATGAATTTGAACAAATCAATTCAATCACAATAGGGAAACACCAATGAAGACAGAATTTGCCTCTTCTCAGCAGTGTTTTGGAAATGCAGTCCTGTTCATACACTCAAGCCTATTCATTCTTTCTTGATGCTCTTACTCAACTTCATTTTGTGAATACATTAAACAGATCAGAGCTATATAAACCTATTGGTAGACCTGTACTAGTATCAAACTGGAAGCTGAGATGAATTAACCTATGTAAATGTTGCTTTTATTTCCTCAGATGCCAATAAAATGAGAGTTGTACCGAAGAAGTACCAATATATGACTTGGACTGAACCCAGAGTGTTTCTTTCTTTGTTCTAACTATCACTAGGCCTAGACCTGGAAACTTCTGGCCTCCATACAATCTAATCTACCCAGCTGACTGATTCAATCTGGCTTCTCTTAGCTTCTGACTGAATTGCTCTGCTTGGCATTATACTAACTTTAGCAATATGTTCTATTCTTCTGGCTCCTTCTCTTTCTCTGGTTCATTCATCTTCACCTGTGTCTAGCTTGTTCTCTCTATAACCTGTTTCTGTAAAACTGTCTTGGTAAAAACTGTCATACACACACACACACACACACACACACACACACACACCACCGCCGCCATCACCTCCTCCTCCTCCTCCTCCTCCTCCTCCTCCTCCTCTCCTCCTCCACTACTACCACCACCACCACCACACACCTTTCTCTCTTGATGCTTTTAAGTACCCTCTCTTTCCTGTGCTGTTCTCGTGAATGTTGTCTGTATTCTATCTCTGACTCATTCTGTCAAATCTTTCTCTGATTCATCACTTTGTCTGCCCCTCAACTAAACATCACTTTCAAACATGGCTGTTTCCTTCTACAAACTAACCTTACCTTCATTGTTATGGAGTAAAGATGTGTACTAAGGGTGTGTCTGCATTCTAACCAGATCATATAGACCTAGAAGGTCTTTGGATGTGCTCACTTTCCAGGGCAGTCATGTTGCTGGATTAAAATTCCTCTACAAATCTATGATATGCATTATAGTTGAAATCTTTTTGTAAATATAAGCTATTTGTATCTCCTGAATGATGCCAGAGTTGAATAAATTTCTAATAGACACATATTTAATTTAGGGGGAGGGTACTAGACAGTGTTCCAAAACAGTAAAACCATGATATAGTCCTGCTAGCAATCAGCAAAAGTTCCAGTCATGGGACTAACATTGATGCTGTCATTCTGATTAGAACTTGCTATTCTAATCTATATCATTATAATTTGCCCACTGAATATTGAATACCTTTTCATATTTTTGTCAATCATATGACTTTTGGAGTAACAGTTCAATTTTATGTCTATATTGTTGGACATGCTTATAGAATTAACATGTATTTTACTTTTACTTTTATTTCTTTATGAATGTGTGTATTCATACTCATGAGTGTTTGTGGATGTTTTGTGTGTACATGTATGTGGAGATCAGAGGTCAACATCTAGTGTTTTCTTCAATTTCTTTCCACCTTTTTGATTTTGAGAAAAGATCTCTTGCTGAACCTGGAGTTCACCTATTCTGATATGCTGTCTGGCCAGCTGACACCTGCATCCTCTTGTCTCTGCCTCTCTAGTGTGGGATTGGAAGTAAATGCTGCTGCTCTTGGCTTGTTACAAAGGTGCTGGAGATGAAACTCAGTGCCCTATGCATGTACAGCAAACATTTAACCAACGAAGCCATTTCCCCAACCTCCTACTTACATACTTAATGGTAACTTATGATTGGAAATTTTTCATCTTAATGAAATTCAATAATTCATTTTTAAAATAGTTAATTCTGTTCTGAGTCATAAAGGCAATTTTGTGTTTTTATTTACTAGGCATGATAGTTTGAGCAATTAGTACTATAATTTATCTATAAGTAACATACACATACAGTAGAAAGTAGTGGTTGAAAGACATTTCTCTTTTATTATTATTTTGCTTTTTACACCCCATATTTTATTCCCCTCCTGATCCAGCCTCCGACTGTTCCACATCCCATACCTCCTCCCCACTCCCTTGTCTCCATGAGGATGTCTCCACCCCCCAACCCTCACCCCACCAGAACTCTAAACTCCCTGGTGCCTCCAGTCTCTTGAGGGTTAGGTGTATCTTCTCTGACTAAACCCAGACCCAGCAGTCCTCTGCTATATATGTGTTGGGGGCCTCATATCAGCTGGTGTATGCTGCCTGGTTGGTGATCCAGTGTCTGAGAGATCTCGCAGGTTCAGGTTAATTGAAATTGCTGGCATTTCTTTCTCTGTGTGTTTGTCCGGCTGTGCCAGCTTCTTTGACACATGCAAGTTTCTTTCCTCCTTGAACCATTACAGTTCTATCAGGTTATTTTGGGACTCTTTGCTACATCATTGATACATCCCTCTGTTCTTTTTGTGTCTGTACTCTCTTGATCATTGTGACTTTATTCAAAATTCTGAAAATAGATAAGAAAATTCTTCTAGCTTTTTCAAGGCTATTTTGAATATTCTAGATTGCTCACATTTGCATAGACCACTTAAGAGCTGTTCATCAATTTACATCTCTCTAAAATCTCTTAATATTTGGATTTTGCCATTGGATCTACAAGTCAACTCAAGGAAGTTTGCTATCTTAAGCCTTGGACCCTCTAAGTCCTAAAGCCAATATACCCATTCAGTTGTTCAAGTCTTTCTTTTTACTATTCTTTATAATTTTTATAGTACAACTTTTATTCTTCCTTTTATTGATTTTATTAACCTTCTTTGGAGACTTTGTATGTATATTATCCAAAAATAAGACTGTCTTACTTCCTTTTTAATCTTTATACTTTTTATTTCTTTTGATTTATTTCTGGCTTGGATTACCAGTACAATGTTGAGTTGACAGTTGCCATACTTTGCTTCATTTTATCTCTCATCTCAATATCTTCTTGCTTAATCTTCTGTTATAATGTACCAGTGGATTGTATGTAGACATTCTTGTGATACTAGTATGTTTATTCAATATACTAAAATTTCAAATTTATTGCTTTTACTTCTCTCTCTCTCTCTCTCTCTCTCTCTCTCTCTCTGTGTGTGTGTGTGTGTGTGTGTGTGTGTGTGTGTGTGTGTGTGTGTGTGTGTGTGTGTGTGATGAGTAAAGGTTCTATGGAGTCCAGAGTGTTGAATTACCTGGAGTTGGAGTTACAAGCTGTTATGAGCATCCTGACAGAGGTGCTTCAACTGTATTCTCTGAAAGAGCGATATGCTCTCTTAACCACTAAACCATCTCTCCATCCCCAACATCCTCAAGTATCTTATCTGTGCCTAAAGTTACAGTTCATATTTTCTTATTTAAAGAATCTCAGTTTTCACTCGTACAAAATATATGTGTTTATTCTAACCACATTTTAATATTGAAATGCTGGTTTGACTTAATTCATTATTTTAGAAATTCTATTCATTTGTCATCTGTTTTTCATCTCATGAGATGAGAAATGGGCCATCTCTCAAATCATTATTTTACTGGCTTAGTGTGTCTGTTTTCCTCTAGCTGCTTTCAATAATCTTCACCTATGGCTTTTAACAGCTCAAGGTTGATGTGAAGAGGTATGGCATCACCGAGTTAATTCCTACTGATTTGGTTATGACTATGCCGCATTTTCCTCCATTTAGTCAGACATTGTGAGAGAGTCTGTATGTCCCCATTCTTTAAAGGGACTTTTGTTAACTTTTGTTCTACTTGAGAATTAAATTCCTGATTCCTCTCAATTACCTCAGAATTTTTTATTATTATAATTTCTTAGGATGAATTTACTACAGTTCATTAGTTCTAGGACATGATCCTATCTTAGCCATTCTTTGTCCTAAAGACACCACCTCCCTGTCGGTCTGGTTGATTGGTTGGTTAGTTGGTTTATGCGACGGTGTCTTTTGTATCACATAGTCTATTAGAACTTGGTATGCAACTGAAAAGGACCTTGAACTTCTGATCCTCCTTCCTCCACCAGCTGTGAACCACCACACTAGTTGATGTGACGTTGAGGATCAAAGTCAGGACTTTGTGAAGGCCAGATAAGCATGCAACCAGTTGAACGGCATCCTCAGCCCAAGCTAAATTATTTAAAGGTAAATAATTAAATTTTAAAGTAAACAGGCTATCTTAGTATGCTTCTTGGAATAAGCATAAACATTTTCAAACAGTTTATTTTAAATATTTAACCTTTATAAAACTAGATAAACTAAGCTACTTTTTAAGTCAGTAAACTTAACCAACTAAATACAAATACTTATCTCTATTTCGTCAATTGGAACTAAATTCCTGCATATTGCACCTACCATTTGATTTTGCTTAGAATTTTCTTTTTTGCCCCAATTCAGAGTTCCATCGTTTTCTGAACTAATTTAATTCTTAAAGTCTGATTTCACGAGGATTGGGCCGCCTTCATTGCTAGGAGCTAGATGATCGGTAAGCACAGACGTTCGGGAAGAGGCTGAATTCAGCTAAGCTCTGGAATAAATCAAGCTACCGTCTAAAGATACTTGGGGAAAACTGATGAATTTGTTTAGCTTCAGGCTTTAGTACTTCAATGTTAAGTGAAAGTCTACTTTGTAGATGTTGAAGTCTTAGAATAACTTAACAATTGGGCAATTTATAAAGTAAAGTTTTGAGGAATTCTTTCATTAAATGTTATAGAAGAAGCCCCATTCTCACTGCACAGTGGATCTGCCCTTCACCAGGAATACTCGTCTGAAGTGACAGAAACATTTTATCTGGTATATTATCCTGTCGGATACAACCTTTGATGCCCAGTATTCCCTTAACAACCACACAGTGAATAAATAAAAAAGGCTTTTCGAAGCTCTTGAGCCGAGAGTCAAACGCAGGGCTGCCTGGCTCCAAAAAATGTATGTTTTTGCTACACTTCCATGCAAAACAAAACAGAACCAAACAAAATGATGAATTCTCTACGTAATTTTAAATTTTAAATAGCACAGTTTGATTGAATTTAAGGAAATTTTCTTTAATTATAATTTGTTATCAATCATGGTTTCTTCTAAGTCAGGCCTGGCTGCACGCATGTTTGTGAATAGCACATGCGCGGAGGAACGGCTGCCAGTAACTTTCTTTGAATCTGCCTTTACATTCCAGAGGCATTCATTCCTTCTAATTTAATGTGCTTTCTGCCCTCCCTCTAGATAAAACTTCAGATTATGTATCTTAACGCAGCATGGGATATGAGCTGATTATTCTGCCTCCTGGATTAAGTCATTTCTCCCAGTAAAAGGATTTTAGACTCTTGTTTTTTAGTTTGGTTTGGGTTGGGTTGGGTTTTTCGAGACAGGGTTTCCTCTGTATAGCCCTGGCCGTCCTGGAACTCACTCTGTAGACCAGGCTGGCCTCAAACTCAGAAATCCACTTGCCTCTGCCTCCCAAGTGCTGGGATTAAAGGCGTGCGCCACCACTGCCCAGCAGATTTTAGACTCTTAAACAAGAATCTGAGTTTGGAGATGGCCCGCTCATGACTGCTCTCCTCTGCTAACTGTGTGGCTACCATCAGACTCCATCAATCTCAATCTGAATTCATTAATCAGATGGAAACAATGCCAACACTAGTTTCCTGAAACATCATGAAAATAAAATTTTAAGGAAAAAAAAAACAGCAGGATTTTTACAGGAAAGATGTTTTATCATGAAAGTACACAATTTTATAATTAGACTACGGATCTTTGATACATTTTGAGGGCATGTATATAAGCTAGAATTAATTTCAGTTTTTAATGGACACTTTACTTGAGCTGGACCTCATGAGTGTTTCATAAATCATCAATGTATACACGTATTATCCAAACTTGAGACTCCAAAACAGGTCATAGACAATAAAACTCAATTGTGTATTTAATAAATAGAAAGCCAATACTTTTGCCTTTTTTTCAGTATACATTCTGAATGTTTCCTTTCTTGTTCCTTAAGTCTGGTATCTTTAACTTTTGCCACAGTTCTCTTGAACGCCCACAAAAATAGTCATTAAGACTTTATATAAATGAAATAGTCGAGAAAATTATGTAGACAAAATATTAATGGTAATCAACACCAACCAAATATTTTCTAAAGGACTTGGATGTTTATCTAAAACGTACACTTTGAAATGTTGACTTTGTCACATTTAATTCGCGTTTATTTCAAAGGCAAAAGAATGACACCTTGTATATATATCACATAGCTTCAGCTTAATTCACCATGTACATGACTGTCAGTTGTATTTATTATTTCCTATGCACATGAAAGCCCATAAACAAATTCTATTCTGCAAGTTATTTGCAGCATAGTAAAATTTTAAATCCCCCAGAGGACATTCACCAAATTTTATGGCTAATATCTTTACACTGCACATGCACATAATAAGAAACAGAGCTGTCATATTTAGTTAAACAGACGTTTATAATGAGATTTATACTTTTGCCAAGAAGTCTGAGTTTCACCACAGACATGCTGAGACAATGGGAGACAAACATGAAACTCTCTGCATGTTCCAAGGTAGGATTTTACAATACAATTTACTTGCTATCTCCAAATAAATGAAAAGCTCTACAGAAAATTCACCTAATTTTAAAATGAGTCTGCGGAGCAACTCTTAAAAGATAATTCTGCTACGATCAGTTTGGTGTGATGATGTCATCAGAAGGTAGCTTGTATTAATGAATTGGATCTTGTCAATTAGTTTCCATCAGTTCACTTACTGTGAAATGGCGGCTAGTACTCTATCCTGGTTTTTATTACTATGCAAATTCTTGAGCAATAGCAACTATTGATTTTAATAGACCTTACAAAGCCACTTATGTCCGTTCATCTTGGTTGAATATGAGGCAACAGCCTACTGTAAAAATATTACAGGAGTCCTTCTCAGGAAACATACAAAAGCAAGAATCAATCCCTTTCATGAAAGGGACAAGATTGTGGTACTCTGGCCCTCTGTGACATGGACGTGTGCTCTGCTCCTCTGAACTCAATGTAACAAATTCACCCAGTCATTCTTCTTGGAAAACATACTAAACCATTAGGTGGCTGTTTTAACTCTTCGTTTGTTTACTGATGTCGAATAAGATATCTGGTACACGAACACCAAATCCAATGTCCCCTGACATTCACCCCTACCTGTCATCTCCTGCTAAGAAAATCATAGGCTGTAATGCTGTCCTGTAAAACAATTTCAAAATTCATGGAACATCAGAATGCTATAGGGAAAGCAAGGGATATTTTGAAATGTTAGTCTCTTGCTGTGAAGAATTGTCATGGGACCTACCCTGTCTTTGAATGTCTCAGCAGATTAAACTCCATAACTACAAGTTGCTCATTCTTTAGCATTCAATAGCAAAAAAAGAGGTTCTACAGGAGCTGACCTGAAGTTCAACACAAGAAACACTGAAGTGAAGCTAAGTCATTGTCTTATGATTTTTAGTTACTTTCTCCTCCCTGTTTTCAATGAACAATTTAAATGCTGTATGCGGACAGTAAGTAACTTAGAAAAGGGCATTCAGCTGTTGGCTTTGTAGTTCTTACTTGTTGCCGGTTTATTGTTATAGATACATGATCATGGCTGCAGATGGTCCTTATTCTATCATTAGAAAGAAATTTGACTCAAAGCACTTTAGACGAGGTGGCAGCCTGGGGGTTTGTGATGGCATTACATACACCCTCACTTCAGACACAAATGGTTACCCACCTCTTCCCTTCAGTAGCAGACCATTTCCCTGTCATTGATCACTTTCTTCATTAAACTCACATTCTATACATTAATTGCTACCCTCTTCCTCTGTCACTGTGTTACTGATCCAGTTTTTGGTTATTTATTTTCCTCTCAATTTATATATTCAAATATTTGTGACCATCTGTTCTTTTATCGTTTTTTAAAAGACATGATAATTATGCATATTTATGGAGCATGGTGGGGTGCTGTAATACATGGGTACCGTGTAACAATAAACAGGTTGTCTTACTCAATTTTTCCCTTTGTGATGAGAACAGGAGATAAAAGCTTACCACGTAGGACGGACACACACACACACACACACACACACACACACACACACACACACACACACGCTGTCCTTGGTGGAGGTCAGGAATGCCTGACGACAGATCTGTTTCCTGTTTCTTCTTTCTTCATTATCTGAGTGAGAACTTCTGCTTTTGAGGCCAGATATGAGGACTGGAATTGGGAGGCGGCACCTAGACACCTGACTAGTTCCATGGCCTCGCCCACTCATCCCCTTCCCAACACCTCAGCTCAGTTTCTGGCTAAATCCTTCAAAAGACTCCCAGACTTGAATCTCTTTGGTTTCGTATTTCCTGGGACCCCTACATGCAGCAACTCTCCTTCCCCTCTCCCTCCCTCCTAAGAGTCCAGCTATGAATCTATAATGAACTTCTCCCTAACGTTCTACACGCTGTGGTGTGAGAATTCAATACTTCAAATCTGTGAGACAAGGCTCCCAAAGCCACTGGCTAGGGTTGGCTTCAGTAGTCCTTGAGTTTCCTGGGACCTAACTCGCTGCAATGAGGACTATTGTCTTTCTCAATCCTGTTCCGATATTCCCATGTCACTCAGACATTTAGATGTTTATGTGAGACGATTCCTGGTATCAACTGTCTGTTTCTATGCAGAATCTACATTTTAAGGGCTTTTTTTTTCATTTTGTAAATTAAATTAGTGTGTGTGAGCAAGGAAGTGTGTGTCTGTGTGTGTGTGTGTGTGTGTGTGTGTGTGTGTGTATTGTGTGTGTGTGTGTGTGTGTGTGTGTGTATGCTCACGAACACACACATCTTTATGTACATGCATGTGGATATGTGTGCCAGACACTCACATGGAGTTCAGAGGATAACTTCCTATTATCTTCTGTGGAATCTGTTCTGTCCTTCCACCATGTGGGTCCCAGGGATGGATCTCAGGTTATAAAGGCTTGGCAGCAAGCACTCTTATGTGCTGAGTCGCCTCACCAGCACTATGTACTTTTCTAGGGAAATAAATAAATATTGCTACTACGTCATAATATCCTAAATAAATATTGCTACTACGTCATAATATCCTAAATAAATATTGCTACTACGTCGTAATATCCTAAAAGTGAAACATCACTTCAAAGTTTCCCAAGGTAAATCACAGATCTTCTGTATTTTTTATCTGAACCAGAACACTCTTGGAGAGAGCTCTGCTAATTATATTCCTGTTAATTGGGGTAAGCATGATAAATGTTTCTAACAGAGATCGTTAGGATTTTTATGAAACTACTTTTTAAAACTTTTTAAGAACTCTTATTTACTTCGTCAAAACCACTGGTATGTTTACACTTCCTTGCAGAAGGTCAAGTTTTTACTTAATCCAGAACCTTCTTTGTGTATACTTCCATAGCATTGCCTGTAAAATGCTGTTTGTTGCCCGGCTTCCTGGAAGACCACCCGAACTCAAGAATAAACACCTTGCAAACATCTGGCTGACCAATTGCGGTGGCTTTGTTATAATCACTCAATCACCAAAAGAATGCAAATTTGTAAACAAAAAAAAAAACCATTACAACCCAGCTACTGTAGTTCATTTCCTGTTTTCACTTAGCAGCGGCACACATGGGTTAGTTGACTGGCACACCGCTCATAATTCAATATATTCATACCGCTCATAAATCAAATCAGATTCAGTTACCAGAGAGTAAATGGCATCACAATGGAAAAAGGAGTGCTTGGTAATTTGGTTTGCTTCTGTGACATCTGTATTGAAAACCAATGTTCTCTGAGGTACTCACAGTTAAGACTAACTAAGCAGCTTGAGCTGGATGCTCAGCCAGGTAAACTCTTCTCAGTTCTGAACTGGTGGCGCATACCTTTAATCCCAGCACTCAAGAGGCAGAAGAAAGCAGGTCTGAGTTTGAGGCTATCATATCTACATAACAAGTTCCAGGACAACTAGTGCTATTCTGACACTCATGGCACCATTAGCAGACCAAGACTCTGTAACTAGACAGATCATAGGCCCTAGGGAAGAACCTACAACTAATATTCTGGTAAATGGACATATTATTAGACTGATTCCTAATGATGTATCTTTTTTTATTGGATATTTTCTTTATTAACATTTCAAACGTTATCCCCTTTCCTGGTTCCCACCCTCCTGGGAACTCCCTATCCCACCCTCCCTCCCCCTGCTTCTATGAGGGTGTTCTTCCACCCACCCTCCCACTCCTGCCTCCCTGCCTCAATTCCCCTACACTGGGACACTAATGATATATCTTTATACCCACAGGTTAATACATCTCTCAACCCACCCAAAGGAAGCTTCCTTTTTAGTAGATGAGGATTAAGAAAGAGACTCCAATTGGTCAGCAAGTAAAGACTATGAGATTGTAGAAGGCCAGGCCTAAATGAGGTATCTGTATCACATTCCCTACTCTAAGGCTCGGGGATTTTTGCAGAAAAAAGAAAGGAAAGATTGTAAAACAGTGGGTAACAGTAAGGAAGCATTGTCTTCAGGACACACCAGGACAGCGGCACATGGGAACTCACAGCAGTTGTGACAGCATGGACAGACACCTTGAAATCTGGAGTCAGACCAAGTCTCAGCATGTGAGGGCAGTCCTGATAGGAGAGCTGGTAGAATCCCACCACTGGCCAAGGAGCTATTGGCAGATAGTTGGAGAAGGAGAATCAGTTTTCTCTAAAAATATAGCCATTTGTATATTGACCATGGTCCAGTAGAAGGCCACACATTCAAGAATAGATGGAAAACACAAATTCGATTTGATGAAAGAGAGGGAGAGAGAGAGAGAGAGAGAACATGGAGTTATGTGGGTAGGGAAGGAGATGTGGATCTGGGAAGAGTGGGGAGGGATAAATATGACTAAAACACATTGCACAAAATTATCAAAGAATTAATATACACACATGGTTGTATTCCTTTTCTTTCTAATCATTAAAAAAAGAAAAACATGATTAGATCATCTTTTAAGTTCATGTAGACTAACTGTGGGTCCCTTTAAATTGTACCCAAAAGTTAGTAACTGTGGGGCAGTGGTCTGTGACAGGCAATCTGGCACCCGGTTGAGCACAGGTGTAAAATCTGGGCGACCCAGTGGAACAATCCACAAGGGACCGCAAAACTTTATGGCAACGCTCCCGGGAGGCTTTTGGCTCCAGTCAATGTCATGTACCACCCCTCCTCAGGTAGAGGCATGGCCACACAGCCCCAAGCCATCCCCATGTTAATGAGACACCTAGAGGCCTAGCCACGCCCCTTCCCAGTTACTATATCTGCCTTGCCTCTTCCAAAAAGGTGGGGTACAATTCCATCCACTCCACTCCACATGATGAAAATAAGCGTCTTAGAATTATGGACTGTCTTTTCATCTGGACCTGCCATGGGAAGCAAGGGATCCGGCCCTCAATTAAGGAGCTGCGTCTAATCCCCCAAGCTGCTGAATCCCAGTCTTGACAGGAACCCCAGCTGTGTTCCAGCTAGCCCATCTGTGGCACCCTGCGGAGACTGTGGTGCCCTGGGCTGGAGAACCCACAGAGAAGGCTGCCTTGAGTTCCCTGAGAACGGCCCTCCTCCACCCATGGGCAGGGCCCACAAAGGTTTCCCACAGCCCCCACCTGCCCATCCGACTGTGTGGGAAGACTCTCGGCCACTTCCCGAGTGTCTCCTGCCCCACCCAGAGCCAGCGCCCAGGACAGATACATCCCACCGCGCCAGGCTTGTTCCAACAAGTAACTACTTGAAGGAGTCAGTAGCAGAGTGAATATCACCTGTGCATCCACTTCACCCCAAATCCAAACGAGACCGTCAGCACCCTGACTGTATTCGAGAGGATGCCCAGCTGCATACCATGCAATACAACTCACATATTTTGATATAGCAGTTATCATCACTGTATTTTCCCTTTTCTAAGTTAAAAGGTAAATTATTTATGCATTCAATCTATATTTATCATGGGCCTACGGAGTGTAGGGCACACTTCTGAGGACTGGGATGACAGCGATGAATACAATGTGCCTTATCGTTATGGAAATCACAGTTCCCTGCAGAAACCTGCAGTTACAGCCGTGAGTAGTTGATGAACACATGGATCGCATGTTGGGTGGTGCCATCCTCTGTATATGTAGACACATACACATTTCAGAGCTGTATAAAGGCATAGAGAGGAATTTGAGCGCTGTTTCGGGTAAGGGATGAAGGAGGAACTCTCTGAGGTAACGGTGATCTAATCAAATGAGAGGAGACTATACTGCTCGGGCAATGTGCATGGCAGGTGCATAGGTCCCAAGGAAGGAGAGTGCTTGGCTTTCTGAAGAGTATGTCAGTCAGCACACTTGGGGCTGTGACACATCAGCAGAGTGGAGAGAAAAGACAAGAGTGCTGCCTAGGGTCTCAGTCACCTGTACAACATAGTACGTAAGGAGCTTGGATGTTACGTTTTTAATGATGGAATACCTTTGAAAGGCTTCTGTCAAGTGCTCCTAAACCAATTAAATGACTTGGAACAGACTCACAGTCTGCGTTCATTCACTCCCTGTTAACTTACTGTACTTTCTCTACACATATTTTAAATCATGGGAAGCAAAAGTAAGTGAAAATAATCTCATATGTTTCTCTGAAACTAGGAGAACAGAACTATTTCCATCTACTCTTGATAATCTACACATTGACATAGCCTGAGTTCAAATGACATTTCTGGTGTAACATGTCTCTGATTGAATGTGCAGTCATACTTTTAAGCCTTTTGCATGCATTACTTTTCAATGACTGTTAGTGTTATAGTTTTATCCTGAACTAGAGCAGAACTTTGTATTTATCTTTAAAAGGCATTTTTTTCTCTCTGATTCAAAATGATTGGAATTCAAACACCGAGTGTCATCTGCTAGCATGGATCAAGATAGAAATCCCTCATCAAATATGGATTCTCTCTCTCTCTCTCTCTCTCTCTCTCTCTCTCCCCCTCTGATAAAGATTCTCTGATAGAATATAATTATATATTATTACATGTTATATGAGCATATTATATCTTATATGCTATTTTAGGAATGTTATATAATACATTAGGAATGCATGAATTGACACAAATATCTGAAAAATCATAGTTATTTCCAAATTTGTTTTAACTTTATGATAAAAGATGCACTTCCCAGAAGAAATTCCCTATCCCTTCTTTTTGTACAACCTTTACAGACAGGGCACCATGTCATGGAAATTTTCTACTGTGTTTTGCTTATTTTATTTGTTTAGTTCAATGGAATAAGGAAAGGGAAAGTTGTTTTGTTGTTGTTGTTATTGTTTTGTTTTGTTTTGTTTTTTTGTTTTCCTTAATTTTCCTTTCCCCCATC
>CM052706.1:43252487-43264816 GCA_028551405.1 Uromys caudimaculatus
CCAGAAGAAATTCCCTATCCCTTCTTTTTGTACAACCTTTACAGACAGGGCACCATGTCATGGAAATTTTCTACTGTGTTTTGCTTATTTTATTTGTTTAGTTCAATGGAATAAGGAAAGGGAAAGTTGTTTTGTTGTTGTTGTTATTGTTTTGTTTTGTTTTGTTTTTTTGTTTTCCTTAATTTTCCTTTCCCCCATCCTAAGCAGGCAAACAGGTGCTTGTGCTCTTTCTTTTAGGGGATGGTTATGTTTCATAACAGAAACTACTTTTAAAAACAAAACAAGGCAAATTCAAACAAAAAGAAAACTTCTAGTATGTCTTAGGACAGATTATACCCACATCAGGGGACAGGGGAGAGTTGGCTGAATATTTTAAGCAAGAGACAGGAAGGAGCAGTAAGCAGAATTGAGGGCTCACAGGGTCATTTTCTTCACTGAGGTGGGAGGCAGCCCCGGAAGTGGTCTAGAGGGAAATGTCAGCACAGATGCCACTGGGGCATCACTGGAAATAAGAGCATCAGGGCCACTGGACTCCTGAGAACTCTGGGGACTTAGGAAACAGAGGACTGCAGTGTTTCCTACAAAGGTCAGAAGAATGAACGGCCTTCTAAAACTTTAGGCTTTAAGAAGTACATTTCATTACAAAGGTATCTTGAATGCATGACTCTAAAACGCAGTTAATGCCGGGCAGTGGTGGCGCATGCCTTTAATCCCAGCACTTGGGAGGCAGAGGCAGGTGGATTTCTGAGTTCGAGGCCAGCCTGGTCTACAGAGTGAGTTCCAGGACAGCCAGGGCTACACAGAGAAACCCTGTCTCAAAAAAACCAAAAAATAAAATAAAATAAAATAAAATAAAATAAAATAAAATAAAATAAAATAAAATAAAATAAAATAAAATAAAACAAAACACAGTTAATAAATTCGTAGTAACTTTAGTAAACTCAGAGAGTAGCTGTAGCTCAGCTTTGAATGCCTGTCACCAATGACACAAACAAACCAAAAAGGCATCCTTATGGGCCAATTATTTAACAGTTTCAGTTAAAAATCTTTTTCCACTTATATTTCTAGCTACCTTCACTATCTAGAAATAACTCCTATTCAGAAAGCATGATATTTAAAATCATGCAGTGTGCTTGGCAAAAAGAAAACAGAATTATAAAAAGAAAGCATACAAAAATATGTAGAACTTACGTAATACCAAAATAAAGAGACCACTGGACTTGATTCTCTTCCCTTTGATACTCGAGCCCCGAAATTACAAGATTGAGCCACCAAACATAACTAAAAGTATCCTCCAAATATTTTTAATCAAATCGGCACTTGGCCTTAGCCTTTTAAGCATTTTCTTTTTCTTGGGGAGAAAATTGTTTAGTAGTGATCTAGTCGAACCTAACCTATTAACAAAACTTTACCGTTTCTGTTAATAGCTCACACTTACCCTAGTGAGCTCTCTAAAACAAACTTGATTCGTTTTAATATTAACCAAATACTTAATTCCCCTTTGGTTGTACGCACGATGTATTGCACAGTAGTTTCTGTATGTGCTAGTATTTCTTTGCTGACCACCCTGCTTCACGAATGTCCTGTTACCCCTACAATGCACATGCTGCAATGACATTGTAAGACTTTATAGTTTTACAACAGTCTGTGTTAAAATTTGTATTGAGATTAATAACTGCCCTCACCTTCCAGCTATGAAATTTTATTCTAATTTCAAAATGAATGTTTTATCAGACACACTCTTCTTATTAAAATGTCTGCTGTTGTTACAGTTAAGAACATATACATATATACTTATATAGGCATGCAATATCAATTAGCAATAACACAATGACCCAAAAAAATAAAAGGCCATGAACTTGAAGAAGGACAGGAAGGGGAACATGGGATGGTTTAGAGAGAAGAAAGGGAAAGGAGAGATGTTTCAATTGAATTATAATCTCAAAGATTAAAAATAAATAAATATTTGCTTATAATTTATGAAATCTCCTCTTTCCCCTCTCTCTAACCAATTTTAACTTTTAATGAATGCCATTATGTTTCTACTAAGATCATTATGAGTAGGTTAGCCTATGAGCCACTCTGGGTCCAGGACAGAGGTCTGTTTTCTGTTGAGAATTTAAAAACAAGAACACAAGCAATTATATTCACTCTGCTTTTATCATTATCATGCCTCAAAAACTCTGGACAATGTCAGTGATAAAGTGTCCCTTCCAGCAAAAACAAATGTGTTGATACAAGTTCAAAATTTGCCAGTTGGTACATTTTTATCATTTTTCTTCTAATAAACATTGGATTCTGTGGAAGCTTGCAATGCTCCACAATGACACAATGAGGAAGCTTGAAATGCGCCACAATGATACAATGTGGAAGCTCACAATATAGCACAATGACACAATGGATAGTAAAAATTTTAAGTACAATTATGTCTTTTTGTAATAAGCATTATGTTAGCCATTTATACCAAATCAACCAGTAATATAAATAAACCACAAAATTCAAAATAATTATGAAATTATAATTAAACATAATAAAATCCTTATTATAAAAGTTATTTTAAAGTTATTTTAGTGGAATGTTTTCAAATGTGAAAAACTTGAAAGTTTCTAGAAGCAATTTAAAGTAATAAACACAGGAATTGGAGAGCTAGAACCATGCTGCTTTTGCAGAGGTCCTAAGTTTGGTTCCCAGCACCCATAACATAGCAAAAATGGGCATTCTACCAAAATTAGGGTACATATTCAGTGCAATCTCCATCAAAATTCCAGCACAGTTTTTCACAGGTCATAAAAGGACAGTTTTCAGCTTCATCCAGAAACTAAAATCCCAGGAGAGATCAAGCAATTCTCAATAACAGAACTGTTGGAGCTATCACTATTCCCAATTTCAAGTTATACTACAGAAATATAGTAATAATAACAGCATGATATTGGCACAAAAATAGATATATTAATCAAATTGAAAATCTAGACATAAATCCTATATATACACCTATTTTTAATAAGGACTTGATAAAAAAGTTCCAACAAATAATTCAGGTCAAACTGGATGACTTCATGTATGAAAATGCAAATAGACCCATACTTTTAACCCTACACAAAAGTCAAGTCCAAGTGGATCAAAGACCTCAACATAAAACCAGATACACTGAACCTGGTAGCAAAGGAAGTGAGAAATAGCTTCGAACTCATTGGCACAGGAAGACTTTCTGAACAATACACCTTTAGCAAGGCACTACGGTCAACAATTAATAAATGAGACCTCATGAAATGAAACTCTGTTGCACACCTAAGGGTACTGTCATTCAGACAGAGCAGCAACCTACAGAATGGGAAAAGATTTTATCAACTACACATCTGATAAAGGGCTAATATCCAAACTATATAAAGAACTCAAGAAACTAGATATCAAGAAAACAAGTAACCTAATTAAATAATGGGGTACAGATATGCAGACACCTCAAAAGAGGAAACTCAAATGGCTGAGAAACACTTAATGTTCAACATTCTGAGTCATCAGGAAAATGCATTTCAAAACTCCTTTGAGATTTTCATCTTACACCCATCAGAATGGCAAAGACTCATAAATCAAATGACAGACAGCTCATGCTGGTGAAGAGAATGACACAAAATAAGGGAACACTCATCCATTGCTGGTAAGAGTGAAAACCTGTAGAGGCAACATGGAAATCAATGTGATGTTTCCTCAGGGTACTGGAGATAGCTCCACCCAAGGTCTAGCTATACGACTCTTGGTCATATGTCCAAAAGATGCCTCATCCCACCCCAGAGACACTGCTCAGCCATGTTCATTGCTTCTACATTCATAATAGCTAGAAACTGGAAACAACCTAGATGCCCTTCAGTAGAACAATGGATAAAGAAAGTAGAGTAGAGTTACACAATGCAGTGTTACCCAGCCATTTTAAAAAATGAAATTCACGGGTAAATGGATGGAACTGGGAGGAAAAATATCATCCTGAGTGAGGCAACCCAGAAAGACAAATGTTCTATACCCACTTATATGTAGATATTAGCTGTTAAGTTCGTGATAACTAAGCCACAATACATAGAACTCCAAAGGTTAGGTATACAATAAGGGACTGAGGGAAGGGAAGACTGATAGAGCTCCCTAAGAGAGGTCAATAGAATTTATAGTTGTGGATGGATGTGGGAGGGGGGGTTGGAATGGGAGCATCAAGTAGAGAGGGGAAGGGGAGAGGGGCAGCCAGGAGGAAATTCAGGAAGAGACAGATAAAGCAAAGGACCGTTTGAGGGGTCGTATGAAAAGCTAATACAGTAAAAACTTCCTAAAATATACATAAGTGAAGGTGATCTAAATGAAGTCGCCAAATAATGGCAGAGACAGAGGCCAAATTGAACATTTCTTAGCGCCAAATGAAGCTTCCAATACTGGGACAGGGTTACATCTGATTGAGTTGTTGGCCAAAGGGAACCCCTAACCAACCCAGACTGTTGTCAGTTCTACAGGCTGCTCTTCACAAACAGACGGCAACACCCCATTGCTGGAGACAATTCCTACGCAACTCATTGAACACGGAGAAGTTGACCTGGTGCCTACATAGAGTCTTCGACTCTCTATGCTACCATCATTGGTACAGGAAGGTACTCTGAATGCAACCGAAGGAGAAATAAACACAAAGCCAACCATGAACCCTTTGATCTACAAGATACACAGGTACAATGGTGGTACAAAGTTTGATTGAGTAATTGAGCAATATCTAATTTGACATAAGGCCTATTCCTCATTCTATGAGATCAAATCCATGCCCAACGTGGCTTGGGCAACCAAGAAACTGAGACTAGAAAGTTCCAGGGGCCTAGGACCAAATACTACCATTCTAAAAAATAAATAAAATAACGTAACAATAAAATGACTCTTAATGCCATTCTGCTATCCTCATGCATTGGTGCCTTGCTCAGCCATCATCACAGAAGCTTTCCCCTGCAGCAGATGGGAACAAATACAGAGATCCATGCCAGACATTATGCAGAAAGTAAAAGACCTTGGAACACTCAGCCCTAAATAGGATGTCTCCATCAAATCTCTTCCCTCAAGGCTCAGAGATACCTGCCAAAGAGAAAGCAGGAAGACTGAAGGACCTCCAGAGAGGATGGAGGATACCATCCTCTTTGTGAGCATGATCTGTGCACATATGAACTCACAGACACTGAGGCATAATGCACAGGGCCTGCATAGGTCTGCACCAGATGTGGTCCTAGCGCTGAAAGAAGTAGACACAAGCCCCCATCCCTAACCCAGAAGCTATCTACAATTGACAGCCACTTGCAGAGGAAAACGTAGTTTCCTCTAAGGGAGTCTCAATAAAGGTAGGCCGCATCCTAGCAGCATGACCAACAGAAACTAACTCAGTGGCATCCATGGATGTTCCTTGTCTCATAGAGCCATGCCATGGCTCTTCCCACTTTCTTAATTTTATCTTATTATCTTTTATTTCTATTTTTATTTTATTTATATTTTTCTACTCCTTTTTACCCTAACAGGTCCTTTGTGTATATATTATGTCTTCCAGTTCACTGTTTTTATTGGAACCCTGAGCACATGAATGAGCAGGTCTGTTTCTTGTACTTTCTTTTGTGCTCTTTTCTTTCTGTTTGTTTTGTCCTATTCTGATGTCTTGGGGTTTGCTTTATCTTTTTATTTTATTTTATTTTATTTTATTTTATTTTATTTTATTTTATTTTATTTTATTTTTTGGCTATTTAAAAAATACTTTAAGAAACAAAAGCTTCCTTGACGAGGGTGGGAACTACACTGACCTGATGGTATAAGGACAGCGTTCAGAGTGTAGCTGGGGATGGCACCATTTAGTAAAGTGCTCACAGGCTCCCCTCCAACATTCCCCTGGCATACTTTTAAAAGCAGAGATTATTCATCTAGTTCTCAGACATTTAGTTAAAAGTTAATAATTTTTTAAATGTTAATAAATTAACAAATACATCTCGTGTTTTGTATTACTCCTGCTTGCTAATTAGAATTAAGGACAAGTGGGTGAAATCTCTTTATGCATTTCAGCACTTTGTTTTGGAAAATATTTTTATTTCTGAAATATTTTCTTTAGGAAATAAATTAGTTACCCTAAATCTCAGCCTTTAGTTAACAAAATATGTGAGGGACAGGAAAAGA
Organism: Uromys caudimaculatus; assembly: GCA_028551405.1. NCBI lineage: Eukaryota > Metazoa > Chordata > Mammalia > Rodentia > Muridae > Uromys > Uromys caudimaculatus. The sequence goes on from CM052706.1 coordinate 43,258,656, forward strand.
CAATGAACTTAGTATTTATACAGCGCAGAGATAATAAACTAGCTAAGTTAACCCACTTTGCATATTGGTGGCATTCACTCTATAGCTACGACAAATCGAGAGATTTGTTCCAAGCGTAGAGTTGTCAGTGTTATGTAGAACACAAGAGGAGGTTTCACCACAACTAGTGTGTGAGACCAAGCTTGTCTGTTTCTATCCGAAACAGTAACTTCCTAGTTTATAGACAACCATTGTCTTACATCTCTCAGCTTTCTCCTCAGCAGGTTTCCCATGAGATCCACCAGTCAGTCTGGATCAGGGAAGCTGAAACACCACAGGGATCTTTAGCTGCAGACCAGCTCTTCCTGTGTGGCCTTCTGTACCAGCCAACACAGTGGGACCCTTCCAGCTTCTAACTGATTTATTCCATCCTCACAATCTCCAGCCAGCCCTTCAAGGCCGATTTACTGTTTGCAACTCTGACAACCTAGCTGTTTCCTGTTTTGCCAAATGTTACTCCTTGTTCACACCAGGTTTGTCTCTTAAATGTCGGAGTCAACACCATAGATCAATCATAGTTTTACCCCTTGTAACTGGCTAGTTGTAGAGCACGGCACAAAAGACTGGTACCCTCAGTGGCTACAGAGTATTTACTTTCTTTCCCTTCGTGACCTGCAGCTTCCTTCAGGAGACTATAGCCACATCATCCCTTACTCAAACTTCTATAAGACTCCAAGAATACCAGTAAATTCATTATTAAAGATGTTTTTTCTTAAAACGTTTTACATTGTATTTTAATATTTTATGTCCACTATTGATGTGTTGAAAACATTCCGTAGCCAATAAAAAATACTGTTGGAAAACACATGGAATGTCCCAGAGGTAAACCAATATTCCTATAACAGCCATTCCAATAGCATTAGTAAAGGCACAGCAACACAGCAGTGAACAGTAGGGGCTCTCAGCCTAGCGTGTCCTAGTATAAGATGTATGATTTGCAGCAAGTGACTTGACACCTCAGATTCTCACCATCAGTCATGTAGTTCAAAGCAAGGAGCACTTGCTATGTATTTAAGACACTGGATATGTGTCTGATAAAGCAGAAACTGTTAAACAGCTTAAGTTCTACTTCTGTCATTTCACTTTGATAGTCTGGTATTGTGTAATGTGAATTAATATGTTAACACCAACAACAGGGGTGGTGCCCTCCCTGCAATTTGAGGCATGATATGGCTGAGTGTATAAAGGCCCCTTGCTACTGAGTGTGATTACCTGAGTTTGGTTCCCAGGTCTCACTTGAGGAAAAGGAGAATATTCACACACACACATACACAAATACACACGCACACACACATACACGTGTGTGCACACACATAAATAAATAAATAAATAAATAAATAAATAAATAAATAATAAAAACATTTAAATCTACAATTTGCTGCTATTTTTGTTCCATAATAACAGTCAACTGTTAGTAAAGAGTAAGACAGTCATAGAATACTAGTCAGCTTTCTTCAACTATTAACTAGTAATTACTGTCCAATGTCCAGTAGCACAAGCAGATTCAAGAGAGTACAAGGAAGAGATCCTCAAACCCGTTCTTGGAACTCTCTTCTGTTTTACAAGTTCTGAAATGTATTTCCATTGACTCATTATAAACTGAAACTGTATCACGCTCATGATATAAAGCAACAAAATCAACACTGATTATCATTTAGTTAACAATAGAAAGCAGGTTTAAAAAAAAAAGAAAGAAAGAAAGAAAAAGCTTAATCAAATACAACTAAACAAGAAACAGAGAACCAAAGGTCAAGACATAGACAGATCAAAAGTCTAAATTCTGAAAAGCCCAGCGTTCTTTTGAGTAGGTATTTGAACTGTCCCTTTCTGGACTGTACAGTTAACATCCACTGTGAACTGGAACCTGCTTAGCACGTCCCGAACCTCCAGAGTAGCACACTCCTGCAGCTGCACAACCTTCCCATAGAGCCCCAGACTTGGCGGCAGCATGGCGCCTCCACTGCTTCCTGGTCTTCGCACCAAAGGCTTCTTTGGGTTTTGTTCAAGGTAACACACTTACAAACAAAAGACTGAGGTTTGAAAAATATTCTCTTTATGCACAAGAGGTTAATTCAAGCTAGATATTTAAATAACAATACACTCTTTTACAGGTTTGCTAGTATGTTTAGTTTTACTTAATGATAGATTTATTTAAACATTTAATGTGGGAGAGAAAATGTTAGTGGTAAGTTGAATACATAGTCTTACTCTATATTTTAAGAAATGTATTAAAAGCTAGGAATGGTTACTTTTAGTTATTTTTAGGATTTTTATCAAATCTATATTTTCCCACTGAATACTATAAAATATCAAGAGTCAGTATAAATATTATGATCTAAGTTATATGTGGCATGGATAGCCTTTTGGGTAATTTGGAATAAAACTCCTAAGTTCTCAACCTGTTTTAAATATTGTAATAGTTATTGTAACTTAAACAAAATACCAAAGACTTAGCTGTTATGCTTGGGGGGGAGGAATTAACCAAACAAATGATTTAACAAAGTCAAAAAAATTGAGGCTGAATTCTAAACAGAACAAATTTGCATTAAGGATACAATTGACACTGAGAATCGTCTGAATGAGAAAGTAGAAATTCAAACTTAATCTGAATTACAGGCAACACAAAAGCCTCCGGGTTTCATGATTATTTGAGCACAGTGGCTTTCCTTCTTGAAAGTTAAGAGTTTGCTCACCCAAAATTTCATCATAAGACTGTCATAAAAACTCAAGATCAAAAACAAATTGACTTAGGAAAGCATATATGAAAACCTGCCTGCTTTCCCCTTCTTCAAAGGACCACTTGAAGGATGTCCATTTTCTTTCAGTCAAGTGTCACTGAACTGGATGGCTTAGGCTTGTATTCTCTTTCCCCTCCTCATAGTCTCTGCACTAAAATTAAAACATACAATAGTCCCAGCAATCTGACAAGGGTAATGGGGAAAGCACCTATCAGAAGCTTATCACAGAATGCGTGCCTGTGGGGCTTAAAGGAGAGTGCACAGTAGGTCTCCTGAAGGAGTTTACTGACTTCATAGGCCTTGCTTACAGAGCACATGAGTCTGGCTGGTTAGTTTTAAGTTATTGTACCCAAGCACTTGACAGAAACAGTGTATGGGAAGAAAGTTTACCTTCTTTTTGTTTTTTGTTTGTTTGTTTGTTTTTACAATGTTTCTATGAACTTTTTAGTTTCTTTTTTTTTAAATTGGATATTTTCTTCATTTACATTTCAAATGTTTTCCCCTTTCCAGGTCTCCCCTTCATAAACTCCCTATCCCATCCCCCTCTCCCTGCCTCTATGAGGGTGCTCCCCCACCCACCCACCCACTCCTGTCTTCCCTCCCTAGCATTCCCCTACACTGGGGCATCGAACACCCTCAGGCCCAAGGGCCTCTCCTCCCACTGATGTCCAACGAGGCCCTCCTCTGCCACATATGCGGCCAGCACCATGGGTCCATGGTGCTACATGTGTACTCTTTGGTTGGTGGTCCAGTCCCGGGAGCCCTGGGGGGGTCTGGCCTGTTGACACTGTTGCTCCCTCCATGGGGCTGCAAACTCCCTCAGCTCCTTCAGTCTCTTCTTCAACTCCTCCTTCGGGGACCACGCGCTCAGTCCAATGGTTGGCTATGAGCATCCAAGAAGGCTTATCTTGATTCATGATTTGAGAGACAGTTGTTCCATCATGGGTAAGGACAGCTCGAGAGCAGATGGCTTCCTGGTTGCAGAGTGGGTGGCAACTTCTTTTGTAGCCCCAGTTAGGAAGCTGAGAGTCTTTGTTGACAAAAGATTGACATAATCATCAGTATCCACCCTCATCAGGACTCTTCTTCCAGTCAGTCCTCATATCTGAACTATCCACACCCCCGAACAGTACCGCTGCTGGGGAGTACGCACTCAAACGCATGGGACGGTGTTCACATTGGGCATCAAGTCCTAACAGTTCAACATGAAGGCAGTCAATGAAACTTGAGGCTTCGTTTTGGCTTTCCCTGAATAGAGGAAAAGTTACATGCATCTTCCAGACTGCCCCTGATGCTTCTACTCGCCAAAGCCTGGTGGACCGTGGATCTCTGTTAACCTGGATGCCTTAGCATCTGTTCTAGTAGAAGTAGCAGTAGAGAATATTCATTGACTACCTCATGTAGGTTCACAGGCCTGTGGCAGTAGAGAATATTCATTGACTACCTCATGTAGGTTCACAGGCCTGTAGCAGTACTTTACTAAGTCCAAATTATAATTTTCTCCTATGATCTCTACTTTAAAAGGTTAAAGTAAAACAGTTATAATAAAGTGAAATGGTATGCTCAAAGCTATGCAGCTTTCAGAGACAAAGCTGGTATATTAACAGTCTCCGCAAAGTCATCACATTTAAACCATACTGGCAAGTAAAGAGGAATGAAATAGTTCCTCCTCTCTCAGCTCAAAGAGTGCACTAAGGAGCTCTGACCCATGGATAGGCTGTTTTCCCTTTCTGCCTACTTGTACCCAGTTTATTAACATAATTATTAGCATTAAAGTTCAAGTTGAACTGTCCTTTACTGCACACTTAATAATGAAAGAAAAATATAAAATTTGGGGATGGGTAGATGGCTCAGCATTTAAAAGCATTTGTTGCCCCTGCATAAGTCCCAGATTTGGTTCCTAGGACCCACACGGCAGCTAAGAATCATCTGGAACTCCAGCTACAGAATTTCTGACTCTCTCTAATGGTTTCCTGGGGTACCGTACACACATAGTATACAGACATACAGGCAGGCAAAGCACACATAAAATACAGTAAAAGTAAATATATTTTTTTAAGAAACAAAATATAAAAATTTAAGAGGTAAAATAATAATACCTAATAAATTTGAAGGCAAACCTGAACCACACTGGGAGTGAGCATTCTGCTGAGTGTCTCCTTGTGATTACAGGAGAGGAACATGAGTTTGGCCTCAGGCCTCAGGGGTTGGTTATTTATGAGACACAAATAGCTGAAATACCTGCTGTTCTACTAAATTCTGCTTCTGTGACTCAGAAAAATTCTACCTGGGGAGAGCGGAGGTAGCAAACAAGAAAGACAATAATCCCAATTTACCTTACCATAGCATTATGTTTTCTTGCAACATTAATTGTGGAATGTGAATGTTGCATGTGAGAATATTATGTGATTGCACTCAGAATCCAAACGCTAACAGACAGACATGAATCATTTTAAAATAGTGGCTTAAGGTAACCTTAAAAGGAAAACTCGATGCTCTCCATCCTTTTGCCTCCCTGAATCTTGGCTCTCCTTTGTGCTCTGCTGCCTGTGTATCAAAGTCTCTTTCTAACGTTGCTATTTGTTTTTCTTTAGCAGGTTTTGGGGGCTTTTCGTGTTTGTTTCAACCTTTTTAGAACTCAGATGGTTCTACCATAGCTTTAATGCTCAAATCGGCAGCCTATATACAATTGACAGATCATATTTTCCCCCAGCACGGGATGGTTGCTTTCGCCAGTTTGTTTTCAACTCCTGAAATAATTCTCTCTCAAGAGAAAATACGATCCTCCACTTAAATTTTATGTTAATAAAAAAATTCAACACGTGTGTGAGTAACTTATACTAAAAGTAAAGTATTTCTAGAAGCCAAAGGACCAAGCGTCCAATTCTTTGTTCATTCGTTTGTGTCCAACATCTCTCGTTTGTATCAAGAGTGGCCCTTTTCCACCATTTGCATCTCTGCCCTCCATATGGCAGGGATTTCTGGGGCTGCCAGTGGGTTCTGTGACTCTCACTTAGGAGCACAGATGGGAAACATGGCCAAAATACAGTCTAGGAATTCACTGTTTGCTTTCCTTCCCTGCCTAACCTCTGAGGGTTGGCGAGGTGGCATCTCATTCCCAAGGCTACATCTGTCCTGAGAGATTCTGGTAACAATACTTACCATGTGCCTAAGGGTGATGAAAAGCCCTCAGCTATGCTGGGCTACTGAACTATCACCTACATTTTATTGAGGCAATCTGACTACAGCAATATAAATATTAATCAAAATGTTCTCAATAACAATTCAGCTTACAAGTGTTTCCTCTTTCCTTCTGGGACTCTGGACAAACATTGGGGTAAGACAGGGATAGATAGGGTGTGGTCTTGCTGCTGACACTGGTAA
>CM052706.1:43267416-43292238 GCA_028551405.1 Uromys caudimaculatus
ATCCAAGTATCACATACTATTTGTTATTTAGCTCTGCGCCTGCTGAGCGATAACAGTGCACTGTCCTTGGATATAGTGTCATTGCTAAGTTCTTTTCTTCCAAAAGCACTAAACATCACTCTTACTAATCTACAAATATCTTTCCCTCACATTTTAAACACTTTTTACATCAACATATTGTTTCTTTCTTTTTTTTTTTAATCTATCCACCACTGTCACATACAAATTGCAAAGATGACTACTTGTTTATGTGGATTATTTAAACATTTCTGGGGGTGGTAGATAAACATACCCATCATTATTTTTATCTTACTGTCAAGCTTTGTGAGCTGAACCTTAAACTTCCCAATGTCAGAACAAAATGAAAACAAGCCCCTTTCCCCTCCAAATGAATGAGCTGGCTGACAAGGCTAGCTGGCGTGCTTAAAGGATATCTTAGTCACGGGTATTATTTTAAGAGATGAGCAAAGGGGGAAACCCTGCAGCCCAGCTCATAAAATATGAACTGGAGGTGCAAAGAAGACCTCATAAATACTACTTAGAACAAGGGATCCATTGTTTCCCACCAGTGCTCTGAGTGGCTCTGTGATCTCAGCCGGTCTGTTAGGGAAGCCTCTTCCTTTGACCTGTGGGTTGTTTTATTTTTAAGCCAAGCTACTCCATTATTTACGACTGCACATAGTAGCTGGTCTGCTTGTTGCTTGTGCACATATACTGAGACGTATACTTTTCTTTTCCCCAAGTCAGTATTTTAATGCTGAAGGATGAAAGAGCTTTTTGCTAGAGCTGATGTGGTTGGGATGGTCGATCGGCTGCTGTGCCAGCGTGAGGTAGACAGAGGATTTCCCAGCACTGTTTTCCACCTGCACACCTCAAAGACCAGCTTTGAGTAACTACTCATTCGCTGTCTTTTTTTTTTTTTTAAGTATTTTATTTGTCAGCCTTATCTACATCGCCTTAATCTAGAGCATTATCACCTCTTGAGAATTTAATAAAGGAAATAATTTCTTAATATTAGTGGCTTTAGTCTTAAATAAACATAATATTTTTTTAAAAGTTGTATGGGAATTGAATGCTGAATTAGTTTTATTCAGTGCTGTAGGCTTTCCAACCTTTTGCTTCGTTTTAATTTTTTTCCATTAAATTTTTAATTATCTTTAAGAGTAGTAAAGTCAAAAACACCAATTAAGTTTTGTCAAAGGGAGCTTCAAATAGAGTAGAAAAGGAGGCGGGGAGGGGTGGGGTGTGGGAGAACTCACTGCTGGGGACAGCAGAAGTGGAAGGATTCTAATGTCCTTGGGGTGCTCTCCTCCCTGTGGGTGGAGGCTGTAACAAACACATCAGTACCTTTTCCTTCTCAACTACTGAGGAAACAGGAGGCCACCGTACCTAGACTCTCAAACTGGAACTAATTGATTTTCAACTAATCTAAGCTTTTACTTATAAAGAAAGTAGGAGCAAAGGCAAATCACAGGAAGGGTGGGAGCGGTAAAGACCGCATGCCAAGAGAGCCTCGGGGCTCCAGAAACTAGAGAACTAAAAAGGGAAGAGTTAAGTGTTGGAGCTGGGACAGGGGAGAGGAAAGGGTGTGTAATTATAGCCGGGGAGACAGTAAAGAGCTAGAGGTGGTGCTTGGAACCTTTCCAACTCCGTCTATCTAGACGCCCATTCCTTCCTAAGTCCACAGTAACTTGTCATTAGACTTTTGAAACTATTTGGTAAGCAACCATTAAGATGTAATTTTTTTTTATTAAACTACGTTTATAGCAATCTCCCTCCGGCAGCTGCACCAGTCATTTGGCAATAAAGTAGCTAGAAGAACCATCATCTAGTCGCCTTGATTATAAATGAGAATGATCATTGATGAACAGGAAAATGGTTTTGTCCTTAGCAATAATTTTTTCCTTCCAACAGAGAAAAAAATTTAAAGAATGATTGTTGTTTGACCCAATATTGAGATCTCTTATTTCACACAATAACCCATGGATAGCTGTTGCAGGGGTTTCAAATCATTTTTCTCTCAACCCATATCTCCATTAAGATCTTTTGTATGTTTATGCATGTGTTCATATTGCACCTGTTAATAATGTTGCCGAGACTCCATGCCTTAGATAGCACTTTTATATACATTTATGTTTAAGTTCCCCTCCACCGATCTCTCGAATCAGCCAAAAGCAGAACTAATATAAACGGGGACATAAGCATTATGTTTTTTCAATATCAGGACAGTTTCTTGATTTTACTAAGGGATCCTTAAGTTATGCTTCCTGTATTTTTCCTTTCATATCTAACATGCTAAACATGTAAACCATGAAAATCTTTAAAGTTACAGCTATATGCTTTATACTAACACATTAGTACATATTCTTAAAATATATCTGAAAAGGAACTGAAACCAATGCCTCAATGAGCCAAAAACAACTAATAAACACAAATGTCGATTTTTACTTTCAGAAAAATATATGTAGGTAATAAATAACACAAGTTTCCCATTTTTATGTTTTTTTCTGAAATATTTAGTATTGTATCATTTAGTATCATTAAATAATTCATTAAAATGTTGTTTTCTAATTTTTAAATATCCCACAGGCATATCTTTATGTGACTGGAATTGTGCTAAAATATTAAAGGTGCGTAATCTAATTGTTCATTTGCTTAAGTACTCCAGACATAAACCAAGTAGGAAAAAGAGATATAAAAAGCAAAATAAATTATCAGAAAGGTAATATTTTATTCCCCAAATTCAACAAAATTTTGACAGGCATTCAACAATTTGAGAGTAGGGGATTGGCTTGTAAGTCTCTTACTATAACAAAAACAAAATGTGACTAAACCATTTAGATTTGTTTCTTTAAAGTGAACAAGTTGCTAAAATAATTTAAAGGTAAAAGTAACGAGTTTGGGTTATATATAGATGCTTACACAGCCCAAGTCCTGTTACTTACACTGCATTTTTATCTTTTCCTAAATTATAATCTTTTTTCACTTTTGAACACGACACTAATTCACATTCTGTTGGCTCTGATTCTGAATCTGGATTAAGTTAGTCATGAGACATGTTACAGATGCTGTCCACATACTTACGCCCTCAGGTGCCTTCCTCCAGACACACCCCTGCCACTACTCACTGCACCCATTTGGACTTGGTCTCCATGACATAGACGGTTTTTGAGATGCTAAAAAAATAAATTGTTCTTGAGCTCCATAACAGTGTGAAACACAGTTGCAGGTCATCTATGCTCATCAATGTTCCATTAAAATCAGGAGAATTTTTGTTCAGTTTATAATGATATTGCACATTTACCTTTCCAAGTGTGCTTTGATTTGTCGTATGCATGGAAGAAACACAGACTGAGTTTTATACTAAGTAGTGATCGGCTGCAACATTTGGTTTTATGAGCAGGCGTGTTCTAGAGTAATAAAATTGCAGCTCAGTTTTACTTCAACACAACTACAAGAAACTCATCCAGGGTCAGAATTCATGTTCTAGTCATTTCTTATGAGACGTTTAGTTTGGGATTACTAATAAGGAAAAAAACATGATTTGTTATTGAGGGAAACATCACTAACCACCTATTTGAGCAGGATCAAAATAAGTAAAGTTTCTGAAGTTTAAATCTAATATTATTTCCCTGGAATAAAATAGATAATTCTAAGTTGATGTAATGAGCTTGTAAACAGTTATGTCATCATCTTATGATTAACACAAGAAAAATGTCAGTAATTTAAAAGAAAAAAATAATACCTAGTGGTAAAACTAGAAATCATTGAATAAATTCTTTTCTATTTGTTTTCTTATTTTATCTATATTTATAGAATATAATAGCATACAACTTCAAGAAACTAATAACTTTTTAAAATAACAATAGCTATTACAAATGAGCAAGAGATTCAGTTTAATGAAATGTATTATTAAGACAGATAAATGTCTGAGCTATTATTTCTTTGTCATAAATTCTCTTTTGTCACATTTTAGATGACATAAACTTATGTGTAAAGTTGATCTAATCATTTAGATTTGTTTCTCTAAAGTGAACAAATCACTAGACTAATTTAAAGATTAAAACAATTGATTTTGCCTTATATTTAGATGCTCACATGGTCTAAGTCCATGTAAGATGTTTACACCTAAATATAGTGATTTTTGTGCTTTGCATTTAGTTATGCTAAATGAAAGCTGTCTACTGACATTCGTGTGCTTGACTGGAAAAGCAGCAGAGTAAAATGTGCTGGGAGGAATATTTTCATGCCCCTTACACTAAGAAGAAACAATCAACCCAATTTAAAACTAAGTTTTATTTGAAAGCTCTCACAGAAGTCTGCTAATTATATGTACAAAAGGAAATGTCACGCACCTGACATACAGTAGACAGTGACTTTCTAAAGCTCAATGTTAAAGAGTTTTGTCTCTGGTAACACAAAGCATATGATTTAGTAAGCCCCTTCTCCTGTGTCCAGGGTGGCTGAGAGTAAATGATCACAGCATATTAAGAAACATACATTACAAACCTGGCCACATGTCACCAAGACTTGTTGCTATCTGACTTCTCAAAAAGTATTTCCTTTGAGATAGTATGTAAGGATATTTTTGCTAGACATAGAGTAAAATATCTTGAAGTCAACCCAGATTCGGTTTTCAACAAAAAATTTTTAAGGTTTTACTTTATAAGGTTCTTGATTCTTTAAAGTTCATTAAATTTGTTGGTTAAATTTTAAGTCTTGAAACTAAATCATGTTTAATGTTATTTTCCTTTAAACATCTAAAGATAGCCAATTCATCTTTAGTTTATACTAAAGTATTTTAAGTTAAAACAGCCCTTGTAAAATCATTTTAAGGAGGTAAGCTATGTAATTATTCTTATGAGAAGGAATACTGGCTAGTGATCTGACATTTGAGATTGACAATGTTTAAAAATTACCATGAAGCACCAGTACTGAACAAAATATAATTTTAAGATTTATTCCCCATTATCTTTGTTGATATTTTTAGGAATTATCAACTTAAAAACTTTTATCTCAAAGGAGAATTTGGTAGAGCTAAATCCCATCAAATCAAGCTTTATATTTATCTTGTCTATGTCAAGCATCAAGTACATATGATTACATTTTAATCATTACACTTAGGGAATGTTAGATTGAAACTTCTTTTCTAATCTATTTTTTTTCCACTAAAGTCCCTTGATTGTTAATATTTTACAGTTTCATTTCATCTTGGTTAATTTCATTTATAGATTTTTCCCCTAGATGAGAATTTTTAAGTAGCATACTAATTTGCATTCATTTGCGCTTTAAATCACTAACAAAAAACTTGGTTTGGAAAGTTAGTTTTATTTTCCCGTACATAGACACTGGTTCCTCGCTTTTTCGTTCATTTCTTTCTCTTTTTTTTCCCCTTTTGCCCAAAGCATTGCTATCCTAATAAATTCCCCTTTCTACAGGATTGTCTTTTATGCACATCTTTAAATGAAATTTTAATAAGCTCTCAAAGGACCAAATTCTATCCAAATTGTGACTGTTTAATTTTAGCTTTCCATGTTAAATATATGGGACTCTAGCATAAAGCAAAATCATATATTTATGTAAAAAACAAAACAGAAGCAATGGAGGGGGGTTTTACAGAATGAATATATAAACATGGCCACCTACCAAGAAGCTACTTTACATTAGAAAAACCTTCTCTTTATAACGACACAGATGAACAAATAAACAAACAACATACCTAAGTTGACAAAGCTCATGACCATGTCAGCATCGTTCAGAAAGTTGGTATCATGTAGGCTGGCAAGAGGCGGGCTCTGGGTAGTCAGAGGGATCCTTGGAGGTAAGTGTAAACGATGCGCATACCCACTGGGAGAGCCTGGGGGTCCCTTTCTTGTCTCTTTGGCCTCTCCAGCCAGGGATACCCTCACCAAATACTCCGACTCCTCAGGATTTTCTTCACTAGCCATGGCATTGTACAGATCCAGCATAAAGAGGGGTGCAGAAGACGCTTGCTTCCCTGGCGAAAAGGGCCTGGGTCTGTGAGGCAGACCCAAAATAGAGAGAATTTCCCTCTGTATTTCCCGTCTTTCGTGGTTCCGTAGTCTTCTATAAATAAAACTGGAGTGAACATGATTGTCTCCCAAGCCTGCTTTTGCATAACCCACTTGAACCCAGCCGCTCCAGAGGAAGCCCACAATACCCCTAAGGAAAAATACAGTCCAATGCATTTTTGTACAAAAGCAAAAGTCGATATTTTTAATCCTTCTTGTCCACTTGGAAAAAAATAATAACACTCCAGGTTCCTTGGAGGTACACTTCGCCAGTAGCTGTAAAAACAAATTTACCTATTCTTCATGACAGTGATATTTCTGAACACAGCACCCTCAGTCCATTTTCTTCTCCTGCTTTAAATAGTTGAGAACACGTCAAGAGTAGCTATTTCTAAGAAAGCTGAAATTCAGATTTCTAATTATCCACAGTTGTTAAGAACTTTTGCGGTGTTGATGTAGCAAAGGCTGGCTAAAATTATTTGATCAAATAACCTATGCATTCCTATGTGAATTTATGATAATCAGGCCTTTGGTATTTGAACTGACGAAAGCTGGTCTTCTGATAGACTGTAGCTCCCAAGTTCTCTTCACTTGCTCTGACTTCTTCTCAACGCTTGAACTCTTTCCAAAACAAATCCTGAGGTCTGAATCACAGATCTACGCTGATCTGCACCTTAGTCTTGGAATTATATTTGTCCGGCAACCTAGTGATAACTTGATCATCTTTTGTATGGTCTTAGTGTAAGACAAGACCCAAGGTTATACTGCTCAAGTAAATGTGTTTCCCTGAATTTACTTGAAATCCTTCCTGTAAATCCATTCAATCTCTTCCTCCTTCTTACAGTTAATTCCACCTCCAGCAGGCACAAATATACCAGCCCTCTTCCAGAGAGATCTAAAGAGAAATGTAAGCACAACCCTGCTGGGAAAGAAGAGGCTTCTCATTGTAATTTGAAACTGGTAAAGCAAAAAGAAGTTAACCCTTTTGCTACCAGAAAAGTCTCCATTTTCGCAGTTTTACAGCCATGCATGTGCCCTACAACAGTGACATATGGGGTGTGCAGGTTCCAGGAGGGATAAAAGCCAGTTTTCAAGCGACAGGCTGAATACATTGCCACCCAGCCACACAGAGATGTTTTAGGTCTTTTTGGTGGAATGCATTTAATACACTTCTAGATTAAGTCTCAGGCTGCAGCACATTAACTTGGTATGACTCAGTTCCATACTTAAGATTATTTCTAGCTTTTGAAAGTCATTAAAATTTACTTCTTAAAAACTGAAAAGGCAATTTTAAAATTGGAATAAATTGATTGATTCTTAACGACAACTGGCTATTTTAAAGCAAAAAAAAAAAAAATAGACAACGAATCATTAGCAAGTATATTCTACTCCAAAGAAAGAGCAGTCATAATAATTCAGGGATGGGAATTAGATAGCTCCAACTTAATTGTCTGTAGAAAAGATTTAAGCAGAAATATATATGTTTATTTCTGATTAAGTCATTACCTGAAATAGAAATATCTTACCTATAGTATTATCATTCTTAACTTTTACTCCATTACCACCAAAATGTAGACATACTTACTACAAGATATTTATTACCAAGTGCACTCAGTACTTTGATTTGTTTCAAGTTGTGCAAATAAACACCAGTTGTGCTGAAGATCAAGTACCCTGCGTGACTACACACAGACTGGAGGTAGAAATCCTGAACTTTGATGAGTAGAATAGAGAGAGTGTGCACCTTTCTAAAATGCCATACCTAATCTGAGGAAATGAGCGAAGTATGTGTTTATCCTTAATGGTTAATGCCTTTAAAATTTGGAAGTCTGCAATGTTTCTCTGCCTGCTGTAATTTTCCTCTCAGGCACGCATTTAACCTTAGCGTTTACAGTGCTTTCATTGTCTGGGACAGCATTCCGATAGCAAGGTAAATTTATCCAGTGAATTCTAGAACTGTGGTGAAATTCTAATGTTCTTTTTTTCTTTGCAGAGAGGTGTCTCGTTTCTTGTTTAATTTCTTTTAACGTATTTCCTCTGAGCGAATAAAACAGTCATATTTCTCATGGTCTTCAGTTCACCAGTGAATGCAAGACACTGAGGGGGCTTCCGATTCTGAAGGAATACATCATTTCTCTTGTACAGATTCACTAGGAAAACTTGAGAGTACAGTTGAGTGTTTTCCCTCACTGAAAATTCTGCGTCATTACAGGATGCCACCGCAGTCAGAACAGCAGCCCAGAGATTACACCCAGAGAGGGCATTGTTGTAAAAGAGACATCACAAGGAAGAGAAGCCATGAAGATTTGCAGTGACCAGATACCACTACAGTAAGCAACAGTCTGAACTTCTAAAATTCCTGAGATGTTTTTACTTAGCATCCAAACCAAACATCAAATTTTGGTCATCAGTACAGATTCAGATCAATTACTCTTTTGTGTTTATAAAATGTATCAAGTAGGCTATGGGAAACCTGTGTATTTTAAAATTTTAAAATATATTTTCCAAGCTGTGAATTTGCTGTATGTCTCAAGAGCACAATGGAGTTACAGAGTAAAATCAGCTTCACTAAAGGAAGAAGCAGTTCTTACTACATATGTATTTATTTTTTTTCTAGCATACTTGAAAAATAAAAGTAAAACTGGACATCGTGTTTCAAAAACTGTTTTCCTGAACCGTAATTTATAATACCAATCAGTATAATTGTAATTTAATTGTTTACCCAGACAAATATATAGAGAGACTTCCATTGTATTGGCCATAAGTGGCTAGCAGGCTTGGTCAGATTTTAGTGTCTACTCTACCCCTAATACAGACTAGATTTAGCCCACATTGATTTTTCAAAAGATTAATGAGGAGGAAAAACTAAGAAAAAAATCCTAAGACTAAACAGGAAATGCTAGCTACTACATGAAAAGTTAGAATCACTTTCAATTAAGAGTAAATTACTTTACCACATCTCAATTCCTGGATGTATTTCTACCTAAGTGTTTGACAGCAACTTGAAAGATAAGGTAGATTTTGTACCTACAAATTAAGGGGAAAATGCCCACTTCTGAGTATGTATTATACAAGAGATTGAACATGCTGCAGAGTCGCCCACCTGAAAGAAGAAGCAAGGTTAGAAGGAAGAACTGGTTCATCACGAGAATTATTTTTAAAGATCACAAGAGACACTTCCACCAAAACCCACGCCTTTCCTTGTTGCTTTGGAACAAGTTCCACAGTTCACTATTCTTTTAAAGTTTCTTTTCTGATTGAAATCTGATGCCTTTTTTCTTGGATCTGTGGTGCAACCATACCCAATTTACCAATTTCAGTTTTCCCAGATTTTCAAAAGAAATTTGTTCAATAGATAGTTGAAACATTTGTAACTTTTTTGTATAGAACTTCCTTCTTATCCCTCTTGAGCTTTGGTTATTGCTAGGGTTTGATGTAGAAACAAAGTATCTGAAAGAGATAAAGTCAGTAGGTATCTATAAGACCATTTAGGTGGCTGGAGGCACTGGCAGCAAAGAGAATTCTGGGAAGGCATCTACAGAGTCAGCTGTGTCCAGAGGAAGGCAAAGCAAATACTTGCAAAACCATTTTCTGACAGGTTGTTTGTTTTGATTGGTTGGTTGGTTGGTTTTGTTTTGATTTGTTTCTGACAGTGACCGAAAAGGCACTGTAGTCATGGGCAACCTACATTTATCTGATCATCAGCTACTAAACGAAATCTAGGAAATTGATAATAAAAATAATAGATAATATCAAGATTTTGAGCTGTTTCTTATTAATGAATAGCCAGGATTATATAAACAGGATTTTTCAATATGCTCTATATTCATGTTTCTAAGACTGTTTTATATGAGATCAAGAGAGTAGATATTAATTATAATAGCTAATTGTTGAGAGAATAAAGCAACAATTAACCACTAAAAAGTAGACATTCTTAGTAGATCATTAGTCTCATGATTCCATAATTACTAGATTCCACTTCTGTCAGATAATTATCATGACTCAGAAGGAAAAAGAATTGTGTAATGAGTTACATTCACATTCATAAAACCCTCTGTTACATTATTACAGTGAAATTCTGTTGAATTAAAGTTGATAACTCTGATAGATGTGGTTAATATCCGTTCCCGTCAACAAATATCTCGTTCTTTTGAATGACAATGGCTTGTTTTATTTGTGTAATGGTTAATCTTGGTTGTCAACTTGACAGAATCTGGGAGCTAAGAGATACGCTTCTGTGTGGGTCTGCAAGGTAACTTCGGACTCGTTAAATGAAGGGGAAGGTACTATCCCAGAGTGAGCAATACCTTCGACTGGCACTCTAGCTATGGTCCTGTTCCCTGTGCTTGATTTCTTTTCCTTTTTGGTGCGTGCATCTACTCCACAGCAGCAGCTGCTGCTGTTACCCTCCTTTCTGACAACCAGAACCCAGTTCTTTGGTCTTTCAATATGAGCTGAAGGCCAGCAGCAACCTGGAAATTCTCAAACCTATTGTGTCTAATGGAAACTGCTGAGCAATCCATATCACGGACTGAGTAGGTACTAGGTTGTCCATCTCACCAAAGCATAGGCAGCCATTGTTGGATACCCCACCCATATCACCTAACCACATCTAATTAATACCCTTTTGCAATAAATGTTCATTCCACCAGGACTGTTCCTGTACAAAATTCTGATTAGTACAGTGTTTTGCCCCAGTGCTGTTATTATGGCCCATATTGCAATGCAGGAAAGCCTGAAAATGACCACACTTTGTTAATTAGATTTTAGCAACAATGAAAATTGCTTGCCAAGTCTCAGCAGAGTGGAATTGCATAGAAGACACTCAGATAAAGTGGAACATGGAGAAAAGCATCAAATGAGGCATATAAATGAACACAAAGTCACTGTTCTTAAACCCATACTTTATACTCTAAAGATGGCAGACTGTAACCAATAC
The DNA here is from genome assembly GCA_028551405.1 of Uromys caudimaculatus. Classification (NCBI taxonomy): domain Eukaryota; kingdom Metazoa; phylum Chordata; class Mammalia; order Rodentia; family Muridae; genus Uromys; species Uromys caudimaculatus. The sequence goes on from CM052706.1 coordinate 43,278,388, forward strand.
ATGGAACAATTCAAAGTTTGTAGAAGTGTGACAGCTCAGTGACAGGTATGGCTGCCAATTTACCCTAATAATTCCCATTAACAACAAGATATCCCTCAGAAGAAAATAAAATTTATAAGTGTCACTATTGATGGTGCAAATGATCCAATTTGAAGAAAATTTTAAAATTACATAATGCAAAATTGCTTTAAATACATGGCTATAGTTTTTCATAGTATCTTTTGTTACAGTGAATACAAAATATTTCACAGTAGGCTGGACAGATGTCTCAGTGGTTAAGAGCACATACTGCTCTTACAGAGGACCTAGGTTAGACTTCCCAACATTCGTGTGGTAGCTGGATCCAGGCAGGGAATCCAGTTCCTTCTTCTGGCTTCTGTGGGCACCAGGAACACACATGGCGCACTTATATACATGCAGGCAAATCACTCCTACACCTAAAAATGAATAAATCCTAAAAGAACTTTATAGAATTTTCTTCAGAAGCTTTAGGAAAAATACTAAGAAAGTATCCTCAAATATGTCACAGAAAGTCTCCATTAATAATTTTAAAAATCATGTATGTTCATATATATTCATATATACATATATACATATATATCACCCAAAAATCCTCTGAAAATTAAGAGAATATGGACTTTGCTTTGTAATGTGCAATATCTTAGGAAATATAATATTGCATAATATGTATAATAACAAATATTTGAACTGTATCATACAAAAATCTCCCTGATAAGGTTGAATATGAGAATTATCACTAGTAGACAAAAATGTAGATTAAGAAATGCTAATTATGAGTTATGCAAAGACCAAGGAACTCACAATTCCTAATAGGGGCTCAAATATTAATACCTTTAAATGATTAATGTATATTCAAAGTTGAGAATCCCCAAGAAATATTCTGAGACAAATATAAATGATTGTACATTAAAAGGAGTATGTTTCAGAGTCATGATAAAGGTTTCTAAATAAGAGTCAGACTTTTTAATTGTTCATTGATTGTTACTAAGATTCCATGATTCTTAATAAATGCTTATTTTTCTAAGTAAATATACAATGTTTACTCCAGAAAACTATTTACATCACCCATATGCTGAATATTAGCTTCTTCTAGACCTGTTGTAAAAATAAGTATTCTATGCTTTTTTTACAGGTCAGTTGCTTCTAAAAAGATTTGCTCAGGTACTGAAACTTAAATTCAGAGTCAAAATGCAATTTCCTATGAAAAGTCTGTACTATGGCATAATACAGATATCGATCTATCTTTTTCATAAGGGCATCTGTTTACTACACAATTTTCTTTCATTTGTAGTTCTTTCTTGAGCTATTCATGTACATCATAAGGCCTCCTCCCTTATATTACACAATTCATTTGGACAACCAGTCATCTGACCTCACAAAAGTAACCTTCATGCCCGGACTGGATACATCCAGTTTTAGAGTGTTCGGACTCCCGGTATTCGGAGAGGCGTGTCCAAGCCTGTTCCTGCCACAGTGTGCAAAGTTTCTTCTCCATTTTCCACTCACATTGGATCTCTTCCCCATCTTTACTTCCAGGTTACTTTCTATATTTAAATCCTATTATTTCTCTTTTTACGCTTTTCATTTTCTCTCTTTTTGATCTGTTCCTCCGTTTACAATAAACTTTATCTCTGTGCCCTAATTTTAAAAGTCTTATCAGCACCCCCACCCTGCTCCCCGCCCCGCTCATTCTTATCTAGAACTCTCTCTCTCTCTCTCTCTCAAGTGTCACTGTTTTCTTTATCTCTCGCCTTTCACCAGCCCTCTTCCCAGAGAGCCAGAGAGCGGGATTCCACTCTCTGCCTTCTTTCTTCTTCCTTCCAGAATCTTGAATCGTTTTATCTTCTACAGGCCCACATTCCTCCGCACCACACTGATGTTACTAAGTTGCAATCTGATAGTAGATTTCCCCCAAATTTTACTTTTAAGATGCTTCTTGGCAAATGGATAGAAATACTGGAGACTGGTTTTAACTACAGGTGTAATCCTTTAGAAAAACAACTGTTAAAATTATAACAATAATAAAAATAATAACACCATAATGGTAAAAATAGTAAAACTCAGGGAAATAACTCAAGTTATTTATTATATCTTGAAGTTTTAGGCAATGTCAGACTACACTTGGAATAAAGAATAATTATTCTGGGCTGAAGTATAGCATCTTAATTTCAATATGCTTAATCCTAATTTGTGGCGAATATGTGTCAATACAGGACTCTAATTCAACACAATATAATCTCTTGTTATGTCACATCAATGTCCTTTTAAGTCTTTTGAATATCTTTCTAGAAAGTTTTTCTAGGTATAATGTTTAATAATAGTATGTTACCTTCCAACCATCTTTAGGGAAACAAAGTTAAGTTACATTGTTTATAGTTTCTAACGTCATTCTGGAATTTCCCCTATGACGATATGCTACTTATTTGCACATAGTTTTTTTGTTGTTGACATTTACCATTATATGCTGGATATCAAACAGATAATTGTATTAATATCAATAAATTTAATATATGAATTGATAAGATTAAACCAGCTGAGACTAAGGCTATGGTTTCATAATTACCTACAAGCGAATTTCCATAAAAGAAACTATTTGTGATCCATATTCATAAGCTTAACCACCAGGCTTGAGCATATTTTTAAATATGCTTTTCAAATCGGTGAGAAAGACTTCCTTAGACAGAGATTCATATGAAAATATTCAGTAAACAGTCTGGAACAAATGGCAACTGAGCCAGTCCTGCTTTAGGAGGCCTCTAGGTAGCCTGGAGCACTGCCGGTGTTCTCAACCGTCTTTAGTCAAAATCTTCTGATGTCAACTGCATTTGGCTCCACAATTGTGAGTATAAGACCATGTTAACATAACTCCCTTGCCAAACTGACATATATATCATTCACATGAATTGATAGCAGAATCATTTAGATGAATCAAAACAGTAACTACAGAGAATGATCTCCAAACTCATTGTCTATATTACGGATGCTATTATCTTTGCGGTTAACCAAATGCTGCCAGAATCTTCCCACCGAGTAACTATCATTGTCGTAAAATTCTTTGGTTCTTTTACTTATTTTTTTCCACTCCCATGAGTTGTGCAAGGGACTTGTAAAGGGTATAGTGTTTAACCAAGAATCTGCTTGATGTTTACAATCAGGAAACTAAATTGACATCTTACTCTCCGAATGACTTTGGAATCACACAAGCAGAGGATAACCAGAAACAGTCATTTAACTGAACCAGTTTCTTCACGGATAAAATGAGAGGAAAATCTCTTACTGTGAAGTATTGAATGCATTAAATAAGAGGATTATGGGAATAAGTTTCATAAGTGTCAATATTTCATAGCTTATCACCAGGAGTACATGGCTCAGTAAAATTGAATTTTTTTATTTTGTTATTGGTTGTCCTATACTAACAAACTAAGACATGGTATTTATAATCTTTAATCAGTTAATCAGTTAATCAGAGAAAGTGAATACACCAGTCTCTGAAATAACAGTTTCGTGTCTGTGGATATCAAAAGACTGGAATTTTATTGTGTTATCTTTCTGAACGACCTGCTCACCTTTTGGAAGACATACAGCCATTCGTGAAGGTCTCTCACGAGCTGCTCAGTCCGTCCCAAATCTGGTCCGGCTGAACCCTGGTGCAGCGGCAAAGGCAAGAGGAGAAAATAATTTTAAAAACCTTTATTATCTGACTGCTCTATCACTCACAAGTTGTTTCATTTAAAGTGTGCACTTGTCCTGACATTCTCCATTCTTGTTGAGAGATATAGTCAGCTTAGGAACAATATTTTCTTTTCTTTGTGTCAAGTCAGCATTATGAAACCAGCTCTGGGCTGGGAAAGGGGGTCTCTAACTCACAGAGCGAACTGACAGTGAGGGTGTAATAGCTGCCAGTGGGGCACGTACTATACTTGCTCTGAGCCATAGAATTGATTCAATACTAGATTTGCTACCATCTATTTTGTTACATGTGCTAAAAAATCACTTAACACCTCTGCCAATTACCTTGTTTTAAAACATTGGTTATTAATAACATATTTCAATTATTGTGATTCTCAATAACATAGTACAAGTATATTCTCTTATAACTATAGAGCAATCATAACTGCACTTGTAATGTGTTATTTGGAACGTTACCATGGCAGGTGTTTAATTTTCATACCTTCACTGCAATTATAAATATTTAGCATGCTACTATGCATTTAGAATAAACAAAACTATTAGTGACATGGAAATATAATATGCAACATTTTCCAATCAAAATTTACCTTGAAGTCATTTATTTATGGAGCTGGTTGCTGTCATGCAAAACATATTATAAGACTAATCCTCCACAAGAATGTTTTAAGGGAGAATCAGTCGGTCTTAAAATAGTTGGAGAGACAAAATAATATGGTGATTAAGAAGTATATTCTGAGAAAAGAAATTAAATGCTGGTCCTGTGTTCATAGACTTGTAATAAAATATTGCCTGTGTTTCCTGATCTTAAGATAAAGATAATGATGTTTGATATATCCTATCATATAGGATTTTATAAATATCAAAAGAAATAATAAGTGTAAGAAGATTTTTAGTTGGGAGTGTAGAAAAAGGAAAACAAAATATTTAGCACAGGAATTGGTCCTGGTTAAATAATAATGCCAGGTATCATTAGATTTCACACACATCTGTGGAATTCTTTAAGAATTATTACACTATAACATCCAGAAGCCTGTGTTGAAAAAAAAGAAAAGAAAAAAATCTCCTATCCATATCTAAATAATCAGCCAAAACATTTATCTCCTCAAGAACATTTTCTTCTGCCAATGTGACCTGTGACGACACTATCCAGGGTTTACCAAATACACTGAAGGAGCTATAACAGAGCACGTAGTCCTCTTCAACTGAAAAGATGGTCTCACCTATTTCTAATCAAATAAATTCTTTAAGAAATACTACATATAGACAAGTGGATCTAGCCTGAATCCAACATATAGAGTCAATTCCTGACTTTGAATTTCTCTTTCTAGCACTGACAAACCAAAAGACACTTTGACACTCGATAGCTAGCCTACTCTGTGCTTTCTTAGAAATGCTGGTTATGTTCTGTGCCTAAAGGTCTTTAAAATAAAAATGTCAGTCAAAAAATCTTTATCACCAGTACATATAAGTTAAAAATTAATTCATTTGATACTTTTTCGCAAGATTGAATATTAAAAATTATCTTGACCCACCAATTAAAACTATCATTCTAGCACATAGTAACCTTATTTAAGGCTTATTTAAAATTGAAAATGCAGATTACTTTGTCTAGTATTTCCAAATACAATGATTTCATCCCATTTATATATAGTAGAGAGAAGTAGATAAAATTCACAAGTTCAAAATTGTAATCACAATAAACAGGATCATTGACTTTTTCTCATGTGCGTGAGACTAGAAATGAAAGTCCTCGGGTGTTTGGACAAATTCAAACCAGAACTCCTTGTACTGCTTTAGGACTATGACGCCAAGCTCTAAATAAGATAGTGACAATCCACAAACACTGACAGGCTCTGACTACTAATGTTTGCAAAATGAGGTTTGCCTCAGGTAAACTTTGCCTCAGCATTTGTCTAAGAGTTTGGAACAAATTTAGAAATTGAGATAGAATTATTTGTTTAATTTGTTGTTATTTCCTTAGGCTGTTTTCATTATAATACTGAAATTTTTTTAAAAAAAATATTTACTACAAAAGAAATAACCCATTCCTGGCACTAAGGTTTTTGTTCTTCTGTCATGTCTGGGAAGGTCACAGTTATCCTGTTGTAGAGTAATTTCATTTTTAATTATTTTTATGTACATATATGTGTATAGTAGGTGTGTGTGCGTGTGTGTGTGTGTGCCTAAGAGTCTACAATAGTAGGTTTACATAGATTTTTTTCTAAATGTCTTTAGTGTTTCTTCTCCAGTGAAGTTTCATAGACCCCCAAATATTACAGGCTATTGCCATTGTGTGTGGTTACCCTCCAGAAGTTGACAGTAAGACCCTACTGCTGAAGATACCACAAATTTAAGTTATAGAATATAAAGAGATCACACTGCAACTCTCCAAAAGGCTTCATCCAAACTGGCTAGCTTTCATAAGACACTGTGCAGGCTACTGGGAGAAGAAAAGTAAGTGTCAAGCATGCCCGGCTGTGAACTCTACAAGCTACAATAATGATGACGGGCTTGACTAGGCTTGTCCACTGATGTAACAGTGGTTCAAGTGTCAGAAGAGTAACCAACCACTTTTTGATTGGGTATCTCTCCTGCTCCGTAAGATGAAACCCATATCACTCCCTGATATTGGACCAAAGCCCATGGCTAAACAGGTCATAGGCTCAAAGAGAGAACATACAACTGTTACACTGCTAAATGCACATAGTCCTAACGTGACTTCCAATGACTCCTGGTCCTACCCATGCTCTCTCAAACCTCGCGTGATGAGCTTCTGTTTGTAGTACATGATGATTGCCATAGGGAACCACACTGAACCAAGGGCAGATGCTGCAGAGTGCTTAGCCCTAATGGAACAGATATACCATATGCCTTCCTCCCAGGGCTGAAGCATCACTTAAGAAAAAAGTGTGGAAAGAGCCAGAAACAGCAGCTGACTACAAAGAAACGATGTTTTCAGAATACAGCAGGACAGCTGCCCGTACAAAATCACATTGATTGTGACAGCACAAGCAAGGTCGGTGGGAGTTCAAACAAGCCAGACCAAATTCAAGCATGGAGAGAGATGTGAATACAAAGTCCTACCCCTACCTGAGGAAGGATGGCAACTGTTACAGCTGGGAGAGGGGAGTGTCAGTTTTCTCTAAGAATGTAGCCATTGGCAAGTCAGCCATGTTCCAGTGGACCATCCAAGAACATGTGGGTAGCACACATCTGTATACATGGGGGTGGGAAGAAGAACGTAATGTTGGGCGGGGATGCAGAGAGGGTGGCCCTGGAAAGGGCTGGCGAGTGGGAGAGAATACATCAAAGCATTTACGAAACCGCTTAAGCATTAATAAAAATATTTTCTAAAAAGAATGTTTTGTATACCTTCATTCTACACATTGTTGTTTGTGAGTGTTTATTATTTGCTTCTTGGGGAAAAAAACTTCCAAAGTGATCGGAATAGTGGAAAAACATTGTCTGACAGGAACACAAAGTTGGTATCGCTCTTGTCATTGACTAATCTTACCTGTAAACAAATCACTGCTTGCATACTGTTGCAACAAACTGATGTGTATCAAAGACTGGGTAGAAGCCCAGAAAGATAGACAATAGCAAAATACATAGAAAGTGTAAAGTCTGTATGTTTACTGGATAATGGTTTTTTTAAATGTCTCTCTCTACCAATCATCAATCTATTCCTATCTCTCTCAGTCTCCTTGTGTTGTTTCTGTCTTTGTGCTGTACAGAAGACTTCAAATCATTCTATGCAAAAAAAAAGTCTATAAAACTGTTCTGGTGGAAAGCATTTATGCTCAGTTATAATTATCATTTGGTATATGTGATAGCGATGATATTGCTTACAGTTTCTTTTAAATGCCCATTAGAGGCAGAACGCATTTGAAATGTTCACCTCTAGAGAAAGGAGGCTTAAACAGAAACCCGGGAGGACACTGCCACCTTTTGGGCAGTTTTTAAACTGTTGAAAGTTACCACTGCCTTCTGAATGGAAATGTTTAGACAATCCACTTTTACAAATCATAATCCTACCATTGATAATTTGGGAATATATACCTTGAGGTTTTGTTTCTCCATTCTACTACTTTTTTAACTATTAGAGTTCTCATTTTGCTAGTTTCATCTAAAACCTTTTAAATTTAATGCATGAGAACCATTTTTCTTGTTTATTCTGGTTTTTTTTTTTTTTTAATGGTTATGGCCTAGTAATGAAAACCACAGAGACACTTTGACATCCCAGAACCCACCCAGGAACTGTCTGTGCTGCTTCTCATTGCCCCCCGCACCCAACCTCGCAGGGCAACATTGCAGCACCACACTCAAGAGCATCAAAGCACCGACTGCATTTCTTATAACTTTTCAGCCTATAGATGTTCCCTGTATGGAGTTATTGAATAAAATGACACAGGAGGTGTCTCAGCACATCTAGAGGCTACAAGGTGAGTGAAAAAGAAAAGGGGCTAAGAAAATGACATGAATTTTCACTTTGGGCAGAACCTGAAATCAGAGAGTTATTTCAAATGATGAAGTACTTTGTCGGGCTGGAGAGATGTCTTAGTGGTTAAGAGCACTGACTGTTCTTCCAGACGTCCTGAGTTCAAATCCCAACAACCACATGGTGGCTCACAACCATCCCATGCCCTCTTCTGGTGTGTCTAAAGACAGCTACAGTATACTCATACATAAAATAAATAAAACCTTTTTAATAAAATAAATAAAGAAGTACTTTGTCTGCATTTATCCTTCACCCTTCATTCTTTTTTAACTTTTCTGTGACCCTAAAGTTTTCACCATTTTTCCTTCTTTCCAATGTCTCAATAAAAAGTGTCACTCATGGCAGGCTAGAGCTCCTGACTTTAGTTAACAGCCTGTTGAAATTTAGTTGCAAGTAACTAGTTTTAGTTGTGGCTTCTTTTGCAATTTCATGTTCTTAGAATATCATTACTTGTTAGATATTTACCAACAGCACCTTCATCTAAATATGTAAAAAAGGAAGTGCATCAGTTTCCAGGCTTCCTATAATAATATACGTGGTATATATTATAGTCATTGTTAAGTATTCTGAGTTTATGCTATTATTATTTTTTTTTATAAAAAACAAGATTTAATTGTATACCTGTTTACAATTTCAGAGGTTAACCCATTATCATTGTGGCATCATGGATGCATGTAGGCGTGGTGATGGAGCAGTAGCTGAGAATTCTACATCCTGATCCATAAGCAGCAAAAGAGAACCTAGGCCTCACATGGAATTTTGAAACTCAAAGCCTACCTGCTGTGACACACTTCCTCCAACAAGGCCACACCCACTCCAACAAGGCTACAACTCCTAATCCTTCTAATCCATTCAAACAATACTACTTCCTGATTACTAAGCATTCAAATATATGGGCCAATGGGGAATCACACTTTTTTTTTTTAAGATACACTGGATTTTATTTTCTTTTATATTTTTTGATACTTTATTTACATTTCCAATGTTTCCCCTTTCTAGGTCTCTTCTTTGGAAACCACCTATCCCCTCTCCCTCCCCCACCTCTATGAGGGAATTCCACCTCCCACCCACACACCCACCCACTCCCATATTCCCACCTTGACATTCCCCTTTACTGGGGCCTCTCCTCCCCCTGATGGCCAACAAGGCCCTCCTCTGCCACATATGTGGTTCGAACCATGGGTCCCTCGATGTGTATTCTTTGGTTGGTGGTCCAAACTCCAGGCAGACCAGGAGAGTCAGGCCAGTTGACACTGTTGCTCCGTCCATGGGGCTGAAGACTCCCTCAGTTCCTTCAGTCCCTTCTCCAACTCCTCCATCTGGGACCTCACTCTCAGTCCAGCGGTTACTGTAAAGTGAAACTTGGGTATTCTGAACATTTGGGCTAATATCCACTTATCAGTGAGTACATACCGTGTTCAATCTTTTGTGACTGAGTTACCTCACTCAGGATGATATTTTCAAGTTCCATCCATTTGCCTGCAAATTTCATGAAGTCATTGTTTTTAATAGCTGAGTAGTACTCCATTGTGTAAATGTACCACATTTGCTGTATCCATTCTTCTGATGAGGGACATCTGGGTTGTTTCCAGCTTCTGGCTATTACAAATATGGCTGCTATGAACATAGTGGAGCATGTGTCTTTATTACATGTTGGAGCATCTTCTGGGTATATACCGAGGAGTGGTATAGCTGGGTCCTCAGGTAGTATTATGTCCAATTTTCTGATGATCCGCCAAACTGATTCCCAGGGTGGTTGTACCAGCTTGCAATCCCACCAACAATGGAGGAGTGTTCCTCTTTCTCCAAATCCTCGCCAGCATCTGCTGTCATCTGAGTTTTTGATCTTAGCCATTCTGACTGGTGTGAGGTGGAATCTCAGATTTGTTTACATTTGCATTTCCCTGATGAATAAGGATGTTGAGCATTTCTTTAGGTGCTTCTCAGCCCTGCGAATTTCCTGAGTTGAGAATTCTCTGTTTAGCTCTGTTCCCCATTTTTTCATAGGGTGATTTGGTTTTCTGGAGTCTAACTTCTTCAGTTCTTTGTATATGTTAGATATTAGCCCTCTATCGGACGTAGGATTGATAAAGATCTTTTCCCAATCTGTTGGTTGCCGTTTTGTCCTATTGACAATGTCCTTTGCCTTACAGAAGCTTTGCAATTTCATGAGGTCCCACTGGTCGATTCTTGATCTTAGAGCATAAGCCATTGGTGTTCTAGTCAGGAACTTTTCCCCTGTACCCATGTGTTCGAGGCTTTTCCCCACTTTCTCTTCTATTAGATTAAGTGTATCTGGTTTTATGTGGAGGTCCTTGATCCACTTGAACTTCAGCTTTGTACAGGGAGATAGGAATGGATCAATTTGCATTCTCCTACATGTAGACTGCCAGTTGAACCAGCACCATTTGTTGAAAATGCTGTCTTTTTTCCACTGGATGATTTTAGCTCATTTGTTAAAGATCAAGTGACCGTAGGTGTGTGGGTTCATTTCTGGGTCTTCAATTCTATTCCATTGATCTACCTGCCTGTCACTGTACCAATACCATGCAGTTTTTATCACTACTGCTCTGTAGTACAGTTTGAAGTCAGGAATGCTGATTCCCCCAGACGTTCTTTTGTTGTTGAGAATAGCTTTTGCTATCCTGGGTTTTTTGTTGTTCCAAATGAATTTGAGAATTGCTCTTTCTAAGTCTATGAAGAATTGAGTTGAAATTTTGATGGGGATTGCATTGAATCTGTAGATTTCTTTCCATAGGATGGCCTTTTTTACTATATTAATCCTGCCAATCCATGAGCACAGGAGAGATTTCCATCTCCTGAGGTCTTCTTCGATTTCTTTCTTCAGAGACTTGAAGTTCTTGTCATACAGATATTTCTTTTTTTTTTCTTGCTTTTTCTTTTTTTTTTTTAAAGATTTATTTATTTATTATATGTAAGTACACTGTAGCTGTCTTCAGACACATTTTCTTCTCTCTCTGGTCCCACTCGCTGCAGCTGTCTTCAGACACCCCAGAAGAGGGCATCAGATCCCATTACAGATGGTTGTGAGCCACCATGTGGTTGCTGGAATTTGAACTCAGGACCTTCGGAAGAGCAGTCAGTGCTCTTAACCGCTGAGCCATCTCTCCAGCTCCCATACAGATATTTCACTTGTTTGGTTAGTCACACCAAGATACTTTATATTGTTTGTGACAATTGTGAAGGGTGTCATTTCCCTAATTTCTTTATCAGCCTGTTTATCCTTCGAGTATAGGAAGGCTACTGATTTGTTTGAGTTAATTTTACATCCAGCCACTTTGCTGAAGTTGTCTATCAGCTGCAGGAGTTCTCTGGTGGAGGTTTTCCAGTCACTTAAGTATAAGATCATATCATCTGCAAAAAGTGTTATTTTGATTTCTTCCTTTCCAATTTGTATCCCTTTGACCTCCTTTTGTTGTCTAATTGCTCTAGCTAGAACTTCAATTACTAATTGAATAGATAGGGAGAGAGAGGGCAACCTTGTCTAGTCCCTGATTTTAGTGGGATTGCTTAGAGTTTCTCTCCATTTAGTTTGATGTTGGCTACTGGTTTGCTGTATATTGCTTTTACTATGTTTAGGTATGGGCCTTGAATTCCTGAACTTTCCAGGACTTTTATCATGAAGGGAAGTTGAATTTTGTCAACTGCTTTTTCAGCATCTAATGAAATGACCATATGGCTTTTTTTCTTTGAGTCTGTTTATGTAGTGGATTACACTGATGGATTTCCGGGTATTGAACCATCCCTGCATCCCTGGGATGAAGCCTACTTGATCATGATGAATGATCATTTTGATGTGTTCTTGGATTCGGTTTGCAAGAATTTTATTGAGTATTTTTGCATTGATATTCACAAGGGAAATTGGTCTGAAGTTTCCTTTCTTTGTTGGGTCTGTGTGAGGTTTTGGTATAAGTGTAACTGTGGCCTCATAGAAGGAATTGAGTAGTGCTCCTTCTGTTTCTATTTTGTGGAATAGATTGAAGAGTATTGGTATTAGGTCTTCTTTGAAGGTCTGATAGAATTCTACAGTGAACCCATCTGGTCCTGGGCTTTTTTTACTTGGGATACTATTAATGACTGCTTCTATTTCTTTAGGCATTATGGGACTGTTTAGATGGTTTATCTGATCCTGACTTAACTTTGGTATTGGGTATCTGTCTAGAAAAATGTCCATTTCATCTACATTTTGCAGTTTTGTTGAGTATAGGCTTTTGTAGTAGGATCTGATGATTTTTTTAATTTCCTCAGAATCTGTTGTTATGTCTCCCTTTTCATTTCTAATTTTGTTAATTTGGATCCTATCTCTGTGTCCTCTGGTTAGTCTGGCTAAGGGTTTATCTATCTTCTTGATTTTCTCAAAGAACCAACTCTTGGTTTTATTGATCTTTTGTATAGTTCTACTTGTTTCTACTTGATTGATTTCAGCCCTGAGTTTGATTATTTCCTGCCTTCTACTCTTCTTGGGTGCATTAGCTTCTTTTTGTTCTAGAGCATTCAAGTGTGCTGTTAAACTGCTAGTGTATGCTCTCTCCAGTTTCTTTTTGGAGGCCCTCAAAGCTATGAGTTTTCCTCTTAACACTGCTTTCATTGTGTCCTATAAGTATGTTATATTTTCATTTTCATTAAATTCTAGGAAGTCTTTAATCTCTTTCTTTATTTCTTCCTTGACCAAGTTATCATGGAGTAGAGCATTGTTCAGCTTCCATGTGTATGTGGGCTTTCGGTTGTTATTGTTGCCATTGAAGACCAGCCTTAATCTGTAGTGATCTGATAGGAGGCATGGGATTATTTCAATCTTCTTGTATCTGTGGAGGTTTGTTTTGTGACCAATTATATGGTCAATTTTGGCGAAGGTACCATGAGGTGCTGAGAAGAAGGTATATTCTTTTGATTTAGGATGAAATGTTCTATAGATATCTGTTAAATCCATTTGGTTCATAACATCTCTTAGTTTAACTGTGTCTCTGTTTAGTTTGTGTTTCCAAGATCTGTCTATTGATGATAATGGGGTGTTGAAGTCGCCTACTATTATTGTGTGTGGTGCGATGTGTGTTTTGAGCTTTAGTAAAGTTTCTTTTATGAATGTGGGTGCCCTTGCCATTGGAGCATAGATGTTCAGGATTGAGAGTTCTTCTTGGTAGATTTTTTCCTTTGATGAGTATGAAGTGTCCTTCCTTATCTTTCTTGATGACTTTTGGGTGAAAGTCGATTTTATTCGATATTAGAATGGCTACTCCAGCCTGTTTCTTAGGACCATTTGCCTGGAAATTGTTTTCCAGCCCTTTACTCTGAGGTAGTGTTTGTCTTTATCATGGAGATGTGTTTCTTGAATGCAGCAAAATGCTGGGTCCTCTTTATGGATCTAGTCTGACAGTCTATGTCTTTTTATTGGGGAAGTGAGTCCATTGATGTTAAGAGATATTAAGGAATAGTGACTGTTGGTTCCTGTTATTTTCAATGTTATTTTTACTTTTATGTGACTATCTTCTTTTGAGTTTGTTGAAAGATTAATGTCTTGCTTTTTCTAGGATATAGTTTCCCTCTTTGAGATGACGTTTACCATCCATTATCCTTTGTAGGGCTGGGTTTGTGGAAACATATTGTGTAAATTTGGTTTTGTC
>CM052706.1:43292338-43306399 GCA_028551405.1 Uromys caudimaculatus
GATAAGTCTGCCTTTATATGTTACTTGACCTTTTTCCCTTACTGCTCTTAATATTCTTTCCTTGTTTTGTGTATTTGGTGTTTTCACTATAATGTGACGGGACGAATTTCTTTTCTGGTCCAATCTGTTTGGAGTTCTGTAAGCTTCTTGTATATTTATGTTCATCTCTTTCTTTAGGTTAGAGAAGTTTTCCTCTATAATTTTGTTGAAGATATTTATTGATCCTCTAAGTTGGGTATTTTCACTCTATTCTATACCTATTATCCTTAGGTTCTGTCTTCTCATTGTGTCCTGGTTTTTATGGATGTTTTGGGTTAGAAGCTTTTTGCATTTTGCATTTTCTTTTACTGTTGTATCGATGTTATCTATGGTATCTTCTGCTCCTGAGATTCTCTCTTCTATCTCTTGAATTCTGTTGGTGATGCTTACATCAATGACTCCTGCTCTCTTTCCTAGGTTTTCTAACTCCAGGGTTGTCTCCCTTTGTGATTTCTTTGTTTCTATTTCCATTTTTAGCTCCTGGATAGTTTTGTGTATTTCTTTTGTCTGTTTGATTGTGTTTTCCTGTAATTCTGCCTGTTTGATTGAGTTTTCCTGTAATTCTTTAATGGATTTTTGTGTTTCCTCTTTAAGGGCTTCTAGTTGTTTATCTCTGTACTCGTGTTTCTTTAAGGGTGTTAATTTCTTTCTTAAAGTCTTCTATCATTGACATAAGAAATGATTTTAAATCTGAGTCTTGCTTTTCTGGTGTGTTGGGGTATCCAGGGCTTGCTGTGGTGGGAGAGCTGGGTTCTGATGATGCCAAGTACCCTTGGTTTCTGTTCCTTATGTTCTTACCCTTGCCTTTTGCCATCTTGTTAATTATGATGTTAGCTGGTCTTACTCTGTCTGGCTGTGGCTTGCCCCTCCTGCAGGCCTCTGTGTCAATACTCCTTGAAGACCAGCTCTCTATGAGAGGTACTTGGGCCTGGAGAGCCATGGTACAGGGTCAGCTCTGGGGTGCAGACAGAAACCAGAAGGATCTTGTCCCCAGCTGTCCCTTGGCTCCTATGTCCTGATGGCTCTCCAAGCGTCCCTCTTGATCCAGTGAGCTTGAACAGAAGCAGTGGCCCTGCCTGTGCTCAAAGGTGTGTCAGCACTCCCCGGGTACCAGGTCTCCCCTGGAGCCCTGTGGCCCAGGCTGAGGTCCCCAGGCACTGACAGAAACCGGAAAGTTCCTGTCCCAGACTTTACCTCAGTCCCTGTGACCCGAGGGTTCCAGGCGGGTCCTGTTGAGCAGTTGTGCTCGCCCTAACCCCACCCTCAGGTTTTCCACGCTCCTAAGAGGGTAGCTTTCTCCTGGCGCTCCTTGGCTATGGACTCCTGGTGGCTCAGGCAGAGGTCTCCACCCACAGATGGAAACCGGAAGGTTCAGAGGTTTCCTGTCCCTGAGTTTTCCTCGGGCCCTGTATCCTGCCAGTTCTGGGCAGGTCTTGGTGAGAGGTGGTGCTCGCCCTAACCCACAGCTTTTCCATGCTCCTCGGAGGGTAGCTTTCTCCTGGAGCTCCTTGGCTATGAACCCCTGGTGGCCCAGGCACAGGTCTCCACCCACAGACCTTATGGTATTATTCTTGGTTTTAGCGACCTGACATGCTTCCCACTCTTAGAAAATTATATTGTCTAGCTTTTAAAGAAGATGACATAACTATTTAGTGTACTTCCTGGACTCAAGCCCAAATTTCTACTGGTCTTCCTAAGAAACTTCAGATCCTCAGAGGAGAACATTGAAAGAATTGTAGCTAAGCAGCACTCTTGGTCAAGTTTTCTTTGTTTACTTTCCTTTTGAGTCCATGGAGCAACATCATGGAAACTTGTGTATACTTTATAACCACCAGGATTTTTCAAAACTGAAATGTCTAGATATGTAAGAAAGAAACAAAGATAGTCATGTCAGAGAAACTAAGATGGAAGCAAGTGCAAAGGCATGGACTGAGGACAAACAGATCAGAAAGCTCACCAGCTGGACTTTAAGTGAAGGTAATATTTTAGCAGGATCAAGATAAATCCAAACAATTGTATTTTTCTAATGTTTCGAAGCAAGCAAAGATTAACAATAGAGTATAAAATTGCTTGTGGACATGGGAAAGTATTTTCTTCCCAGCAAATCTTGGGAAACACATTGGGCTATTCTTACCTGCTTACCCCTTTCAATGTCTTCTCATGACTCCAGGGACTGCGACTGGGATGTGCTTCTTTCAATGTCCTGGTGCTACCTTTCTTACATCTGCCTCTTACAGTCAAAGTGCTCCTTCAGATCAGGGAATTTGCTTTCCTATCTTTGAAACTTTAGTGTTAAACAAATAGAGCTAGTCTATAAATGTTTGTGAATGATTTAACTAATGGGAAACATTCAAATAAATATTGTCTATTCAATATCTCAGGGAAATGTCTTGAAGGCTATCAAAACTTCTAAAAATATGTGGTTATTTATATTGTAATTTTAAAATATTATAATTTCTAAAATTTAGAACATGTGTTTAAGCTTTAGCCCAAGTAGATAAAAATATAGCATTCTTCTGAAACTTTGTACTTCATTTCCAATCTCCATTATCAAATTTCAGCCAAGTCTACTGAAAATAGTAAGGTTTCTTTCTTCTAGTATTTCTCTCCACAGAACATTTAATTCTTCATCATACAAGGATGACTTCTATGTGTCTGTCTTGCTTGGTGTGCACCAAAATTCAAAATCAAATACAACTTCTGGGATTCTGATGGTTAGCTGCCTGAGCGGCATTCAGTTCACAAAGATAAACAGTAAAGGACTAAGAGCTGTTCGAGCAGAGTCCATTTGAGAACGTTATCATTAAACTGCCTGGGTGAAGAAGTTAACTCGACTGCTGAGCAGCTAGGAACTACAGCCTAGGAAAAAACTGAAAGGCTGCACTGAGGTTCGTCAACAAAATTCCTGCCCACGGCAGTTCTTTTAAAAAGCATTGTATCTGGATGGAGAGATGGTTCTGTGGTTTAAAAACTTACTCTATAAACTTGAGACCTGCAGTTCAGTTCTCAGCCCCCTTGTGACAAGCTATGGGTACTGCAGCATAAAAAGCCATAACTAGTTTTTGTTCTGTTTTGTTTTGCTTTGTTTTGTTTTTTGAACTTGTATGTTAATTTTTTATTTAATTTTTTTATTATTTTTTTCCTTTTATTTTACAGTCCAGATTTTATTCCCCTCCTGGTCCACCCTCCGACTGTTCCACATCCCCTACCTCTTCGCTGTCCCCCTGACTCCACAAGGATGTCCCCCGCCCCACCCCACCAGAACTCTAAACTCCCAGGGGCCTCCAGTCTCTTGAGGGTTAGATGCATCTTCTCTGACTGAATCCAAACCCGACAGTCCTCTGCTGTTTATGTGTTGGGAACCTCATATCAGCTGGTGTATGCTGCCTGGTTGGTGATCCAGTGTCTGCAAGATCTCGGGGGGGTCCAGGCTGATTGAGCCTGCTGATCCTCCTACAGGGTCGTCCTCCTCCTCAGCTTCTTCCAGTTTTTCCCTAATTCAACCACAGGGGTCAGCAGCTTCTGTCCACTGGTTGGGTGCAAATATCTGCATCTAACAATTTCAGCTGCCTGTTTGGCCTTTCAGAGGGCAGTCATGATAGATCTCATAGTCTCAGTAATAATGTCAGGCCTTGGGGCCTCCCCTTGAGCTGGATTCCACTTTAGGCCTGTCGCTGGACAACCCAATCAAAAAATGGGGTATAGAACTAAATCAAGAATTCACAACAGAGGAATCTCAAATGGTTGAGAGGCACCTAAAGAAATGTTCAAAGTCCTTAGTGATCAGAGAGATGCAAATCAAAACAACCTGAGATTCCACTGTACACCAATCAGAATGGCTAAGATCAAAAACTCAAGTGACAGCACATGTTGGCGAGAATGTGGAGAAAGAACCACACTCCTCCATTGTTGGTGGGATTGCAAACTGGTACAACCACTTGGGAAATCAATCTGAAGGTTCCTCAGAAAACTGGAAATAGATCTACCTAAAGACCCAGCAATACCACTCTTGGGAAAATACCCAAAAGATGCCCCACCATGCCATAGGGGCACATGTTCCACTATGTTCATAGCAGCCTCGTTTGTGATAGCCTAAAGCTAGAAACAACCCAGATGTCCCTCAACTGAAGAATGGATACAGAAAAATGTGGTTCAATTACACAATGGAATACTGCTCAGCTATTAAGAATGAGGACATCCTGAGTTTTGCAGGCAAATGGATGGAACTAGAAAATATCATCCTGAGTGAGGTAACTCAGACCCAGACATGCATGGTATGTACTCACTAATAAGTGGATATTAGCCAAAAAAAAAAAAAAAAAAAAAAAGGTACAGAATACCCAAGATACAATCCACAGAACTCAAGAAGGTCAACAAGCTGAAGGGCCCAAGTGAGGATGCCTCAGTCCCACTTAGGAGGGAACTGCAGGGATGGAAATGGAGAGGAGCCTGAGGAAAAGAAGGTCCAAAACTAGTTTTTAAGAAAGAAATCACAAGGGGAGAGGGAGGGAAGGATCTGGGAGGGAAAGGGGATGGGGGAGATGGGAACATGATCTGGTAGTGACTGGGGGAAAGGGACTGAAGCCCTGAAGGCCAGCAGAAAGAATGGAAACAGGCAACCTCAGGAGGTAGGAGGTGGGGGGACCCTCCAGAGTGTGCCAGAGACCTGGGAGGTGAGAGACTCTCAGGATTCAAAGGGAGGGACCCTAGATGAAATGCCCTACAGGGGCGAGAGGGAGCCTGTAGAGCCCACCTCCAGCAGAAAGACAGGGCATCAAGTGAGGGATGAGGTTGCCATCCCACAGTCAAAACTCTGACCCGTAATTGTTCCTATCTGAAAGAACTGCAGGGATGGAAATGGAGAGGAGCCTGAGGAAAAGAAAGTCCAAAACTAGTTTTTAAAAGGTGAATAGTATTCTATTGTGTAAATGAACCACGTTTTCTGTATCCATTCTTTGGTTGAGGAACATCTGGGTTGTTTCGAGCTTCTGGCTATTACAAATAAGGGAGCTATGAACATGGTGGAGCACGCGTCCTTGTGGTATGGTGGGGTGTCTTTTGGGTATATGCCCAAGAGTTACATAACTGGGTCTTCAGGTAGAACTATTTCCAATTTTCTGAGGAACCGCCAGATTGATTTCCAGAGTGGTTGTACCAGTTAGCAATCCCACCAGCAATGGAGGAGTGTTCTTTCTCCACATCCTCACCAGCATGTGCTGACATTTGAGTTTTTGATCTTAGCCATTTTGATTGGTGCCAGATGGAATCTCAGAGTCATTTTTATTTTTATTTCTCTGATGACCAAGGACTTTGAACACTTCTTTAAGTGCTTCTCAGCCATTCGAGATTCCTCTGTTTAGCTCTGTACCCCATTTTTAATTGGGTTATTTGGGTTTTTGGAGTCTAACTTCTTGGGTTCTTTCTATATTTTGGATATTAGCCCTCTATTGGATGTAGGGTTAGTGAAGATTTTTTTTTCCCAATCTGTAGGTTGCCAATTTGTCCTCTTGACAGTGTCTTTTGTCTTACAGAAACTTTTCAGGTTCATGAGGTCCCATTTATCAATTGTTGATTCTAGAGTCTGAGCCATTGGTGTTCTGTTCAGGAAATTTTCCCCGTGTGCCAATGAGTTCAAGGCTCTTCCCACTTTGTCTTCTATTAGATTCAGTGTATCTGGTTTTATGTTGAGGTCCTTGATCCACTTAGACTTGAGCTTTATGCAAAATGATAAGTATGAATCTATTTTCATTCTCCTACATACAGACT
Source organism: Uromys caudimaculatus (assembly GCA_028551405.1). NCBI lineage: Eukaryota > Metazoa > Chordata > Mammalia > Rodentia > Muridae > Uromys > Uromys caudimaculatus. The sequence continues at coordinate 43,298,144 of CM052706.1, forward strand.
GCCAGTTGAACCAGCACCATTTATTGAAGATGCTGTTTTTTTTCTACTGTATAGTTTTGGCTTCTTGGTCAAAGATCAAGTGACCATAGGTGTATGGGTTTACTTCTGGATCTTCAGTTCTATTCCATTGATCTACCTGTTTGTCATTGTACCAATACCCTGCAGTTTTTTATCACTATTGCTTTGTAGTACAGCTTGAGGTCAGGGATGGTGATTTCCTTGGAAGTTGTTTGATTGTTGAGAATTGTTTTGGCTATCCTGGGTTTTCATTTTTCCATATGAAGTTAGAATTGGTCTTTCCATGTCTGTAAAGAATTGTGTTGGAATTTTGATGGGGAGTGCATTGAATTTGTAGATTGCTTTTGGTAAAATGGACATTTTTACTATGTTAATCCTATCGATCCATGAGCATAGGAGATCTTTCCAGCTTCTGAGGTCTTCTTCAATTTCTTTTTTTCAAGGATTTGAAGTTCTTGTCCTACAGATCTTTCACTTGCTTGGTAAGAGTTACACCAAGATATTTTATATTATTTGTGGCTATTGTGAAGGGTGTTGTTTCCCTAATTTCTTTCTCAGCCTGTTTATCATTTATATAAAGAAGGCTACTGATTTATTTGAGTTAATTTTATATCCTGCCACTTTGCTGAAGTTGTTTATTAGGTATAGTAGTTGTCTGGTGGAATTTTGGGGTCACTTATGTATACTATCTTATCTGCAAATAATGATACTTTGACTTCTTCCTTTCCAATTTGTATCCCTTTGACCTCCTTTTGTTGTCTAATTGTTCTAGCTAGAACTTCAAGTACTATATTGAATAGATAGGAAGAGGAGAGTGGGTAGCCTTGTCTTGTCCCTGATTTTAGTGGTATTGCTTCTAGTTTCTCTCCATTTAATTTGATGTTGGCTGTTGGTTTGTTATATATTGCTTTTATTATGTTTAGGTATGTGCCGTGAATGCCTGATCACTCCAGGACTTTGAGCATGAAAGGGTGCTGTATTTTGTTGAAGGCTTTTTCAGCATCTAATGAGATGGTCATGTGCTTTGTTCCTTGAGTTTGTTTATATAGTGATGGATTTTCATATATTGAACCATCTCTTCATTCCTGGGATGAAGCCTACTTGATCGTAGTGAATGATGATTTTGATGTGTTCTTGGATTCAGATTGTGAGAATTTCATTAGGCCTGACAAAACTTTGTCATGATGTGCTTACGGAGCCTGGTATGGCTGTCTACTGAGAGGTCCTACCAGCAATAATTGAGACAGAAGCAGATACTTACACCCAACCATTGAACTGAAGTCAGGTACCCCTATGATTGAATTAGGGGAAGGACTGAAGAAGCTGAAAGAGAGAGTGACCCCATAGGAAGACTAGGAGTCTCAACTAACCCAGACTCCAGGGAGCTCCCAGAGACTGAGCCACCAACCAGGATCATACACAGGCTGCTCTGAGGCCCCTGGCACATATGTAGCAGAGCTCTACCTGATCTGGTCTCAATGGGAGAAAATATGCTTAATCCTTGTGAGACTTGAGGCCCCAGGAAAGAGGGAGGCCTGGTGGGGTTGGGGGAAGAGCACTCACATGAAGGCAAGGGGAGGGAAGAATGGGGTGAAGAACTGGAAGGGGACTGAGGGGGACAACAACTGGACTGTAAATAAATAAAATAACTCCCATAACTCCAGCACAAAGCAAGCAGACAGGAGGTGCACTGTGGCTCAGTGGGTGCCAGCCTGGATGGAAAACACCTCAAGTCTATGCAGGTGCACAGGCACGCTCACAACAGGCACACACACACTCACACACACACACACACACATGCACTCACAACACACACATACATGCACTCACACACACACACTCACACATACACACACTCACACGCAGTCACACACACATACAAACACACACATGCACTCACAACACACTCACACACACACACATACACACCATTAGAAACAGTGAATGGAACAAGGAGAATACAAGTGCAGAATAGAATACCGACTAAACCGCTGTAAACAGAAAGAAAATATCAGTCCATGTGAAAGCGGGGTTTTCTAATAGCTGAACAGAAGAAAGAAATGCATAGTCATGTCCAGATAGTACTCAGCCTGAAGACAGAAACATAGATGGAGGAGAGTTCAAAGGGGTGGAAAGTTTCCATTACAGAATATATCAAAAAGGCCACCCAAGATAAGTAATAAAAATTATCTACACCATTATGCTACCAAGACATCATGAAAGACCTTTGTTCAAAAACGTCTGGCGAGGTTGCCTAAATAGAAACCAGATTTTAAACTGCATTGAAAGCAAAATCCATTTTGATATAACGATAGCTATTTTACAAAACATCTTATAACTAAAAGGAAGGAGAAAGATAAGTTTGTGACCAAAGGGGCGATTAGAACAATGGTTCTGCTGAGAATGGGAGAGTGCGCGTCTCACTAGTTGATATGTCGGTGTTCGGAGGAGTTGGCTCTCGAGTTTCTCCTCACCTAATGCACACACACATAAACCTCGGCAGTTGTTCTGGGATTCTCTTCTCTCCAGCGGCTTGCACATTGTCCCATTATCTACTGAATTCTCCCATTAAGACTCCCTTAAAGTGCACTGCTCTCTGCAGCTCCCGTGTGCCATCCATAACAAGCACTTAAGCGACTTACTAACTGCTGCTTTAGCTCCTGAATCTTCAGTGCTTTCAATTCTTTACCATTATCATGACATAGGTTTACAGATAGAGAAGGGGACCCTCAAAGCCGATGCTCCCCTCAAATAGTTAAACTTCATTCTTTCGTGACTTGCCACTGCTCTGCTAGTCCCTTTAGATGTCTGCAGACAATATTCTGTCTATTTTCATTCAAATCCTGCTCACCATCTGTGACTCAGTCCAGATGTCATCTCAACGGGGACATTTGCTTTGATGTCCTTAGGTAGAAAAAACATAAGATCCCTTTCTACTAAGCAATCTCACAGGCTTGAATTTTCATAGCTTCGCTCACATTTTTCGAAAGCTGTAGGTGTTGAACTTACGATGCGGTCAAAAGTTGAAGGAACTCAGGGAGTTTGCAGCCCCATGGAGGGAACAACAGTGTCAGCTGGCCTGACACCCCCCCCCCAGTGCTCCTGGAGACTGGACCACTAACCAAAAAATACACATGGAGGGACCCATGGTTCAGACCACATGTGTGGCAGAGGAGGGCCTTGTTGGCCATCAGGGGGAGAGGAGAGGCCCTTGGGCCTGAGGGTGTTAGAGGCCCCAGTATAGGGGAATGTAAAGGTGGGAAGACGGGAGTGGGTGAGTGGGTGGGTGGGTGGGTGGGGAATACCCTCCTAGAGGTAGGGGGAGGGGGGAGGGAATAAAGGGTTTCCAAAGGGGAGACCTGGAAAGGGGGAAACATTGGAAATGTAAATAAAGTATCAAAAAATAAAAATTAAAAAAAAAGTTTCCTAAGAGACAGTAAATAGCCTGGAGATAGAAAACACACCTCCTATATCTTGAGATACGTATCACAAGGTTTTACTCAGTGGATGGTTAATAATACCAGAAATCTGTGAATCTATTTGTTAGCTATATAAAAGGAAGAAAAGTGAAGAGAAAAATGGACCCAAGAGAATGACACAGAATTGTGGTACTATTTATTCAGTAAATATCTCTCTATAATAAGAATCATTCAACTCTCTATAATTATTATTTTGAATTTTCACTGATTGTATACCAAAAGGTTTCTTAATACATATTCTCTGGTAGTAATGGTGCTCACAGTAGATCCTCCAGAACACACTGAAAATGAATGAATCTGGATTTGGATTTGCAGTGGGGGGGGGGTCCATATTGGACAGAGTTAAGAAGATAAAGGATCCTAATTTTTCATTATCTCAAAAGAGCACTAAATTAAGATTAGGCTTTTGGATCCATGAAAATTGTGTGAATAATTCTGGCTTGATTCAGGAAGCAAATCTGGAGTATATTTCACACCCGAAACATTTTGTGTATATTTAGCACACTGTAATAATAATACATACAACACCTGCTCAAGAATCTTAGAGTCTAGTGGGAAAAACAGAAAAATTGATAAAACTTGAGATCACCACTTTCTTGTAAGTAAGCCTAAGACTTAGCATGCCTACAGAATCTTACCCGTTGCCCTACCATAGTCTGAACTGGCTGCCTTCTCACATGGTCAAAACAGTAGAGGCTTAAGATGAAAACCAGGAGTCCTCCTGTGAACAACTCCATGCATGCCAGCTTTAGCTCCCCAGCCTGCACACCTCAGCTCCGACAGGTCTGGTGGTTGGTTGCAGAACGGAACAGAAGAGAGTCCAGGCTGCCTTTCCCTTCTCCTCCTCCATCCTGAGAACAGTCGGTTCCTCCACCCTTTCCATGGAACACATCTGTAATTTAAAGTTTTCCTACTGCATTTTAAGTAGAATCAGCGTAATTAATAAGGTATTTTTAGCTCTATATATCCAACATACTAGCATTCCAACATGTTACCGAACATTATGAACTACTGGTTTTTAATTTTTATGCTGTCTTTGACATTTGGTGTTGCATTTCATGCTCAACACACATTCAGTTCATACTAGTCTCCTTTCAAGTGCTGAATAGTGGCTTCCATAACATGACTACATATGTGTGTGTGTAACATGTACACAGGGATGCACAGTGTATTCTCCCCTCTAGATATCTGTCATACATGGGGAAACTGAGGCACTTGATCCTCGTGGGGATGGCCAATACATTGCAGTTAGGTGTCAGTATGTGTCTTAGTTAGGGTTTTACTGCTCTGTAAAGACACCATGATGAAGGCAACTCTTATAAGGACATTTTATTGGGGCTGACTTACAGGTTCAGAGGTTCAGTCCATTACCATCAAGGTGGGAGCATGGCAGCATCCAGGCAGATGTGGGGGTGGAGGAGCAGAGAGTTCCACCTCTTGTTCTGAAGTCAGCTAGGAAAAGATTGGTTTCCAGGCAGGTAGGACAAGAGTATTAAGGCCACACCCATAGTGACACACCTACCCCAAATAGTGCCACTCCCTGGGCCAAGAATATACAAACCACCACAGGGTGTCTCATCTATCCTATCCTCAGTTACCAAATTTGGCAGAGGGTCCCTGTGTTTCTTCAGATCTTGTCAATAGAAATCACTGTGTATACATAGTATTATATTTATTTTCATCTTTATGCTTTTGGGAAAGAGTCTTACATGTCTTAGCAGGCTGACCCAGAATCTGTGGCAATGCCCCTGCATCTGTCCCCTGGATTATAACATAGGCATGTACCATTACCTGCTACACTTACTTTTAGAAAGTAGAGATTCAAAACAAATTAAACAATAATATGCAGTATGCTTCCTATCACTGATTCAAAACAGAGCTCATCCAGCATTATTTCACTAAGTATATTATTTGCCTAGAATGTCAGCATGCATATTTTATGTTCATTATTCTTAAGGCTATTTTTAATTCCTAATTAAGTTATATGCTTTTATTGCATAAATAATCTAGATTTTCCTCTTTCTTTACTCTTCTAGCAAATTCACATATTTTCTGATAGCAAACCCAACTTAAATATGGAATATAAAAATTTCATATTATGTTTTTAATGTTCCTCCAATTTATTTTAACAATATTTGGTTAGATTTTTGGCAGTTACTTTCATAAACAGATTGATCTGTAACAGAATTTATTAACTTTGTCTATTTTTAATATCAAGATTATTTTAACATTGTAAAAAGAGGGGCTAGTTTCCTTGGTTTTTCTTCTGTCTGGAAAGTTCCATATAACAGATAGAATCCATTTCTTTAAGGATTGTAGGATTTATCTCTTAACTTACCTAGATCTGATACTTCCTTTGTGGAAGATTAACCAATGATTAAAGTTTTAAATGTTATTGAATTACTTTTGTTAAAATAAAATAAATAAAATCATCACAGCAATAAAGACAAAGGAAACTGACCTGATACAGACGTAAGTGCTATAGAAATTTTTTTGAAAAGTAAAAACTGATAAGGAGAAATGTGTAAGAAGTTTGGTGACCTGAACAAAGGTTGGAAAGACCAGGGAAAAATACATTTTTTGGCATTCACATATAATGACGTGATTTTCCTCTCACCTTTTCGCTCTTCCTTTGCTTACTCCTCAAACTCATGCCCTCTATTTCTTTCATTCCTTTTGTATAATTTTAATAGAGGGGACTTCGGAATAAGGTTCAACAGGCATTAGAAATTTTGTGCAAAATTCCAAAAGCATCACCTTGCATAAAACGGCTGAGAGCAGGTTGCCTGGCTTCTTGTGCTATAAAGAAAAATAAGAAAATTGTACTCAATTCAGCACCCAGTATTTAGGCCTGACCTGGAAGGGTATATGGAGATTGTCAAAACGATAGACCCACTGCTGTAGAGCCGAGTTTTCCCAGGTTAGAGCTGGCTAACTCATCAGAGTTTAAGACGAGTAGTACTTTCTTGACTACTTTTCTCAAAATAGTCTGAGTTCTGAGCTGCTCCTGGCCTGAGAATGGCAGCATACTGAAGCAGATGGCTAATCCGTGGAGAATGTCTTGAGTACCTTTGCTTTTAAATTATTTGGAATGAGAGAATCCTATTTGTAGTAATTATACCCTCATTTCCTAAATGAATTGATGGATTTTAGCCCATGTGAAATACAGTGGGGAAAAAAAATAAGAAATTAAGGAGGAGTTGCTTTAGACCCAAATATATGCATTTAATTTTTTATTTTACCATGACTTGATTTTCATCTTAGCCAATTTAATACCTGACAATATTATAAAAGATTATATACATGAGGAGTGTGACATTGGTTCTGGCCTAAGAATGCTGCAGTTTTATAACTTCTGAAAGAAGGCCAGGATCTATTTATTGACTACTAGTATACTTTAAGCACTAAGTTAAGTGCTTTACATATATAATCTAATTTCTCTTCTTGGTAACTCGGTGAGTTCGATATTATAATTTCTGATCAATAATATAACTCATATCATGAAATTCATATGAAATCATGAACATTCTATAATTTTATATGTATATTTTTATATACAATATATTAACGTACATATAATATTTTATATATCTGTCACATAAAATAATGTTTAATACTTTATAAAGCTTATGCATATATTACTAGGCAGATGCAGAATTGAACACAGGTCTCTAATCTATCAACGAGAAATATTGAAAAGAAGCTGTGCCTGCAAAGAATAACTGACTGATCGAACTGCAGTGATGTGGAGGGGTTGGAATGTTGCCCATCTAAAGATTACTTTATCTGGACTAACAGTAGCTCCCTGAACATCCATTTCCTTTTTTTTTTAATTGGATATTTTCTTTATTTACAATTCAAATGTTATTCCCTTTCCAGGTCTCTGCTTTGGAAACCCCATATCTCATACTCTCTGCCCCTGCCTCTATGAGGGTGCTCCCCCACCTACCCACCCACTCCCATCCCACTGATGTCCAACAAGGCCCTCCTCTGCCACATATGCGGCCGGAGTCATGGGTCTCTCCATGTATATTCTTTGGTTGGTGGTCCAGTCCCCGGGAGCTCCAGGGTGTCTGGCCAGTTGACACTGTTGCTCCCTCCATGGGGCTGCAAACCCCCTCAGCTCCTTCAGTCCCTTCTCCAACTCCTCCATGGGACCCCACGCTCAGTCCAATGGTTGGTTGCCAGCATCCACCTCTGTATTTGTAAGGCTCTGGCAAAGCCTCTCAGGAGACAGCTATATCAGGCTCCTGTCAGCAAGTACTTCATGGCATCCACAGTAGTGTCAGGGTTTGGTGACTGTATATGTGATGGATCCCCAGGTGGGGCAGTCTCTGGATGGCCTTTCCTTCAGTCTCTGCTCCACACTTTGTCTCCATATTTCCTCCTCTGAGTATTCACCCTTCTAAGAAGCACTGAAGCATCCACATTTTGGTCCTCCTTCTTCTTAGGCTTTATATAATCTGTGAATTAAATCTTGTATATTTCATATTTGGGGGCTAATATCCACTTATCAGTGAGTACATACTGTGTGTATTCATTTGTGACTGAGTTATCTCATTCAGGATGATATTTTCAAGTTCCATCCATTTGCCTGCAAATTTCATTAAGTCATTGTTTTTAATAGCTGAGTAGTACTCCATTGTGTAAATGTACCACATTTTCTGTATCCATTCCTCTGATGAGGGACATCTGGGTTGTTTCCAGCTTCTGGCTATTATAAATATGGCTGCTATGAACATAGTGGAGCATGTATCTT
>CM052706.1:43306899-43336070 GCA_028551405.1 Uromys caudimaculatus
TTCCACACCTGAAATTCTCTCTTCTATCTCTTGTATTCTGTTGGTGATGCTTACATCAATGGTTCCTGATCTTTTTCCTAGGTTTTCTAACTCCAGGGTTGTCTCCCTTTGTGATTTCTTTATTGTTCCTATTTCTATTTTTAGTTCCTGGATGGTTTTGTTCATTTTCTTTGTCTGTTTGATTGTGTTTTCCTGTAATTCTTTAATGGATTTTTGTGTTTCCTCTTTAAGGTCTTCTAGCTGTTTATCTGTGTTCTCTTGTATTTCTTTAAGGGAGTTATTTACCTCCTTCTTAAAATCTTCTATCATCATCATGAGATGTGATTTTAAATCTGAGTCTTGCTTTTCTGGTGTGTTGGGGTATCCAGGGCTTGCTGTGGTGGGAGAGCTGGGTTCTGATGATGCCAAGTACCTTGGTTTCTGATCCTTATGTTCTTGCCCTTCCTTTTTGCCATCTGGTTAACTCTGATGTTATCTGGTCTTACTCTCTCTGACTGTGGCTTGTCCCTCCTGCAAGCCTCTGTGTCAATATTCCATGAAGACCAGCTCTCTCTGAGAGGAGTTTGGGTTTGGAGAGCTATGGCACAGGGTCAACTCTGTGGTGCAGACAGAAACCAGAAGGATCTTGTCCCTAGCTGTCCCTTGGTTTCTGTGTCCTGATGGCTCTGCAAGGGTCCCTCTTCATCCAGTTAACTTGAACAGAAGTGGTTGTCTTGCCTGTGCTCGAAGGTATGTCAGCACTCTTGGGATACCAGCTCTCTCCTGGCACTATTTGAGTATGGAGCCCTGTGTCACAGGATCAGCTCCCCGGCCGCCAAAAAAACAGAAGACCACTCCTCAGTCACTGGGTACTGGGATTCCAGGTGAGTCCCTCTGAGCAGACAGGCTTGTCCACACTCCTGGGAGTCTAGCTTTCTCCCAACACTATTTGGCTATGGAGCCCTGTGGCACAGGCTGAGGTCCCCAGTCACAGATGGAAACCGGAAGGCTCCTGTTCCAGGCTTCTCCTCAGTCCCTGTGTCCCGAGGGTCTGGGAGGCTAGTTTTCTCCTGGTGCTATTTGGCTATGGAGCCCTAGTGGCCCAAGCAGAGGTCTCCCGCCACAGATGGAAACTGGAAGGCTCCTGTCCCAGGCTTCTCAGTCCCTGTGTCCCGAGGGTCTGGGAGGCCAGCTTTCTCCTGGTGCTATTTGGCTATGGAGCCCTAGTGACCCAGGCAGAGGTCTCCTGCCACAGATGGAAACCGGAAGGCTCCTGTCCCAGGCTTTTCCTCAGTCCCTGTGTCCCGAGGATTCCAGGTGGGTCCCGCTGAGCAGTGGTGCTCGTTTCACCCCACTCACAGATTTTCCACACTCCTGGGAGGGTAGCTTTCTCCTGGCGACATTTGGCTATGGAGCCCTAGTGACCCAGGCAGAGGTCTCCCGCCACAGATGGATCACACATACATTTTCAATCATGGTCACTCATCAATTTGTATGTGCATGTTGACACATGCAATTCCCAAGCTTAGGTACATGTCATTATGTGTGTGTGCATATGTATGCAGTATGGTCATATGTCAGAACATATGTGTATATTCACACACATGCAATTTCTAAGTCTAGTCACATGTTGGTGCATATGCAGATGTTCACATACATGGAAATCCCAAAAGCAGTCTCATATTGACACATATGTATATATTCATACATTTAAGGTTACTGAATGTGGTCAAATGTCAGTTAACATGCACATGTTCATACATACAGTTCTTCGCATAGTTACATGTTGGTGCATATGCATGTGCTTACACACATGCAATTTCAGAGTGCAGTCACCTGTCCAAGCATATGTGTCTATCCACACATGTTCAATTTCCAAGCATGGTCAAATTTCAATGTATATGAGCATGTTCACACATGTGCACTACCAATTATAGTTTCATGTTGAAGAATGTATGTTCATATCCATGCCATTTATGACCACATGACATGTGCAAGGTCCAAGTAAAGTCACTTGTCAGCACCTATGTGTATATTCACACGTGTGTAAATTCTGAGTGTAGTCATATATCAGAACATACATACATGTTAATACATTTGCAGTTTAAAATATGGTCACATGTCATGTGCATGTTCACATAAATGCATGTTCTAAGTGTGACTACCTGTGTGCACAAGTTCATTTATTTATAAGTATTTGGTTTCAAGTATAGTTATACATTGGTCCATACACTCATGTTCACACACATGCAATTTCAAAGCACAGTCAATTGTTAGCGCATATATGTGTGGTCACACACATACAGTTCCCAAGCTTAGTCATATGTCAGTGCATATGTGCCTGTCACCTGTGTGCAGTTCTGAGTGTGTTCAGGTGGCAGCATATATATGCATATTCATATATGCAGTTCTAAGAGTGGTCACATGGTGGCACATATACACATGTCACAAGCATGCAAGTTCCAAGCTGAGACAAATGTACATGCATACTCATGTGTTCACACAGTGCAATTCTCAAGGGGGGTCATATATGGGCCCATATGTATTGGTTCACACATGTAAAGTTCCTGAGCATGGTTACATGTCATCACATGCATGCATGTTCACACACATACAATTCCCTAGCATGGTCAAATATTGATGCATATGTTCACATAGGTGCATTTTCTAAGCATGGTCACATATTGCCACACATGTACATGTTCACATGTGTACAGTTCCAATAGCAGTCCCATGTCAGTGCCTATGCATGTGTCATATAGATGCAAGCTCCATACTGTTTCACATGTTGGGACATATCCACATGTTCACACACACGCAGGTAGGTCTGTTTAGGGACACATGTTAGCATGTATGTGCATGTTCACACACGGAGTTCTGAGTTCAGTCACAAATCATACATACATATATGTTCATATGTATGCAGATCCCAAATGCATTCACCTGTCTGCCCACATAAGGATGTTCACAGGCATTCAGCTCCTGAGCACAGTCAAATGCAGGCATATATGCGTATGTTCACATGAATCTAATTCTGAATCCAGACCATATGTTCACACACATGCAGTTCTAATCATAACTAAATATCAGCAAATATACACACATTAACATGTGTGGCAATTTAGAGCACAGTCATATTGGCACAAATACTTGAGTCCAATGGCATGTAAATTCTGAGGCTGGTCACATATTGATACAGATGTGCTTATTCACATGAGCAAGTTTTGAGCACAGTCACTTGTTGACATGTATGCCCTTCTTCACCTACACACAGGTTTTGAGTACAGTCACATATCAGCACATGTGTGAATGCTCAGCTGCATGTAAGTTCTGAGCACAGTCACAGCTGCTGCATATGTTCATATTCACACATCTACATTTCCAAGTGTGATCACATAGCAAAGCATATGTATGTGTTTATATGCATTCAGTTTCTAATGTGGTCACATGTTGGTGCATTTCCATGTGTCCACAAATATGTAATATCTGAACTCAGTCAGTTGACATATACATGCATATCTACATATATGCAACTTCCTAGAATGGATAAGTGTGTTCACATACATGCAATTCCAATATCAGCACATATGCACATGTTGTCAGACATATTTTTTAACTTAGTTACATGTTCATTGTGCATGCACCTCCATTCATGGTTAAGTATCTACACATATGCCTGTGTTCACACATTTCCCGTTCCAAGGGCAGCCAAATGTTGTCCATATGCCTGTGTCACAGGTGCACACGCTCTGCTCTTAGTCATACATGGTTGCTCATGCATGAGTTTACACATGTTCACTTTCCAAGTGCAGTCACATGTCAGCATAAATACATATTCACACAGATGTCGTTTCCTAGAATGATCAATGTTGGCACATGTGTGTTGTCTGCTACTCTAGTCAGCAGTGTGAACCTGGGAGAATGGGGCCTAAAAAATGAGCCAGATTAAAGTGTCATGCAATAGACAACTTTATTTGGTGCATCAGACAGTTTATACTAGGAGGGTTAAGAGTCATCTGAGTAAAGTATTCAATCACAAGGACAAAGCACACATGGCAAAAACTTGTTTTCCATATAAGCATATAAACAAATAATAGCCAGCTGTAATGAACAATCTGAAGTAAACTCACTCCTATCCTCGACACCATGGGGTGGGCATGAAAACACATTCCAAGAATAATTCCATGTTTTTGAAGAAACTGAGGTCACAAGATTATTGTCTTGTTTTGGGGGATTTTTCTCACAAGCACTCAGAAATCCCCTCACAGGACTCCGTTCTTGAACCGTGCTCTACCAATGTTATGTTCACAAGTGTACAAGTTCTGAGTCTGGTCATTTGTTGCCACATACAAGCATGTTTACACATGTAAAGTCTTCCCAAACACAAATGTCACACATATGCAGTTCCTATCACAATCACAGGTTAGTGCAGATATGCATGTTTACACATGAGCAAGTTTCACATGGTCTCGTGTTGAGATATGTACATTTGTTCACACACATGAAATTACAGAACAAAGTCACACTTCAGCTCCTATGTGCATGCTCAGGTGCATTTCATTTCCAGCATTGTCGTATACCAGGGCATATCCACATGTTCACATACATGTAGTTCAAACAGTAGTCACATCTGAGCAGATACGCTCAGGTTCACACATGTCCAGTTCCTAAGCATGATTACATTTTAACACAGATGAGCATGTTCACACATGTTCAAAGTCTAAGTGTGGTCACATGTCAATACATATGCATATATTCACATGCTTGAAGTTCATATATCGGACTCAATACACACGTTCATGTATGTGCTGTTACAAGCATAGTCACATATGTGAGCATTCACAAACATGCAGTTCCTGAGCATGCTCACATATCAGCACATATGCACATGTTCACAGCTGTGTAGTTCCAAGCAAGGTGTATATCCACATGTTTACACACATGTAGTTTCTAAGAAGAGTTGGCTGTTGGTGAATATTCACGTGTCCACACATATGCGATGTCTAAGACTGGCCAACTGTTGGCCCATATGCGTGTGTTCACACATGCATTTCAGAGGGTTATTATATACCAGTGCACATGCATAAGTTGACACATGAGCATTTGCCAAGCTTACCCAATGCAGGGATCACGTATTGGTGCTTATGCATGTACATGCTTGAAGTTCCTGAGGGTAGTCACATACTGGTGCGTATGCCCATGTCACATGTGTCCTGTCACATATGCTGTCACATATGCATATGCTCACATGCATACAAGTTCTGAATGCAGTCACAGGTTGGCACATATATGTATGTCTACACACTTGTAGTTCCTGAACATGGTCATGTGTCTATGCACATGCATACGGTAACACACATGCATTTCCCATGAGATACATTTGGACAAACATGTGTATGTTCACATGCGTGCCAGTTTAGATCAGGGTCACACAGTAACACATAAGCACATGCTTATACATGCGTAGATCTGGGTGCACTGTAGGTGAATTTGTAGGTGCATACGCAATATGTTCACATGTGTGTTAGCTCTGAGCATGGTCAAACATCAGTACAGTTCAAAACATGGACACACGTCAGCACCTGTGAATCTCTCAAGGATGGGCACATGTTGATGCATATGTGCACGTTCACACACATGCTTTCCAGAGCATAGTCAGGAGTTGGCAGATACATGCATGTGCACATTTGCGCCGTTCCTAAGCAAGTCACATGTCAGCACACGGGAACTTGTTTACATGTGCAGTTCCTAAATGTGGTCACATTTTGGTGTACATGTATATCTATCATCATGTGACCGATCTCAACATATGAATGTAAACATAGGTATAGACCCAAATGTGTAGGCCAAAATGTAGCCACATGTGGGTGCATTCATAAAAATTCCAAGCATAGTTACATGTGCACACAAATGAGTGTAGTCCCATGTGTACAAGTTCCAAGCACAGTCACATATCAGTGCATATTCTGATTTGCAAATGTTCCAACCATGGTAACTGTGGTGATCACAGGGGCCATGAACACATATGCTCCTGTGTTTGAACACTTGGTCCCCAGTTGGTGGAACTGTTTGGGAAGGATTAGGGGATGTGGCCTCATTGGAGGAGGAGTCACCAGGAATAGGCTTAGGTGTTTTAAAGAACCATGCCAGGCTCTGCTACTGCTCCAGCTCATGTCTGCTTGCCTGATGCCATGTTCCCTACCATGATGGTCATGGACTCACCCTCTGAAACTCTAAGCAAGCCCCCAGTTAAATGTTTTGTAAGTTGACTTAACCATGGTGTCTCTTCACGGCAACAGAAAAGTAACTGAGACAGTCATCTTTCAAGATGTGTGTGCATTCTCACATGCACAAAATTTCTGTGTCCTCACATATATATTTAATCACACACAATTACATAGTAAGTTTTGAGCTTAATAATGTGTTGAAGCATATATATTTTCTAACATATGTTTTTGTATGGTCACATGTCTTCTCATATATACATAACCACATGCTTTTGAGTTCTGATTATGGTCAGGTGTCAGCCCATCTACAGTTGTTCATAGGTGTTCAACTCAATGCCGTTGTCATGTGTTTTCACATACTGAGGTTCCTGAGCATGGGCATATATTCACTCATATGCATATGTTCACGAGTGCAGCTTCCTGAGCACAGACATATGTTGGCACATGAGCATGTGTTGACATGTGTACAAATTCTAAGCTCAGTTATGTGTCAGTATATATGCATGTGTTCACACACCGGAGTTTCCAGCACGGTCACTTGTTGGCATATATGTCCGTGTTTACACAAACGCGAGCACTGGACGCAGCCTCACGTGAGCCCAAGCATGCACATTCATATCCATGCAGCCTTGAGTACAGGCACATTTTGCTGTTTCCAAGCACGGTCACATGCCAGCATGTACATACGTGTTCACACATGTGTAGTTTACAAGAGCAATCAAATATAGACATTTTCACACATAGAAAGTTTCCATTGACTGAGATTTATCATCATTTAGCACAAATTCCCACGCATGCAGTTTCTAAGCATTATCATGTGGAAAGCTTCACGTAGGTCATTATATGCATATAACTTCCAGGCACAGATCCGTGTCAATGTATGCACACATGTTCACATGCATGTCGTTTTGAACATAATCAAATGTATGTACATTTTCTCACAAAAGAGCTTCCATATGAAGTCCTATATCTTTGATTTCCCACACACTCATTAGAAATGGCACGTGAACAAAATGTCCATACACCCACCCACAGGATAGGTCTCATAATGACTTGTGAACCAGCTTGCTTGTACAACTCCCAGAGTACTGGTTCCAGAAATGGCATGTGGTTCAACATGAACATACAACCTCCCATGTGGCCAGGTTCAGAAATGACATGTAGCCCAATGTGCCCACACCGCCACCACCCCCATAGCATCAGTGTCAGAAATGTCATGTAGACCAACATGTACATACACACTCCCATCTGACAAATGTCAGAAATGGCATGTGCTCCAAAAGACCCACAAATCCCCATATGACCTGCTCAGTAATAGCATGTGGGATGAATTGCACAAATATTCCTCAATGTGACTAGTTCCAGAAATGGCATGTGGGCCAAAATATTCACATGCCCCCCACCCCAGTCTTAGTTAGGCTTTTACTGCTGTGAACAGACACCATGACCAAGGCGAGCCTTATAAGGACAGCATTTAATTGGGGCTGGCTTACAGGTTCAGAGGTTCAGTCCATTATCATCAAGGTGGGAACATGGCAGCATCCAGGCAGGCATGGTGCAGGAGGAGCTGAGAGTTCTACATCTTCATCTGCAGGCTGCAAGGAGAAGATGGCCTTCCAGAGAGCTAGGATGAGGGTCTTAAAGCCCATGCCCACACTGGCACACTTCCTCTAACAAGGCCATACTTCCTAATATTGCCACTTCCTGGACCAACCATATTCAAACCATCACACTCCCCATATATGACCAGTTTGGAAATGTCATGTGAGCCAAATGGTCCATACACAACCCCAAGTGATGGGGTCAGATATGACATGTGAGTCGATAGGTTCATACAGTTCCACATATCACAGGGCTCAAAACTGGCATGCAAACCAACATGTCCACACATTCCCCATGTGACCAGACTGATAAGTGGCGTGTGGGCCAAAAGCCTACACACATTCTCATAGGACTGGGCTTGGAACCGGCGTGTGGGACAACATAGCCATATACTGCCCCCATGTGGCCAGCCTCAGAAATGCTTGTGGGACCACAGACCCATCATCCCATATACTCCAGGCTTGGAATTCGTATATGATCCAACATACCCATACATTCCACCATGTGATAGCCCTCAAAACTGACATGTGAGCAAGCATGCAAAAATGTCCTTTCATAGGAAAATGGCATGTGTGTCAAAATGCCCATACAACCCCCTAGATGACCTGCTTGCTGATGGCATGTGGGCAAAATGACCCATACGTGCCACAATATGACCAGTTTCAGAAAGGACATGTGAGCCAACGTGCACATAACCCACTATATGACTAGTTCTGGAAATGGAATGTGGTTCAAAATGCCCATATATCACTCCATGTAAGGAGCTTCAAACTTGGCATGTGGACCAACATGCACACACAGCTTCCCCCAAAATGACGAGGCTCAGAAATGGCAAGTGACCTAACACACTCATACACCCCATAGGTGATCAGGTATAAATAGCATGTGGGCCAGCAGAACCACACACTCCTCCATGTGGCTGGTCTCAGAAATGACTTATGGCCACAATACCCATATACCACTGTATATAAAAGCCTTGGAAATGGCATGTGCACCAAAATGCCCACACCACCCCATGTAACTGGGCTTAGAACTTCTATGTAGGCCAAATACATACATACCCACCTACCAGGTAGGACTCAAAATGGCTTAAGGTCCAACATATTCAGCTTCCATAGGATTGAACTCAGAAATGGCTTGTGGGTCAACATGACCATATGCCTCCAAGGTGAACAGGTTGGGCCAACATGTCCATACACACGCAGAGAGGACATGCTCATAGCCCACCAAATGAACAGATCACTATGTCCATTCACCCACCACTATAACAGGTCTAAGGTCTATGGTCCAAATATTCATATTCTCTTCCATATGATCAGACGCCCTCTTCTGGCTTCCACGGGCACCCACATACATGTGCACAGACACACATATATCAATAAAATATAAAACATCTTTTTAAAAACTAATGAGTTTGAGGCTAGCCTGGGATCCATGAGACTCTGTCTTAAAAATCAAATTCGGGGGTAGAAAGATGACTTAGCAGTAAAGAGCACTGGCTGCTCTTCCAAAGAGTCCCCATCACTACTTCTGGCCTATGGGGGGACTATGCATGTACATGGTGCACAGATATAAATACATGCTGGCAAAACACATACCCATACCCATAATAGAAACCGTGTTTTAAAACTAGAAACTTCATAAATTCTAAAGAAATGACAAATACCTGCATCCGACTTTCCTAGGAATAACTGCACTTTACAAGTTTATTTTAATATGTGCTGAATACATAAATATGGGAGTATATTTTTAAACACATTTTACATACTATATTATATTTCAGTGTTGTTAATGCTAGGCAGAAAATAAAAGTGAATTTTATATTCAGTCTGTTCCAATTACGAAACATGCTTGGACACTAGGCACAGTGGCACACGCCTTTAATCCCAGCCCTCAGGGGAGGTAGAGGCAGACAGTGCTCTCAGTCCCTAAGCCTTTCCCAGTCCCTTCCTGATATTTTCTATCTGAAATGTTTAGATTAACATTTCTCTTCTCAAGGCTATTAAAGGACTCACACATTTTTTTTTCATGTTTTCCCATTTAAATCCCTGATCTGTAATATAATTTATTTCAATGAAAGTGTAGAGAATACATTTGCTA
Organism: Uromys caudimaculatus; assembly: GCA_028551405.1. Classification (NCBI taxonomy): domain Eukaryota; kingdom Metazoa; phylum Chordata; class Mammalia; order Rodentia; family Muridae; genus Uromys; species Uromys caudimaculatus. Next base: position 43,316,808 of record CM052706.1, read on the forward strand.
TTTTTTTAAATGCTAGCCAATCACACTGACATCATTTCTGAATTAATTATGTATTCCCTATAGATTTTTAAATACAATTTGTATCAAATACTAAATTATTGTATCTCTGGGAAACAACTTGGAAGCTATCGTAGCAGTTCTATTTCTGGACTATTTTCTTTGGGCAAAGGCTAGGGTTAATAAAGATTCTTTAATGCAGGCTTAAGCACAAGAGTAAAGAAAGGCATTCCAAAAGAAAGACAATCCTGAGCGTATGGTTATGGCTTCTCTAAAAGAATCACATGCTCTCTTGTGGTACTGAGGTCAAAATATTTTAACTTTGTAATTTAACATTTAACAAGACACCTTATCATCACTTTCTTTAGAATTTTCTTAATTATTTATTACTCTTATTAGTCATTGCTCAAAATATTACTCACTGCACACCTGCTCCTACTGCATGAGAGACTCCCTCCCAAGTGTTGGAACAGGAGAAATAAGGTTCATTCTGGCAGAGCACTTGCGTAGTCTGGAGGAGGACGTGGGGCATGAAACAATTTTAATGAAGGTTGTGGTAACTTTGAAAAAAGAAAAAGGTAGGATGATGTAAGAGAAGGCAATCCTGTGGGATGCTAATCAAGGAGCATCTTCTGAGGAGGGGACACTTACCCTGCAGAGGAGCATAACCAACGGAACGAAGAACAAGACAGGTGAGATGACAGAGGTGTGGTGATGCAATCCCATAATCCTCCACTCAAGAGATTGGCACAGAGTATAAGGAGTCAAGATCCTTCTCAGCTATGTAGCACACTGAGGGGCACAAAACATACACTACATAAAACATGCATACACACACACACACACACACACACACACACACACACACACCAAAGGAAGGGCAGCATGAAAATTAAAAGTGAACGTCTTCGGTTTCCTCTTCACCCACACTCACTGTCCGTCTCTCTGTGCTATGAAGGTTTACGGCTGGGACTGCATAAATACCCTCTGGTTTCCGGTTGAGTCCTGTCGCCTTGCGGTGCACCACCAGCAGACGCTGAGAAGACAGGTGGAGAGTGGAATCAGGGTTTCTTCAAAGCCTTCCCTGAGGGTTGCAACATCTAACAGAAGGCTATAGCTCCGCCTCCTGCCCTTCTGTGTGGCTCTCTCGCTATGCTCAGGCCTTAATTGGTATCGTTTCCAACCTTGATGGCTGTACCTTCTCATATTTCTTGACCTAAAATCCACCCTTACTTTTAATCAAATTTCTATCTTTGAAACACATATTCTTTGAAATCTTTGATTCTTTGGTTGTTTCATTTTGTGGTGCTGCGACGGAGCCTGAGATCTTGAGCAGGCTAGGCAGCACTTTATCCGTAAGCCATACTCCCGGGTCTTCAAGTTTTTGTTTTAGAGATCAACCTGGTTGCTGTGAACTATAGACTGAAGGTCTCAAAAGAGAGAGAGCTTCATAGCAAGGAGCTTGCATCCAGGACTGGCCTGAAAGAAACGTGAATGGTTGGACACAGGGAAACACATGTCTGAGCACCATGCATTTGCTCATTAACGTTTTCAGCAAGTATTTATATGGCCAGTATTATTACTGGAACAAACAATACTATTCTTCTAGGAACTCTGGAAAGACAGATGAATTATACAGGATGCTCAAAAGAGACAAACAACAAGGGAAAAAAGATAAAGAGGTACAGGGTAGAAAAGAGGGTGGCATTTTAACTGATCCATCACTGAGGTGAGATTTGACTTCATGTTTGGAGAAAGAAACAGGAGACATTGGAGACTCTTCCAAGTGGGAAAGGAGACCTCGGTGACAGCTTCTGTGTGAGGATGTGTCTGGCCATGGCAGAAGCATCAGGGGCTGACGGGGCTGGGGCTCTGGGGCCTGGGAAGACTGACAGTGAGGCTGGGGAGGCAGCAGACGCACTCAGAGAAGCTCCTCGTGACCAATTGCCCTGTGTCACAGGGGTGGACAGAAACAACAGTCACTGCCTCTCAGAAGGCATTAGTTCTACCTAATTACACCTAGGCGCTGTCTAGAAAGAAATGATGGCCTCATTCCCCAGTGCTTTGGAAATTACAGGGAATTGGCAGCTAAAACACGTTGGGTCATCATGGGAATGGGTGGGGGATGGGCTTTGAAGCTGCAAAGCAAAGCCATTGATTTCCATTTCCACTAAGGAAATGTTTAATTGTCTTCTCAGAACATCTCTGGGAGAACAAGAGAAAGGACATACCTCTCTCTCTCCACCCATGAGCAGTTGTCCTATAACTGCCTCTGTGTCTGTGGCATGAACACTACACACATACACACAAAATAAAATACATATAATTTTTAACAGAGCTTGGATTTTTCTCACAATGAATAGAGAACTTCAAAACTTCTTAAGAGGGCTGGAGAGATGGCTCAGCGGTTAAGAGTGCTGACTGCTCTTCCAGAGGTCCTGAGTTCAATTCCCAGCAACCCCATGGTGGCTCACAGCCATCTGTAATGGGATCCGATGACACCTTCTGAAGACAGCAACTAACTCTAGTTACTATAAATCTAGTCACGTTCATCTTTGGGAGTTGATAATTGCCACTTGCCGATCACCCCAACTCATTGTAACCATGAGTTAGCAATGACCCATGCGCCAAGCCTATGTCATCTGGGTCATGTCACATGAGGCCCAGGGAACAATGTTTTCTTTGGGATCCTACAGTTAGTTAGTTAGTTAGTTAGTTAGTTAGTTAGTTAGTTAGTTAGTTACTTAGTTACTTAGTTAGTTAGTTAGTTGTGTGTGTCTGAGATGAAAACTCATGTGGTGTCCCCCCCCCCATGTGGATCTGAGAAATTAAACTCAGGTCCTTAATCTTGGTAGCAAGTGCCTTCACCTACTGCGCCATTTTGATGGCTCTCTAAAGCCCTTATTTGGGATACTCTGCTAGTCTTGCCACAGGGTTACTAACCAAATCCTGGATATGAATGAATTGTGTATGTATCCACCTCTACAATGTCCTCTGCTTAACCTCAGATGAGGAGGTAGGCTTGGGAAAGATGATCTCAGTGTAGCAGATACTCTTTTCAGTTTTGCCCAGACCTGAGTGTAGTGCTTTCCTGCTGAGTCCTGCTTAGCCATGTAAGGGACAGAATGACATAGCTCCTGCCCGCAGAACAGAGAAAGCAGGGCTTGGGCCTCCACGAGTGCTGACCATTGCTGTGGAAGTAAGGCTTGTTTGTATAATAATGTACATATTTTCATGTTCCTCCTTTGAGGAATTTGTCCTCTTTGCCAATGTTAATGACTACTTGATAGTCAGAGACAGCCCAAGTCTGGGGAGCAAGAATGTGTCTAATATCTCAACAAAATGGTATAACAGTATGACCTTCAGGACAGGCCTTAAGGCTTTGGGAATGAACTTGGAAAACATGAATTCAAAAATATATAACTTCTCAACTATGCAAAATATAAGGATGCAATATGAATTGTATAAGCTTCATAGATCTAAAAGAACAGAGACAGCTGCACTATGAGCCAGCTTGTCAGAAAGATACTAAGGAAGGAGATAAAGGGATTTAGAGTGTGATGATCACAAGGCAAGATCCCACCCAGCTAAGGTTTTTTGTTTATGTTTACAAAGGCAGGCAGATTCCTGAGTTCAAGGTCAGCTGGGGACAGTATGAGTTTAGGTCCAGGCCCAGGTGTGGCAAGAATGGTAATTTCAGGGTGAAGTCCCACGCAGCTGTCTTGTTGTCTATGCTTGTGCTTGCTGTCTCTTTCTAAGAATCAAGGGGCTGGGTCTTGAGATGCTGATTCATGGGATAATCAGAAGGGAACCTGGGGTAATGACTGAATTGACAATTGACTTGTAAATAAAAGACTGGGCTTTGATCTACAAGAGATGAACTATCCAGAGAGTTTTTAGAATATTAAGAAAAAGCTTCTAGAACAGAACACTGAGAGAGCATTCTGGAAAGCTGCCTCATGCAGAACATAGACCATCAGCTTGGACCCATGATTTGACTTCAAGTTGTTTGTTTCTTGGCTCCCAGACACCCCTTCTTTCAGAATCCCTCTCCAAGCTGGGGTTGGTCCTTAGCACTATCCAGCATCAAGAGGTCAAGTTCTGATGCATTCTCTCACAACAGAAAATCACAGGAGCCTGATAACAGCCTACTGGTTTGTAGTAACTTTCTCAGTGCTAGCCAGGTCAACACCTTAGCCAAGAAATCAAAAAATAGCCTGAACTTACAAGCTGAATGCATTTTGCTGGGCCAGTATCTTGTGCAGATCCACAAGAGAGCACTGTCCTCAGTAGTCATGTACTACATTAAAAAGCCCTTGGTCAAAAGAGGATTCCAGAAGATGGCGGTCCCATAAGATTATATAGCATAGTAACGACATCACCTCCTTAGTTGGTAGAACTATATTCAGTGATGATCACCCTGTGACACAATTCTCAGGACCTATCTTGTCATTAAGTAACATATAACTGTGTTTTAACAGATTCTCCAAAGCTACATGCTTCTACATGAAGCAACCACAATATATTAGTTAGAGAGAGAGAGAGAGAGAGAGAGAGAGAACAATGAAACAACGGCTGTCTACCAATGGAAAGTCCAAAAATCCAATAGTGTTCAGTCCACAAGACTGGATGTCTCAGCTGGTCTTCAGTATATGCCAGAATCCCAAATAAGTAGGCTCTAATGCTAGTGTAAGAATGGTCTTACCACTGAGACTGAGAGCAAGCAGGCAAAGAGGTCAAGCTTCCTTCTTTCATGTCTTTTATTATAGGGTGCCAACAGAATGTGTAGCCCAGATTAAATATGTATCTTCCCACCTCAAAAGAACTGGATTAAAAGTGAGTCTTCCCAGTCAGGTGGTGGTGGTGCATGACTTTAATCTAGCACAGATTAAAGGAGGCAGAGGCAGGTGGGTCTCTGAACTTGAGGTCAGCCTGATCTACAGAGTAAAATCTAGCACAGCCAGGGTTACACAGAGAAACCCTGTCTAGATAGATAGATAGATAGATAGATAGATAGATAGATAGATAGATAGATAGATAGATAGATAATAATCAAATTATTTAAATTGGAAAAAAATCCCCCACAGGTATACACAGCCACTTGGGTTCTAGTTATTTCTAGATGTAAACAAGTCATCAACCACGAATAGCCATTACACCCAGCTCTTTATTTCTCATTCACTCCAAGCCCCATATCTGCACCACTGAACTGAAACCATTCCCTAAATCCAGTCCCAGAGGCAGCCACAATACACAGGAGGGCTTCAACCTCAGGGCATTTGAGCAGCTTCAGCCTACTGCAAGCATACCAGTAACCACTTAGCTGCTCCTTCCCTGGAAAGTGAAAAGACAGGGCTGATTGAGAGCTGGGCCCCCACTTAAGGTAGATAAATAGCTTTACAAAAAGCTGTCAAGTCCTTTTTGCTGCTATGAGTAGATGTATAATGAAAGACCTGACCCCCTTATGAGGAAGGTTAGACCCCTAGCAAACTTAGAGCCGACACTAGAAACTACATGCCTGGGCAAAACCCCACCCGGCTGCATTCTTTCCCCTAAGAAACAGGTGACCTTGGCCTGGCCCCGGGGCCAGAGGTACAATGTTTCAGGAACTAGCTAACCACAAAAATGTTTGTGCAACTGCCTTGTGACTAACTTAGAACATTCTGTATTTCCCCATAACGCAAATTCTTTCCGTTCCCCACCCCTTGCTTTGTGTTTTTTTTTTTTTTTTTTTTTTCCTTTAAATACACCTGACTTCAGCTGCTCGGGTCGGACTCCTCTGCCCCTGCGTGGGTTATGAGCTCCACCCCAGTGTACTGGTCCCCCCAAATAAACCTCATGTGATTGCAGCAAGGACGGTCTTTCGTGAGTTCTTGGGGGGGTCGCGCCATCCCGAGACTTGAGCAAGGGTTTCCCCAGCTCGGAGGTCTTTCAATACGATGGTAAGGTTCCATTCAACAAGTATGCATCAGCATCTCTAGTGTATGTTAGGCCCTAAGATAGTAAATGAGTCCCGATTCACTCCTTCCATCAAGAATGTTACAATAAAAAAATAAATATTAAGTGAAAACAGCACACTTTGGAAATGGTCTCTAGCAGCATTCACACAATAGCTGCATGTCAGGGAAGACCAAAGTACAGACCCCCTGGGCTTTCATTTCCCTTCTACTGATTTGATCACAAAGTATCTCCATATCTCAGAAAGAAATAGTTTACAGCTGTTGAAATGTAACAATATGAAACACTGTGGTATATAAATGTATTTATATAGACTATGCCTTACTTTCTTGTTACAAAGTTACTGCACGCTCCTGTTAAAAATTCAAGGTTTTCTAAATGGCAAAGGAAGTAAAATCCCAACCAGGCACCCACCGGAAGTATAATGAAAAATAAACTTTATGTTAATCTCTGCGCATAATTGGGCATACACAAATACAGAAAAGAAGGCCTACTCTATAATAAAAATCAGAGATAATAGGCAACCTGACTATTTTACTCAGTTCTGCTAGATCTGTTTTAACATTGTATTGTATATGTGTTTTAAATGGTGTGATCTTAAAGATTCCATTAGAAATCAGAGAGCACCTGATGTTTTGTTTGCCTGTCACTCTCACCCCCACTCATTCTGGGAAACCTTTTTTCCTTGTGGTTCTAGAGGTAGCATCCAGTGTCTCACTTCTTCCTCCCACAGTCCTGAGCTGGGCCATTAGTTTAATGTCGTTTAACCGCGGTACAAAATAAGGGAACCAGAAAAGTTTTCTGTGCATCCACCGTCTCCGGCCACCCACTCTCATAGTCAGTTCTGGAACCTTCTGTGTGTAGGTGGCCTATGACGTTTAGCCATTTGAGCTAGTTTATTTGTTTCTATTCTTTTTCCATGTCCCTTTTCTTGGCTGAATTAGTCATGCTCTTTGCGGCATTATGCTTGGTTATTGCGCCTCTCCTCTGATGATGGCACACTGCCAGGTTCCACATTTACTTCTCTTCTGCTCTGGACCATTAGCCATCTCAAGTATGAGCACTCGGGTCATTTCCTCTCATGGCAACTGATCCATTCTCATCACTCTGCAGAAGTGAGCCTTATCAGCTCAGACTCTCTATTCTTGGGCCTTTCATGAATACCTCTTTGACAAGAATACTCATTCTTAATGAAAATGTCAAGCAGGGAACCATCTGACAGGGGCATGACCCTCTGAGCTGGGACAGCCAGCATAGTTTCAGCATCTGGAAACCAGTAATAAGCAGGCAACCCTCTACCACTTTATTAATTTATTTAAACAAGTGGATTTTCACATACTGTGTAAATGGCTGGGAAATCACCAATAACTTCAACAGGATCTTTTCTCTCTATAAACTCATAAGCAGGACACAGACTTACAAATATTCACACAAAATATTTTCTTAGAAGAAAAAAACATGTCCTAGTTACCTATTGTCATCACTGTCAGATGAATGGATGATCACATGATTTTTTATTGCCCTTGTTTTTGCTTGTTTGTAGTTTTAGAAATATTCCCCTATCACATGCAGTCAAAGTCAGTAAACAGTCTTGTTTGCATCCTGGTCCAAGCAAACCAACTGTGAAAATATGTATTAAAAATTTCAGGAAATTTAAACTCTGGATATTTAATGATACTAAAACAGTATTGTTCTTATTAGGCTTGTTTAAAATGCTACAGAATCATTAAAAATAATCCTCTTCTTTTAGATAAATGCACTGACATGTTAGGGAGGAAATGAAGTCTATGGCTTTCACGGGTAATTAACTCCTTAGGGGTAATAACTGGCTGGAAATTTAAATACCAGGAAGTTGTGGGTTTATAATTATTGAAGTTGAACAACAGATTCATAGTGTTCATTGCCATTATATTTGACATTTTCTGTAATAAAATATGTAATAATGGTAAATATAACAATCACTTATTAATAATAATTAATATCATGCTTTTTTATAATAAGTAGGCAAGCATATCTTCTAATTATCTCTACCTATGTTTGTGCTGCTTGTTTACTTTTTTGAGACAAGGTCTCATGTAGCCTAGGCTAGCCTTGAATTCACAGTGTAATAAAACTAGCCTTGAACTCCTGATCCTACTATCTCCACCTCCTGAGTGCTGAGGTGTCGGCCACCAAACTGGGGAGATATCTCCATCTTCAGGACTCTCATCTCAAAAGGCATCTTTCCAGAAAAGTACCAGTTGGTCTACTTGTATGCTGAAAGCCACATGGGCCACAGTGACAGGTTCACTGTGTGTCCCACTGTTCTCACCATGTCTTTTGTGTTCATCTGTGTCACCGATACTACGCTCTTGTAAAGTCAACATACTTTAAAATATTTAACATTTATATGCTCTTGCATATAAGAATAAAATATTTAACTCTTTCTAATATTAACAATTTTTCCAAAGCTTGGGTCTTAGTTAGGGTTTCTACTGCTGTGAACAGACACCATGACCAAATAAACTCTTATAAAGGAAAACATTTAATTGGGGCAGGCCTACAGGTTCAGAGGTTTAGTCCATTATCATCGTGGAGGGACACACGCCAGCATGCAGGCAGACGTGGAGACGTAGCTGGAAGTTCTACAGCTGAATCAGCAGGCAACAGTAAAAACATGAGCCACTAGGCCTGGCTTGAGTTTTTGAACCTCGATGCCCACCCCTGAGTGACACACCTACTCCAATAGGGCCCCACCTCTAAATAGTGCCACTCCATATAGGTCTATGGAGGCCATTTTTATTCAACCATCACACCTTGCCTAGTCATTAATCCAATTATTTAGACTCCATTTGAACTCTGCACATACAAAGGAGACATAACTAAGCTCTGTGATTATTTACTCACTTATACTTAACTAAGACCATCGTGTTGCGCATGAGCCTTACACACTGTATAGTTAGTTGTTTTGCTGTTGGCTTCACAACAGTTCTTTCTTTTTCTTTACTAGGCATGAGACCAGCAGTGACCAATGTCATCTTGTCTTTTTATACAAGCAACTATGTTAGGATCTGGTACATTTTAAATGCTCAATATATATCTGTTAAATTAATTAAATTAAGTTTATTCCATTTACAAACCTATGCTTTTCCAGTATGATCATGCATAAGACTAAAAAACGTAAACTAATACAAGCACTATGATTCCTTTCTGCTCCATAAGTCAGCTGATCTGAAACATTACACGTTCCAAAGGTCAGTGTCCATCTAATGCAATAACAAATGGCATACACATATATATATGTACGTGTGTGTATGTATATATATATATATATATATATATATATATAAAACAGCTGTCATTTATGATTTAAGGATCAAAGATCTAAAGAAATTTTCCTTGGCACAGCTGTGATTTTAAAATATGACCTAATTTTTTAATTTTTAAACATAATTTTAATTATTATATGGATGTGTGTCTATGTGGGGGTATGTGCACATGAGTTGCTCACAGAGGCCAGAAGAGGATGTCAGATCCTCTGGAGTTGCAATTACAGACAGTTGTGAGCTGCATTTATGGGGTGCTGGGTCCTCTGCATATATATATATATATGTATATATGTATGTATTCTTATCCACTAAACCATCTCTCTAGCCTATGAGCTAATTTTTAAGACTGCAACAAACCAGGATAATGATACTATGCTATCACTACTGAGAAAGATCTATTTGGTACAAATTAACTGCTAGGTTTGAAGTACTCTATAACAATTTTTAATGTATCAATTTTAAAAATAGATTCACATGGAAACAAAAAGACTTTTAGATTCCTAACTGAAATACTTGCATGACTATTAAACTCAAAACCTCCAGAAAGAGGGAAATTTGTTTGTCAGTGTGTTGGTTGGTTTGTTTGTTTTCATGTATTTAAATAAGTAACTTGATCCCTGAGAAGGAGGAGGCAGAAATCAAAGGCCTGATTGTGCTGAATCCTTCTTTGTGGCCATTATTCAGCTGAGTTCTCAGCAGGCTGCAGTTGAAAGGAAAAGATCCAAGTTCGGCTTAAAAATCAGACTAAAGAGCTTGCTCAGCACCCTGCTCACATTGTGCTATTTGTATTCACCACCATGTAAAAGTCTTTGGATAGTAAATTGTATGCAGTGACCTCAGTCTTCCGGGATAGTCTCAGATTATAAGAAGCACCCCTCTGACTTGCTTATGAGGGGAGGAGTGTTTTTCATGGCTTTTCCTTTTCTTGAAAGACTCCCAGAACATCAAGATCCTCAGGTATAAATAAGACCCAGGGAAGAATGTCAGGAAAGCGCACTATTTTTCTTATTGGTTGGAAGAAAGAGAACAAAATTGACTATTTCTGGTGAGGACTCTTACTCCAAGAGGGACAACGGGCTTTTTGTCTTCTCCGTCTCACCATATGTGAGTGAAGTTATATGCACAACGTATTTGAAATAATATTCGTGAAATTTCCTAATCAAAAGACTCCTGTGGGGCGGAGATGCAAGATCATCAAAAGAATGACAACACTGATCAATAAAGGCAGGTCTTTATAAGGTTTAATAGAATTATATCTTTTGGTTATAATAGAATTTTATCGGTATAATAGAATTATACCTTTTGAGTATAGCAAGAAGTGATTTTGAAGCAGATACTGCAGAAGAATCACAAATCAAAATTAGACAAGATTACCCATTTCTCCTTGACAAGTTCACAGGTAGAGAGGGCATTTAGTCCTTGAGGCACGACAACCATGCCTATCGTCCAGCAATCCTGCAATCAGACCGGGCTCGGACGTAGAAACATACCCAAGACTGCGGCATGGAAAATATGCGAGCAAGCCTGTCTCCCCTCCCCCGCTCCGTTCCCGCGGGATTGGAGTAGCGCTGGGTCGCTGACGCCATCCTCACGCCTCTGCTTTGCATGGAGCATGCGCTTCTTCCTCATTTCCTCTCCTGGAGCTAGTGGAGTAAAGCTACGCCCAGGCCCGCGTCCGCCGGCGGCGCAGGAACTTCAGCACCCGCGGGGCGGACAGCGCCCGCCGCACCTGCTCACCTGCTCCGGGCGCCCAAAGGGCCAGCATCCTCCTGCCAGTCCCGCGCAACTGCCGCCGGGGGGCCGCCCAGATCCTCTCCCTTCCCACACCCGGGCTCTTGTCCCTTTCAGCTTCTTACTCCCCTTCTCATTCATAACAAAAGCTACAGCTCAGGGGCCCAGCGCCAGGCTCTTTCCAACAGAGCGCAGAGGAGCAAGAAAGAATGGGGTTTCTTTGGACCGGCTCTTGGATACTGGTGTTGGTGCTCAACAGCGGCCCAATTCAAGCTTTCCCAAAACCTGAAGGCAGCCAAGGTATGTGGACATTGCTCTGCTTTAGAGTTCTCTTTCATTTGGCCCAGCAAAGATAAAGCTTGATGTGACCCGTGAGCTCTAAATCGCCCTACCTAGTTTTTCTAAGCTGATCGTATGCGTGCATATTGGCAGAATTGTTTGTTTTGACTTCAGAGAACGAAGATGGATTTTTCTTTCTCCTTTAAAACAATAGAGCAATAACATGGTCTAATTTTGAAAAGGGGAGCGGGTACCTGTTCTTTAATGTGCTAGCAGTGATAATCCAAATAGTATATTTCCAATTGAAAAGAGCTAATAAGCCGAGAATTACAACTATATGTTAAATTTCTGATTAGAAAATAAAAGTGTGATTGCATTTAACTCAGGATATGCAGTAATATAATAAACATACCAACTTTGATACTCACCATGTATACAATTGATAATCATTGCTAATACAAATCTTATTTTATAGCCATCCGGAATTAGTTCTCCAAAAAATCTTTTTTCATTGTTTTTTTATTTTAATAAGAAACATATTTGACCCCCAAATGCACAATTAAATTTATATTTATGTGTATTTATTCTAGACAAATCCCTGCATAACAGAGCCTTAAGTGCAGAGAGACCTTTGAATGAGCAGGTAGGTCGGACGTAGAAGTATAACTTCTATGTTATCCTAGTCTCTGCTGTCACTTATTATAATTTCCCTCGGATATTTTAGCCATTTTACATTTATAAACCCCCAAGACATTAATAATAAATTGACAAAAATTAAGATGCTAATTTGTTCTGTGTTCTCACAATTAGTGCACTGAGTTCTGTTTAGCATATAGACTGAAGCGTGATGATCAGCCAGTGAGATCCAGACTGTAGCCACTCTCAGAAGACTGTCTAATTTACCAAAGTGTGTGCGTGGCCTGTTTCGGTTTGTTTGAGACAGCCTTGCTGGGTAGCTTTGATTGTTCTACGACTCTTGATCTTCCCACCCCTTCCTCTTGGGTGCTGGGATTATAGGCACACGCTCCCACACTTGGTTGAATATTTGTCTTTTGTCAATATCACAGGAGAAAGGAATTAACTGATTAAAGCACACCAGCCCTTTGTTTTGTCTCGTTTAATCCGTACAACGGTGCTTTCTGCCTGCATTTTACAAACAGAACTAAATCTCACAGAGAGTAAATCATTTGGCTCATATACTTGGTAAGCAGTGAAGCAATGATTTAAAAGTAGATCTGTCTCCTGTATGTTTCACAGATCGCTGAGGCAGAGGCAGACAAGATTAAAAAGACATACCCTTCAGGTAAAAAAGAAATCACACTACTGTTCAGTTACATATGTGGGTCACAGAATTCTAAACTAAAACGAATGTGTTGGGCTTGGAACTTTTCTTCCAGAAAGCAAGCCAAGTGAAAGCAATTATTCTGCTGTCGATAACTTGCATTTGCTAAAAGCAATAACAGAAAAGGAAGCAGCTGAGAAACAGAAGCAACCCATAAGGAGCTCCCCATTTGATAACAAGCTGAACGTGGAAGACGCTGATTCCACTAAAACTCGGAAGCTGACTGATGAGTACGATTCCACAAAGACAGGACTGGACCGCAAGTTTCAAGGTAAACAATTTAAAAGGTGCTTTGCTGCCTTTTCTTCTCATTTTGAGTTTCTCATTACATATTAAGCAAAGGTCACATACTTTCAAAATGTATCTAATACACTTAGTAACCTTTTATTTATTAAGTCCAAAACTGAGGTAAAACCAAAATTTACTGATAATGTACAAAAATCTAGAGTCTCTATTTTTCCCTTTAAAGTTTCCTTTACTAAAACAGGTGTGGCGGCCCAGGCCTGTATCCCCATCAACACTCGGGATGCGGAAGCGAGAGAGGTTCAGTCTGAGCTACACAGGGTACCAGGCCATCTAGACCCTGACTCTGGAAGAGTGAGAAAGCTGGCCATAGTGATTAGTTTTCCTTACTGATGCTTTAAAAAAAGAATTTAAAACCCCGATATCTGCATTTGACATTTTTAAATTCATTTTGCTATTTCTATTTATTTTAATTAGTAGTGTGAAATAAAATATTATTTCCTCAAATAATTAGATCAATTAAAATACCCCTCAACAGTAAAATGCCCACTATTTAATTATTGAAAGTTTCCTTCTCTTGGTTTTGATCATCTACCCAATCCACATCTGCATTTTAACCAAGACTTCTTTGAGTTACAGACTTACTTTCTTCCTACCTAACATCTTGCTTTGGGAGTTCCAGATGCACTGAAAACTGAGCATATCCCAGAGTGAGCTCATGATCTCTGTCCTCATCACAAGTTCTCTTTAAGGCGGGGAGGGTTGGAAGGGGCGGTCAGCAATCAGGATGTAAAATTAATTAATTAATTAATTAATTAATAGGAACTGTGCTGCTATTTATTCTTTTTTTTTTCCATGACAGAAATCTAGGACTAAACTATTTTTCTTTTTTTTTCCCTTACCTCTTCAATTCTAATCTTCCAAAGCTGACTCATTTTGCTTCTCATGCTATCTCCCAACTTTGTCTTTTTTTTTTACAAACAAAAAACTACTGTTCTCAGTCGCCACCAGCTTTACCCAATCTTGTCTCACTTGAGCTATAGAAAAATCTTCTACACATCTCCCAGCAACCACACCAGTGTTTTCAACCTACTCATGACGAGGCAGCTAGAGCGGAGGCTTTAGTTTACAAATCTGACATATTCCAATATGTGCACGCCATTCTTTGTTGAGGGTGCTCAGTGTCAAACTCAGGGCCTTGTGCATGCTAGGAAATCACTCTACCACTGAGCTCAACCACAGAGCCCTGGAGGTATAGTCTAAGCTATAGTCTAAGCTAGTCTTAAACTCATGATCCTCCTGCCTCAGTATTCTGACTACTGGGATTGCAAACATACGCCATCATGACCAGCATGCTGTTAGTTTTGTCCATTTGTTTTGAGTCAGGGTCTTTCATGTAGCTCAAGGCTGGCCTGGATCTTAGGAATGTAGAATGGCCTCTATGTTCAGATGCTGGGGTTACGAGTATGCAGTGAACATGCCTTCTTTATTTCCCATAAATCTCTTCAGTAGATTCTCATTTCTCTTGGGACCAAAATCAAAACCCTTCATATTGTCCCTGCCCTCAGAGTTACTGTCAATCACTTCTAGGTTGGTCTAGCACACGTGACCTGACAGACACCTTGCCCCTTGCCTTCACTGTGCTTCTTGTAGTTTGAACATTTGTATTTGTAGCCAGTTATGATTGTCTGTATCCAAAGCTCCATTGACAACCTCACAAGAACAGAGACCGACGTTATGGCCAGTGTCTGAACAGTCATTAATTGTTGGATGCGTCTATAAATGTGTGAAGAAATGAGAGGGTGTGTAAGAGAATGAGTGAACTGACACAAGTAGGCCTTGAAAAAGAGAATTTCCATTCTGCAGACCAGGGCTTAGAAGTGAGTACGGGCTTTCTTCTCTGTCCTGATTTTGTTTCATGGCAACGAGAGAATTATGCCGATTATCTCTGGGGCAGGGATTCCCAGTTAAATGGGACTTTCACAGAGCACCATGGTCTGAGGAGAGCTTAGAAGTGTATTATATGTGTCGGGTAGACAGAAGTCATGATTTATGTTTTGCTACTTGGCAAATTTAAATCTTGAATTCTACTTTTTAACCTAAGGTATGTGGACCAGAAGCACAGACACTAGGCATAACTGCATCAAAAACAAGTTTAATCACTCTAGTTGAACAGAACATTTAATTTAATAAAGTATAAAAATACAATGTTTGTTTGACTTGATTAGTCACACTGGCTGTAGGCGCCAGCAGAGACACGGATTTTTTTGGGACCTGACCACTGACTTGAGCAGCTACTTTCTAAATGATTCATTTTACTGCCAGCTCACAAGTTTCAAACTATAGGGCTGGTCCTTGTGGCTTTGGGCTTGTCCTATGATTTACTTTAACTTTATTTGAGATCCTAGAGAAACTGAGCCAAGGGTCTTAGAGAGAATGTTTTATGGGTGAAGGTCTCATTTCCTTTTGTAGTCTGCAAATCCTACAGGCAGAGGATTTGAACCCACAGAGCATTTGAGTAGAACATTAGAGAAGTGCAGACTTCATCCCAGAAGACAGAGAAGGAGAGAGACTCTTTGGCAGGCTATATCCTCGGGTCTAAGGCCACCCGTAAGGAAGCTCTAAATTCAAGATTCTTGCAGTTTCTTCTAAATGTGCTAATGCTTTAGGCTTCTTGGTGTGTTCACTACCAAGAATCGTTATCATATCATTCCTATCTTGCAAGCTCTGAGCTAGGTAATGAGCTCAGTGCGTCCAGGGAACGTGCTCAGCCCAATCATCGCTCTACCGGTGCTTAGCAGATAGTAGGGCTTGAATTCAATTTGACGGAAGAAATGAATTCCTGGTATTAAGTGAAATACTAGATACAGCCATCACCCTACTTCCAGTATCTGGCCCATATGAAGACTTATTTAATTTTACCAGAGAAATGAATTCCAGCTATTAAATGAGATGCTAGAGAGACAAGATGTGCCTGGGAAGATGATGACAGGGCACAGTCCTTTGATGTCTGTATAGAACTCCGTAGCTGCCTAAAGGCTTAAAATATGAATCCATGCTGACTTCTTTCTGAGGCTTCGCCCAGGGAGCATAAAATCCTCCTTTGTGCACAGTAGGAAAATCACCGTGAGCTATTCTGCTCATTTTCAAAGAGCTTGGAAGGAACTGCTGGAAGCTAAGGGCTCTGGCCAAGTGCTTCACTTTTAACTGCCCCTAGCAGAGTTCCACTGTGGAGACCCGAGTTCCGGGCTCGAGCGCCTGCAGTGGTGCAGCGGAGGAGGAGGAGGTTTCTGAGTTACCAGCCTTCTTCCCCATTGGGAAGTAAATGAGCTGAGAAACAGTCATCTAGGTTATTTTCCAGCTTCAGCGGGCAGCCAACATTCTTTCTTCCTCAGATCCTGAGGGACGAGTGGAGAGGGAAGTAAATTCTTCCACCTCTGCATAGACTGTTCCCCAGCGCCTAACTTGCAACCCACAAATGGAAAATTCAGACCGAAGCAATCGAGAGGCCGTGCTCCTGAGAAACAGAAGTCGACTTTCAACCAGCCAAGGGGGGAACTAATTTTGTGATTCTTGTCATCTGGCATTTGGGTCTCGAAGGCCTCACAGCTGAACAAGAGCTCGGCCTCTGTGTTCAATCACCACTTATCATAATATGCTTGTTTCCAAAAGAGGAAGAAGGGGTCTGCCCGAGGCGGCAGATGCCACCATCCCCACCGTCTAGAAGAAAGGCCACTCCATGGGAGAAATTTGAGTCCCCGAGGGCCTTGGAAGAAAAGGGCAGAATTGAGATAGAAATAAGTTGTTCTTTCTTTGAGAAAAAGTGATAAAGATTATTCATAGTGCCGGGCATAATGGCTCATGCATTTAATGTCAGCACTCTGGGGGCAGAAGCAGGCAGGTCTCTGTGAGCTCAAAGCCAACCTACCCAATGATACCCTTTCTCCAAAAATAAAAAATAAGAAGCGTTATTCATAGCATATCTGGCGAGGAATTCAATTTCCATTTTTTCCAGAAGATAATCACAGTCCCTTTAATTTAAAACAATCTGACTCTGCTGTGCATTTTATAATAGTGTGCTCATCCGTACACAGCCATATGAATCAAAAGGTGCGTGTAACGTCTGTTTCATCTGCTCCTCATGACAACTTCATGAAAATTTCACTAAATAGCTTTATTATTCATATTTACTTGTTTTATTGTTTTGTTTTCAGTACTGGGGCTTTACAAATGCTAGGCAAAGCACTCTACCACTGAGCTAAACATGAAGCCCAATACCCTTATTATTCTGTACAGTGACCCAATGTCTTATAAATAACAAGCGATATCACTGGCCTAAACTACCGATCTTCCCCATCTGCCTCTATGTGCTGGAGAGGGGAAAACCCTGAATTCCGTCTGCTCGGTGCGATCCAGAGTTCCAGGATTCTGAGGGCGGTACAGAGCTTCATTGCTCTCACCCTCTGTCTCCCTCACATTCTGTGCCATTATCATCATGGTCGTTTATAGTTTGGGTTTGTTTTGTTTTCTTTGAGACAGGAGCTCCCTCTGTAGCCCAGGCTAACCTCAAACTCAAGGCAATCCTCTTACCTCAGGCTCTCAAGTGCTAGGATTGCAGGGGTGATCCATCACACTGAGCCCCTTTCCCTCCTTCCTTTAGTCTGAAGTTAGGCTGCACTCCCAGGAAAACTAAGGACATATATTCTCTGCAAAAATTTGCATGTTGCTTGGGCAGATCTCTCACCTCATCTTAAAGTTTTGATTCCAAGCCCATAAAATAAGTTCCCTGTCTTTTGGCGACTGTGATTTAATCACATTAAGTTTTGTTACATAGAGCTTCTCTAGCTGCTAGTCATGACAGTACATGCCCATGATTTCAGCACTCCAGAGACAGAGACTGGGGGATTGCTCCAAGTTCCAGTCCAGCCAGGGTGACATAGTAGGATGCTATCTCTAAATAGATGGATGATTAATTAATTAATTAATTAATTAAATGTAATGAAAAAATTAAGTATTTCAAAAGGGATAGGTTATGAAATGATACGTAGACTAGGTCTGTCCTCACCAAGATGTGAAGCTGTGCGTGCTCTGTCTAGATGACCCAGATGGCCTTCATCAGCTGGATGGAACTCCTTTAACTGCTGAAGACATTGTCCATAAAATTGCCACCAGGATTTATGAGGAGAACGACCGAGGAGTGTTTGACAAGATTGTTTCTAAACTGCTGAACCTCGGCCTGGTAAGTTGTCCACTAAGAGTGCAGTCTGCAGTGCCCTAAGTCAAACCTCGTCATTAAAGTGACTGAATGCTTATGGCGCTTCGTGCTAGGCTCCGAAGAATTCCCTGGAGTTTTTCAGAAGAGCCAGAGAAGCACACACGCATCACACAAGCTGTTTGAGAGTCAGATGAGCTTGCCAGGGAATGTCTTGTGCTCAGCTGGAAGTCAGGAAAGACTTCAGAGGAAGAGGTGTTAGAAATGAGCTTAGGAGGAAGTGCTAGAACCTGCTGGATATAACCAGCAGAGACCGAGGATGTGTGCGGCAAAACCAGAAATAGCACGAGCAGAGACTTGCACTGTATGTTTGAGGAACTCTGAGCAATTAAAGCAAGCCCAGTCTCGGCTTGGCAGTTCAGCCCAGACACAACCCCAGCAAAGTTTACCACGGTTCTTACTTTACAGTTACAAGGGATGTATAACTAACCATGTGACCTACAGCTGTGGAGCAGCACCCCTCCCCCCTCCTCCCACTTACTCTCTAAGGAAGCATCCGTAGGGTTTCAGAAAGTAGCACTGACAGCTTTCGTGAATAGCCTAAAGACACTTCTTCCTGGAAGGCCGGGCAGTCATGGTCCCAGCCTACATAAGACAGGATTGTCTGTTGCAAAGAGAAGTTTCCTTGATCAGGGCTGAAGACTGCACTCATCTGTGGGAATAAGGACAAATGTTTAGACTGTTGTTAGGAATCGTGTTGGCTGGGTAAAGTAGTGGTTGTAGATTTCCCTCCAGGGTCCACGTCAACACTATCACTGAGTAGCTAGGTTTCCAGCACCAGGCATGGTTTCACTTTTGTTCAGCCTTAAGTCTGATTAGAAAGCTTATGGTTCTGTGAAGGCATGTGTGCCACTACTGCCTTCATAGGGTAAGCATGCCATGCTGGTCCTCGACGGAGTTTGTAGGAGTCCTCGTGAGTAGGACTGTCAGCAGCTTGGACTTTGGGTGCTTGCATAGTTAGTGTCTGTATGTTCAACTGGGTTTTACATCTGATCTTTTTTTTTTTTTCCTCCTTTTTTACTTTTGATACTTTATATACATTTCCAATGTTTCCCCTTTTCTGAGTCTCCTCTTTGTATACCCCCCATCCCCTCCCCAACCCGCCTCTAGGAGGGAATTCCACCTCCCACCCC
>CM052706.1:43341697-43356047 GCA_028551405.1 Uromys caudimaculatus
AGTCTCCACACACATGCAAATATACATATATTTATGCACACTCCCCACATACATACAAACATGCATACATATATACACACCCCCCACAAACATGCAAACATGCATACACATATGCACACTCACACAGGAGTTTCCACATACATCCAAACATGTATATACATATACGCATACAAAAAAATTACACAAGCAACATTTCATCAAATCTGTTACTATTTAAAAATGCATCTTTTGATGTACCACTGAAGCCATCAAAGACCGTGGAGACTCTAAAATTAAAATGTTCCTCTTGGTATCAAAGAAATTCATCACGTACCAAAATGCATTCCAAAGCAGGTGCAAATTGCAGACACACGGCTTTGGCGGGTTTACATCATCACTTCACGTTTGTATCAGACTTCTGGTCCTAGCCAGCACTGTGCTGTTCCTAGACTGTCCCATTCCAGGGTGACCCACCCAGTGAAGCCTGGAACCCTGATGTTTGCAGAGGGAAGGGCCAGGGACAAAACAGCACAAAGAGTGTAAGTCTCTGGTGCTTTCTTCTGCCTCCAAGCAGTTAGGGGCCCCACGTGGTAATGAGTTCTGCTCCTCAGCTTCCTTACCTGCTCTGCTTGGCATGTGTGGGGTGGGTGTCTCTCAGTGCCTATGGAGGTCTAGGTGCTTCTGTCATGCCATGGCTGCAGCTGTGTAGACAGGAAAACTTACTACAGTTCTGACCTTTAGCCTCTGCTGCCTCCCTGTTTGTGAGAGCCTGGTTGACCTAAATCTCATTCTAAAACCCAGGAAAGGAAATACCTGTGTGATTTGGTAATGAGGGGGATGACAAGATCTTACATAACTGTGTTGTTGACTTGTCTGTTGCTGGGTTAAAATACCTCGACCAAAAGCATCTTACAGAAGGAGCTAATTTAGGCTCACAGCTCCAGAGGAAGAGTCGAGAGATGTACGGTACCGGACAGCTAAGGCAGGAAGCTGGTTAATCGTATTTAATCCACCCATAGAAAACAGAAAATAAGAACCTCAAGTCAGGCAAGGCAATCAACACTGAGTCTGCCCCAGTGACATACTCCCTCTAGCAAGGCTAAGACCTTAATGATCTAAGCACCACCAACGGGGATCAAGTGCTGAAATTCATGAGCTTCTGGTGGGCATTTCTCATTTAAATCACACACTTCTTGGTTTTTGTTTTTCAAAACAAGGCCTCTGGTAGCCAAAGCTGGCCTTGGACTTGCTATATAGTAGAAGATGACATTGAACTTCTGCTCCTCCTGCCTCTACCTCCCAGGTGCTGAGATATATAGTCCTAAAGAAAAAAAGAAAAAAGAGGTGTGCTTTTGAAAAAGTAAATCACAAACTGGGCACTGTGTCTGTGATGGTTTAAATGAAAATGACCCCCCCTTGGTTCATAGAAAGTTGCACTATTAGGAGGTGTGGCCTTGTTGGAGTAGGTGCAGCTTTGTTGGAGGAAGTCTGTCACTGGGGGGGTCAGGCTGTGAGGGCCTCTAGGGCTTAAGCTCTGCCACCTTCAGGAGACAGTGTCTCTCTGGGCTGCCTTCTGATGGAGATGTAGAATTCCTAGCTCCTCCAGCACCATGCCTGCCTGGACGCTGCCATGCTTCCCACCATGATGATAATGGACTCTGAACCTGTAAGCCAGTCCCATTTAAATGTTGTCCTTATAAGAGTTGCCTTGGTCATGGTGTTTCTTCACAGCAATGGAAACCCTAACTAAGACATTGACCATTCCTGATTTAGCAGCAACACCTTCTGGAAGTTTGCTTAAAATGCAAAGCTTGGATCCTCACCCCAGACCTGAGTGTGAACAACTCCCTGTGAGCCTCAGGGGCTGCACATACATTAAAATTTGCTAAGCCCTGGTCTATGAGCCTTTTTCCTCTGTTGGTCACATGTGAGAGTATATTCCCCAGGATTGTGGTAGAGAGATAATATGGCACCCAGAAACATTTTAAACCGCACAGTATGGCCCAAACCCAGAACTTCCTATCCTTCAGTGTGAAGATCAAAGCTGGGAATCTGCTTACTACATAAACCATCTCTTAATGATAAACACTATGATGGGATTTTTTTTCCCGATCTTTGCTCACAATGCTCTAATAATATTTTCTAGATTACGACCTTTCAAAAATGAGGGACTTTATCAACCAACAAGCTGATGCCTATGTGGAGAAAGGCATCCTCGACAAGGAAGAAGCCAATGCTATCAAACGCATCTACAGCAGCCTGTGAAGATGGCAGGCAACCCGAGCCTTCCAGCTGTTCCAGCGAAAACGATATAGCTTAAAAACTAATTCAGCGGTTAAGGACTTACCAGCCCAGGAGTGTTAGGATGTGCTGAATTTATAGTAGTTAATCCCTTAGAAATGAGTAAAAATAGAGCTCTCTTGCCATAAATACCTTGTGAAAAGTAAAGCTGTATAGAAGCTGAGGTTTTTCTCTATAGAATCCTTATCTCCTCTTGGATTTACATTTTATAATCAGAGAAGTGCTGCCCTGGAAAAGACTCTAATGAACATAAATCTCAACCCACTTCCTACTGTCTTCAGCCCCTTGAAGATCTGAGAGGCCCTGTTGCGGCATGCTAGACACCTGAGCACCTCACTGGATGTTTGTCATATGCTGTTTCCACTAGTCATTCTCTGTTGGGCACGGAAATAAACCCACCTCTCTTCATATCCTTGAAGCTCTGAGAACAGCTGCTTTTAATTTTTTTTTTAATTGAAATAGAATTATACCGCTTTCTCTCTTCCCTTTCCCTCTCTGTAAAACCTGGTGTCACAAAAGAGGAGGTTGAATGGGGTATAAGAGTCACTGAGTTTAGCCTGGGAATATAGCAGTGGCAGAACGCTTGCATAAACACCTGAATTTAATCCTTAGGACTAGGTGTACACACACACACACACACACACACACATTCACACATGTGCACACAGATACTCACACCTATGTGTGCACACACATACACACACTCACATATACACACATACTCAGACACACATGCACACAGACACACACACAGAGTAAATGTCACTTTAATTTCCTCAGATGAAGTGATGAGAGCCAAACCCGGGCCGTGTGAATATGTGGCCCAGGTCGAGCCCAGAGTGCTCCCTTCTCTGTTCTAACTATCCCTAAGCATAAGCCTGGAAGCTTCTAGTCTTTGTAAAACTAATCTTCCAAGTCGACTGACTCAGTTTGGCTTCTCTTGGCCTCTGACTCAATTGTTCTGCCTGGCCTCATACTAACTCTGGCAGTATGTTCTAATCTTCTGGCTCCTTCTCATTCTCTGGCTTATTCTGCCTTCACCTGTATCTAGGTTATTCACTCTGTAACCTGTCTCTGTAAAACTGTCCCAGTAAAATACACACACACACACACACACACACATACACACACACACACACACACACTACACCACCCCTTTTTTTCCTCTCTTTCTCACTGCTCTTAAGTAGCTTCTCTTCCTTCCTCATGTGAGTTGAGTGTATCCTATCTCTGATTCATTCTGTCCAATCTTTTTCTGATTCTTCACTTTGTGGACCCCTCAATTAGATGTCACTTTCAAACATGGCTGCTTCCTTCTACAAACTACTGTTAGGGATAATAGGTATCCAACCAGATCATACTATAATCTAGGTGTGTCTGCATTCCAGCCATGTCATACCTTTGGATGTGATCTCCTACCAGAGAAGCCATGTTGCTGGATTAAAGTTCCTCTATAACAGACAGACATACACACACAGACACATACACACAGACACACACAGATACACACATGCACAAACACACATACACCAAACACACACAGTTACACAGATACACACATAGACACGCACATATAAACAGACACACATATATATGCATGCACACAAACACACACACTTACACACAGACACAGAGATACATACCCACCCACAAATACACAGAAACATGCATGCTTACACACAGACACACACATACAGACACACACACACATGCACATATACAAACACACATAGACATGCACACACAATTGAATTTATCAACAATTTACTCTCTACTTATATTTCTCTCTCTTTTTTTTTTTTTTACCTTTTTGAGTTTTCAGACATCTATTGTTCACTCAATAAAGAGAAATATTCATATAGTTAAGAAGCCAAGTGAGTTCACACACTGTTCAAAAACAAGGTCAAAGCTTATGCTAGACTCCAGTCATCTAAACTGAATTTGACTTAGTCGTGTTATCTTGCCAGAGAGCAAAGGACCAGGCAGCCTGATAGAAACAGAGATAAAAATCACCCGAAGGAAAAAGGCTAAGAACCTTAGGTTCCTGCAACTTGTCAGTTCGCTGCCGCCACCACCACAAACACAAGCCTGAAAACAAACCACAGAGCCCAGTGATGCTCTTAGGACATAGGTGCTCCCAAGTCAGTGGTAGCATTGGAATACGTTACCCGACTCATTGCATAAATATGTTATATATGCTCACCTGGAACCACAAACGTAACCAGCTTTGTGAGTTGGCTGCCCTTACTTCCTGTGACCTGGTGGTGCCTACACTGCTGTTCTGAAGCCTCTCTCATGCTCTCAGTAACACTGGGTTTTCATAGTTAGAAGATAGTTCTTCCTGGAGAGGTCCAGAGGCAAGCAAAACACAAAACCTGCTGGACACACGAACAAATCTCTCCACCTGTTCTAGAGAAACCAGGACCCAGCCACAGGTGAGCGTGGAGAGAGAGTTCAAAACACCTTGGCCCAAACTGTATTTACCGAAGCACAATGACGCAAACTGTTTAATGAACCATTTGTGCTAGCCCGACCGACTCTGCTTTGACTATGTCACATAGGCTGTATGGACCTCAGACAGGAAGCTGGTTAGGACTGCATCATCTTAGCCAAACACTTTTAAAAAGCATACCTGAGTACCTATGTGGGATTTTTTTTTTTTAATTTTTTCTTTATTTTGTTGTAGTCTTCATTAGTGTCTCCTAGTAACCAAGACAGAAGGAGCACGCTTAATCCTGTTTTACAAAGAGCATCCTTTCACAGAGGGATCAGGGACACTGGATAAGTTCAAAGTCACAAGGTCAAGAAGTGGTGAGATTGGTGCAGAAGCCAGGTTTGACAGTCTAGGTGCTCTCTACGGGGTCTGGCCAAGGTACTTCTGAACTCTATCCATGAGGCAGATGCAGGAGGGATTCACAGTTGATGCAAAACTGGGCTACAAAGCAAGCCAGTCACAAAAGAAAGCAAACAGAAGTGGCCAACCATGTGACAAAAGCCCATGAGCCCCACTCTGACAGAGTGAGGCAGGAGGATTCCAACCCAGAGGCTGCAGGGAGTACATAGCAACTTCCAGTTTCAGGCAGCCTGGCCTAGTGTGGCTCAGAAGGCTGAGGCAGGGTTGGTGGCGTTGGAGGCCAGGCAGGGCTACATAGCAAGTTCTAAGTCAGCTCTAGAGGAACCAGTTTTGGCTCAAGACACCCTAGACCAAGTTCTCAGCACAAAGGAGATTTGCCCCAGAGGGACAGCCGGCAGGGAACAAGAGACAAAGACAGGAGACAGAGGATGAGGGAGAGGGGAAGGGGACAAGGGAGAGGGGAAAGAGGTATTTGTCTGGACACACACACACACACACACACACACACACACACACACACACACACACACGGAGCTGCCTCTGGAGAGAGGAGACAGACCTAGCATGTAGGAAAACGGCAGTTTGTGAAGATAAACAGTGTTAGGATGCCTGTTTCATTTTGATTGGACAGGTTAATTAAGTGAGCCAAAGGGGGCTCTTATTGTGGGACTTCAATACTTTGATAGCTGGACCTTGGTAGTCAACCTCAAAAGGAGGAAGTGGCCAAATAAGGGAATGGACCTTGGTGGCGAGCTTTAGGAATGTCATCTAATGGTTTTAGCAAGGCAGAGGGAATTGGGGAGAAGGGCAAGGCCAGCCAGGGCCATGTTTGTCATGCTCAGGCTGGCTAGAGTCCCTTCAAGCCAGGGATATAAACAAAACCCTGTCAAAACAAGCAAACAAATCCCTCTAGTCCAGTACAGTTAAACTGTGGCTACAAAATTACTGAATATTTGAAGATGAGAGATATTTTAGCTAGAAACTTCTGACAGGGAAAAATAAAACACTTAAGAAATATATTTGAGCCTATGGTCATAATTTAAAATATGAGCTTTTGTGATATCATCAATCTTTACCAAATTAAATCATTTTCTGCTGAGCATAACCATATTTTTTATTATTCCAATAGCCCACAGTAGCTTGCTTGGGCCTCTCCTGTTTTCCTTTTTGCTTTCTCCTTTTCCAATTAAACCTCCACAGCTCACATGACAACAATAGCAGAAACAATAAAGTAGTGTCTGGAGAATTCTGAGCTGGGAAGATGGCCTCATGGGCGAGCTGGGGTAACTGAGGTCAGAGAGCATGGGAGCTGGGAGTGTGGCTCAGTGGATAGATCTCTTTCTAATCAAGTTCAGATCCCCAAAACCCACATAAGATCCAAGCAGGACATGCTGACTACCTGTAATCCCAGCACCCATGAGGCAGAGGCAGGGATCCCTGGGGCAAACCGGATAGCCAGCCTAGCTGGAATTGGTGAGTTCCAGGTTCAGGGAAAGACTCTTGAGTCGATAAATAAAATGGAAAGAGATAGAGGAAGGTGTCAACTTCTGGACTCCACATGTGCATAGGCAAGCACACATATGCATGCAGAGAGAGAGAGAGAGAGCGAGGCCCTGTTTCAAGGGTGCAATGAGAAACAAGACATAAAGTACTATGTTAAGTGAGAAACAAACCAGCAAGACAAGATCAGCTTCCAATCCCCATCATGGCACCGGTGGATCATGACACCTGTGGGTCCCCCACCCCGGGGACTTATATATATTTGAGCATGTTAGAACTCCTTTGGAAGGATTAGAAAGGTGTGGCCTTGATGGAGGAGATGTGTCACTGGGGGAGGGCTCTGAAGTTACAGAAACCCACACCACTCCCGGTGTGTACTCTCTGCCTTATGTTTGTGGATCAACTTGTGGCCTCTCAGCACTGGTTCCGAACTGTGAGGACCATGTTCCCCGTCATAATCATCATGGTCTCACCACCTCAAACTGTGTGGGGCAGTGACCTGTGACAGGCAATCTGATACCCGGTTGAGCTCAGGCAAAAAAAAATTCTGGGAGACCCCGTATTTTTTTCACAAGGGACCGAACCATATTTTTTAGCCGATGCTCCCGGAAGACTCCTGTAAAACCAGTCACAGCCTTTACAACCCCTGTATAGAGAGAGGCCTGGCATGTGAGATTTGTCCCGTAGAAAGCAACCCTGAGTCCCAGGCAAACAAATGAGGCACCAAAAGGTTCCCAAGCTGGGCCAATGGAAAGTATCGGCTACCAAACCTCTGTCTCCTCCTAGAACAATATAATAGAGCACCCTGACCCGAGTAGTTCTCTCTCTCTCTCTCTCTCTCTCTCTCTCTCTCCCCCCTTCTTCTCCACCCGCCTGCCCTGTCCACTCCCATGCGTGCTGCCTACCATCCAGAATGAATAAAGGTGAAAACTACTTTGGTGTCAGAGAACTTTGTCTGAGAGACGTAAACACTTTCGGCCCAGTAAGAGATCCGCTCTCCAGGCCAAACAGTGGGACACACCGACAGCGGCAATGGCAGTGGCTACAGGTACCTACGGCCAAGACTTGGCGCGGGGCGGAGTGTGCTCTGAGCACAGCGGAGCTGGACTCTATCTGCGCTCCTTCCCTAGGCCACGGTAGCAGCCCTGCCGGACGGAGGGCACTGTACACGGAGGCGGGACGCAGAGGCGCCTGGGTGGGGACGGCCACCACATCAGGCCTGGAGCAGAAGAGCGCCTGAGGCTGCTGGCGCCTGCGACTCTCCCCATCTCTAGCCGCCAGGACCTGACTCGATTCAGGGTGGGCGCACCTGCAGGCAGGTCTTAAAGAGATCTCGCGACTGGAGCGAGAAAGCGCCAAAAGTGGCCAGCGCTCCCTCACTTGCGCTCCCGAAACGGAGCCAGGGGACCCCGCCCACGCCTGCGTTTCTCCCAGCGCAGCGGTACAACAAAACTGTAAGTCCTGAATAAGCTCTTTTTTCTCTAAGTAGTCTTGGCCATGATGCCTTAGCACAGCAAGCAAAGAGTAACTAAGACAATGATGTTCTGGTACTGCAGGCTCTGTTACACTCACAGCCCAGGGCCCCTGCTCCTGATGAGTATAGGAGCAAACAGTGAGAAAGAAAGTAATAGAGAAGACGAAAGAGGGCAATGAAAACAGAGAAACAAACTCCATTTTACTCCACAGGGACCAGACTCTCTGGGCGATGTCGAGGAGAGGTAATTAAGTGAAATTTCTGTGGAAACCTAAAGACTTATTTAACCCAGCAAGTGAGAAGATGTCAAGACTAAAAATGTATCAACTGTCACTGGTATGTTGCTTAAAGTTTGCTGTTGTAATTCATAGGTATAATAAAAGGCAAGATGAATTAAATGAGACAGAAAGCTAACTTTTCATTCAATGGGCACAGCAAGGATACACTGAAAATGAAGTGACACAGAGATACAATGTCAACAGAATCCCGCCTGATGTGGTTTCATTTGTTCTTCTGGAAACCCAGCACTTGGAAGGTAGAGGCAGGTGGATCAGGAATTCAAGGTCGTTCTCAGATACGCAGTGAGTCCAAGGTCAGCCTGTACCACGTGAATCCCTATCCCCTGAACAAAAACCAAATCGAGGAAAATCAATCTGATTTCCTCATTTTGAATAAAAGAAATGAAGGCTCCTGTGTGAAAACATAGTTTATTTTCTCATCCAGACATCTGTAGTTTACTTTTACAAAATAGCAGACAAAATTTGGTTCTTTACATTAGTACAGAATATGTGATATTGAAATATATATTCTAGCACTTGAGTTATAAACACACAGCAAACGCATTATCACTTTACACTCATCTTGTTTCCCATACATCTAGGATCCCATCAGGAAATAAACATAGCTTTTGGCTTAAATATATAAAGAGTCTCTGATGCTTTTTGTATCTACAAAAGCCAGTCTAAAACTACCACCATCTACAAAAGAGATAGGTTTTAGAATAAATAGTTTTGCTATCATGCCATAACAAGACTTAACTATAGAAAGCCAGGAGCTGATCACTTCAGGGCAGCTGCAGTTGGTCTACTTAACTGTGGCTCGAAGGTTCGCTACGGGAGTTCAGGAGCAGCGTTGCTTCTGACCCAGAGCCAGTGGATTCTTTAGGGTCCAGCCATCTTGTGATCTGGATTAGTCTGTTGGCCAGTCACTAACTATGATAAAGAGAAGCAGCATAGGGACTGTCTTCATCCCTGAAAAAAAGAAACACAGCAGAAATCAATGTTTACAACTGTATTCAGAAACAAACACATATAACTTATTATCTGCTTGCCAAAGAAAAGCAAAAATATACCAACAGAACATTACATGTGCCCTGGAGGCCAGGTGAACCGGCACACTTGTTCAGGCGCAGCTTCCTTCTCTCTGGGATTCTCAGTTACTAAAGAGTAGCATCTACTTACATAATATTTAAGCATATTAAAGATACACTAAATTATATTTTTATTCTAGTATTTATTATTATATTAAATTATATTTATTATTAAATTATCTATGTCAGATGGGAGGCTGAAGCAGAGGAATGGTAAGACTTTGAGGCCAGCTGAACTACAGGGAGACACTGACTCAAAAATAAATGAATAAATAAAATTAAAAGAATGTGAGGTCCCTAGAACAAATGGCATATATTATAAAATAGAAATTTAAAAATGAAGACTAAGAATTCAACATATTAGCCATTAAAAAAAAAAAGGCAGTGGTTGAACCTAGGCACCAATTCTATTTACAAAAAAATAGCAAACAAGTTAAAAAGGAAACAGCAGTTTGTGTCCCTTTGTGAAATCATAAAGGAAGAAGGACACAATTATACATAGAGAGAAAGGTTTGCCTTAGTGTCAAATTTAAAGGGTTCATGAGGAATCTTAACACAGGGGAATCCTGGGTAACAAACAGCAGCTGTCTCACACGTCTTCTCCAGGGCACTGCTTCCCTTGAAGATGTCAAGAGATGCTCTAGTTCCAGTTGCTACCTCAAACTGCTAGCCAGACAGTAACACGAGGCAAAGAAGCAAGCTTTTTATGCTAAATAACAGAGACAGAGGTGAGACAACAGACAAAGCCTTGTGTATCGAGAACCAGCTCTGTTTAGATTTCATGTATCAAATGTCATAGATCATAAATCTAGGGCTGAGGAGATGCTGTCCATAAAGTGCTGGTGCAGTTATAGGGACCTGAGTCCAAGCCCCAGAACCGACATAAAAAGCCAATCACAGGAGCAAATTCATACCAATCCCATGCTGGTAAGGCCAGGGCGATCCCTAGACACCAACCAAGCCTACTGAGCAATCCCAAGAGACTCACTCTCAAAAACCACAAGAGATACAGGGTCCTGAAGACCAGAGTCCAGTGTTGACCTCTGGCCATCACTCTCCCATGCATGCGCACAACTGCACACACATGCAACTGCACGCACACATACACACACACACACACACACACACACACACACACACACACACACACATACACTTTCTACAGTTAAGATAGTTTTTCAAACAAGGGCATCTTAAGAGTATTGGCACAGACGGTGACACCATACCAGGAACCTTCACCTGTTCTCCTCTTTGAGTTTCCTGGCTGCCTGTGTTGATAGTTTAATCTGTAAGTCAAGTCTTTGCAGGAAATCTCTGGCAGACACTTCTTCAGGCTGCACAGGCTTGGGGTCCAGGTCCTGAGGACTGGGAGGGGGCAGTTCTTCCTCAGACACTACAGGCTCCTCTTCGTGACAAAAACTGCTGTCAACAGTCTCATTGTCTGGAGAATCAATGGAGTTAAGTCCATTAAACACCAAAGGCTTCTCTGATAGAATTGGGACGCTCAGCGTTTTCTTCAGAAATATACAGTCATTGGTAAACAGCTTGTTGGCCCTTTTGATCTGTTCCATCTAAAACACACACAGAAAAAGAAACACAGACTTATATACAACCAAGTTCCAGAGTTGAATTACTATAAGTGTGGAATTGTACTTATTCATGAGCAATTGTGTGCAGTGGTGTTAGAGCAGCTCGGCCCACACTAGAGTCAGTTAGGAAGAGGGATCTCAATAGAGAAAATGCTTCCAGAAGATCTGCCTGTAGACAAGCCCGGCAGTGCATTTTCTTGATCAGTGATTGACATAGGCGGTCCAATCCCACAGGGGTGGTGCCACCCCTCAGCAGGTGGTCCTGGGTGATAGAAAAAAAGCAAGCTAAGGAAGTGATGAGGAACAAGCCAGTAAGCAGCACTCTTTCATGCCCCTGCATCAGCTCCTTCCTTAAGTTCCTGGCCTGAATTCCTTTGATGATGCACAATAAACTGAAATAAACACTTTCCTCACCAAGTTGCCTTTTTTTCCATCAACATAATATTTTTATTAATTACTTAGGAATTTCATACAATACACTTCGATCACTCTCACTCCCCCGTCTTCCCTGGTCACCCTCCCACCCTTGCCCTGCCATCCACAAGACAAAACAAGTCCAATTTCTGTTACCCATATATCCACTGGAGCGTGGTTAAACTCCCAGTGGCCAGCCCCAACTGAGTCGGGCCATCCCCTACCCCAGGTTCTCCACACCCCCATCATCAGTCAGGCCTCGTCAATAGCTTCGTGTTTGGACTGTTTCTTTTGGGGGGTTAGGGAGAGGTTGTCACAGAGGCCTTCAATGTCTTTCCTTCTCAGTTATGAGTCTGCAGTCACCACTGCAAAAGAAGCCTCGTTGCCCGTGGTAGCTGGCGGCAGCTTCCCACGGGGTTTTCTGCAGCAGCATGGACCGTGCACGTGAATTTCGCCTCTGGCAGCATCATGGACTCAGACCTCAGCATGGCCTCCGGCATGCATCCGCGACTTGTGGCATGATCATGGAAGTCTTTTGAGTCTAGCTGGTTTGTGTATCAACTTGATACAAGCTAGAGTCATCAGAGAGGAAGAAGCCACAGTTGAGAAAATGCCTCCATGAGATCCAGCTGTAAGGCATTTTCTCAATTAGTGATCAATGGGGAGGGGCTCAGCCCATGGTGGGCGGTGCCATCCCTGGGCTGGAGGTCCTTGGTTCTTTAAGGAAGCAGGCTGAGGAAGCCAATAAGCTGCACTCTCCATGGCCTCTGCATCAGTTACCTGCCTCCAGGTTTCTGCTCTGCTTGAGTTCCTGTCCTGACTTCCTCCAATAAACTACGATCTGGAAGTGTAAGTCGTCCAATAAACCCTTTCCTCCCCAACTTGCTTTCTGGTCACGATGTTTCGTTGCAGCAACAGAAACCCTGACTAAGGCAGAGACTTGATCCAGAAGATGAACCGTTCCTCATCTCAGATATCGTGTTGCTGCTCCAAGTCAGGGTGATCGTGAGCAGTGCATCTGGAGACAGAACCTGCATGAGCTCCAGGTTGCAACACCCCATCCTGCCCTCAGCACCATCCTCCCCATCCTCCCCATCGGCACTCTGAACATAATCCTGCTTGCAGTTAGCGGGCAGTAGTACCACTTCCCCCTAGCCCTGCAAGTTACTTTTGATCATAGTCTTTTATCACAGCAATAAAAACTCTAACTAAGGCAATGCTTTCTCTGCATTCAATGGTCTTTCCCTCTGCAGATAACTCCTGCTATTTCAAGGAGGAGCATGAAAGTCATTTCCTCCTACACAAGCAGATTTATTGTGTTTGTTTTGTTGGGGGCTTTTTGTTGTTGTTTTGTAAGGGTTTTTGTTTATTTGTAACAGGGTCTCACGTCATACAGTTTGGCCTTGAAGTCACTACATAGCCAAGGATGACTCTGAACTTCTGACTTTTCTATCTGCCTCCCTAGTGCTGACATTATGTGACACCATACCTGGTTTATACGTTGCTGGAGATCAAATCTGGAGCTTCATGAATGCTAGGCAAGTTCTCTACCAACTGAGCTACATCCCCTGCCCTCTACTGGCAGCTTTTAACATATATTATTTCCTCTACAAGGCACCTTTTGCTATCCGTAGTCCTAAATCCCTGACCTATAAAGATGTAGAATTGTATCACTTATTTATTTTTATTTAAAAATACATTATTTATTATTTTATTGTGTATATGGGTGCTTGTTTTGCCTGTGTGCATGTCTGTGTACCACATTCATGCAGTTCCCTTGGAGGCCAGAAGAGAGCATCAGATCCTGTGAAACTAACATTACAGAGGTTATTAGCCACCATGTGGATGCTGGGAATCAAACCCAGGTCCCCTAGAGGACAGCCAGTGCTCTTAACTGCTGAATCATCTCTCCAGCCCCTTTACTACTTACTTTATTCTAATTTGAACATTTCTGTTATCTGGCTTTAAAAAAAAAGAAAGTCTATTGATACAATTTTACTTGTTGAAGAATCCCTCTATCTCTGGAATTCTGCTTGGTGAATTAATAGACCCAGGAGGTGGTAGAGGCATGTGTGTAAACAGAATGTCAAAGACTGCTGCAGCTATTGAGGCAGCTTCATATTGAAAGTGGAATCTGGTTCTGATCCCTTTGACTTCAGATGGGCCTTAAAGAATCAGCATCTGAGGGCCGGGTAAGAACAGGAGACAGAGACATTTCACTAAGACTGTGTCACTTTTTACCCTACGGAGAGTGAATGCTCACTTTAGAGTTACCAGAGATCGTGCACATGTGAGTGGCAGGTGGACCCGGTTTATTATCTCCAACCCTCACAGCCTATGGAAGCCTTCCCCACCCACAGCGGGGGAAAGAGGGAAATGGAGACTAGGACATTCAGATCTCCTATAACCCTCACACCAGCTCTGCAAGCCAGATCTTTACAAACGAGAAGACAGGAGAAAATGGCCCAAGCCCCAGTGAGGGCTCACACTAATTGGCTCACTGCTCGGTAGGTACATCTCTTGCTACTCAACTCTGTTATGGGATGCCCACACTTCCCCATACTAATCTGTGAACTTGCACCATGATAGGATAGGCACCCCACAAGCACCGTGAGGCTCATTTACATAAATCGTTCTAGTGAGTTACAGACAAAAAGTTTAGAGAGATCACAAAACAGTCTGACTGGCTTGGTTCAAGCCTTTAAATTGATTCTGAGTGGGCCGGGCAGTGGTGGCTCACGCCTTTAATCCCAGCACTTGGGAGGCAGAGACAGGTGGATTTCTGAGTTCGAGGCCAGCCTGGTCTACAAAGTGAGTTCCAGGACAGCCAAGGCTATACAGAGAAACCCTGTCTCGAAAAACCAAAAAAA
>CM052706.1:43356547-43372192 GCA_028551405.1 Uromys caudimaculatus
CATGTAATAAAGACACATGCTTCACTATGTTCATAGCAGCCATATTTATAATAGCCAGAAGCTGGAAACAACCCAGATGTCCCTCAGCAGAGAAATGGATACAGAAAATGTGGTACATTTACACAATGGAGTACTACTCAGTTATTAATAACAATGACTTTATGAAATTTGCAGGCAAATGAATGGAACTTGAAAATATCATCCTGAGCGAGGTAACTCAGTCACAAAAGAACGAACATGGTATGTACTCACTGATAAGTGGATATTAAGCCCAAAAGTTCGGAATACCCAAGTCTCACTTTACAGTAACTGCTGGACTGAGAGTGAGGTCCCAGATGGAGGAGTTGGAGAAGGGACTGAAGGATCTGAGGGAGTTTGCAGCCCCATGGAGGGAGCAACAGTGCCAACTGGCCTGACCCCCGGTGCTCCTTGAGACTGGACCACCAAGCAAAGAATACAAATGGAGGGACTCATGGCTCAGACCACATATGTGGCAGAGGAGGGCCTTGTTGGCCATCAGGGGGAGGAGAGGCCCTTGGGCCTGAGGGTGTTAGGGGCCCCAGTAAAGGGGAATGTCAAAGTGGGAATACAGGAGTGGGTGGGCAGGTGGGTGGGAGGTGGAATACCCTCATAGAGGCGGGGAGAGAGGGAGGGGATAGGGGGTTTCCAAAGAGGAGACCTGGAAAGGGGGAAACATTGGAAATGTAAATAAAGTATCAAAAAATTAAAAAAAAAAACTCATGAACTTTCATATGGACTGACCAAGGTGGGTTTCTTAGTTAGGGTTTCATTGCTATGAAGAGACACCATGCCCAAGACTACTCTCATAAAGGAAAGCATTTCACTGGAGCTGGCTCACAGTTTCAGAGTTTTAGTCCATTATCATCATGGTGAGAATCATGGCATTGTACAGGCAGACATAGTGCTGGAGGAGCCAAGAGTTCTCCATCTTGATCCAAAGTCAGCCAGGAGACTGTGTGACGCACTGGTTGTAGCTTGAGCATATATGAGTCTTCAAACCCCACCTCCACAGTGACACACTTCCTCAACAAAGCCACACCTACTCCAACAGTGCCACTTCCAATAGGCCAAGCATTCAAACACATGAGTATATGAGGGTCATTCCTATTCAAACCACCACAAGGAGAGAGAGAAAACTCACATAGAAGTGATTAAAACTGGGAATAAAAGAATATCAATACTTACCTTATTGAAATAAAAGGAACAATAAAGGCATATTATGAACAACTAGGCTAATAATTTAGATAACTTAAATGAAGTGGGAAAATTATCAGAAAGATGCAAACTAATGAAACTAATCCAAACTGTGCAAGGCTGTGATACCCACCATCCCAGCTCCTGAGGAAGATGGGGCATTCAAGGCCAACCTCAGTGAGTTTCCAGGCCAGTCTCTGAGCTACATGAAACTCGGTCTCAAAAAAAAAAAAAAAAAAAAAAAAAAAAAAAAAAAGACCTATTTAGTCATTTTAAAACTTTGAATAGCCAGGCAGTGGTGGCGCACGCCTTTAATCCCAGCACTTGGGAGGCAGAGGCAGGTGGATTTCTGAGTTCGAGGCCAGCCTGGTCTACAGAGTGAGTTCCAGGACAGCCAGGGCTACACAGAGAAACCTTGTCTCGAAAAACCAAAAAAAAAAAAAAAAAAAACTTTGAATAGATCCAAAAATCCTCCCACCAACACACCATGCTGTGCAGACAGGGAGAGGACATTCAGAGACCCGCCTGCCATCACACCACCCCACAGTATGGACAAAGGAAGGCAGCCAGTCTCTCACTGCCAAGCCACATGAGGCTAACAGAAGAGGACACCAGAGACCTGCAGCCCATGTGGAACCCTCAGCAGGAGCCACTACAGTGTGCAAGTGTGTGGTGGACAGATGAGAGAGAAAGAGAAGCAGAACACTCCAAGCATCATGAAGAGAGATGGAAGTGGAGATTTAAGGGTAGAGAGGAATAGCACGTTGTGAGTAGCCTGCCCTACCACCTGAGGCCATGGTGAGGTCCCAGCTCATGCTGCCACTGAGGGCCATGTCTGGGTCCATGGCATGCAGCAGCAGGAGTCTGTGCTAATGTGTCTCGTATTACCAGTAAAAACATCCCTGCAGACATCCCCGGTCTGGGTTACCGCCTTGGACCACATAAATGTCCAAGGATTGTAGAGAGCTGGTCCCACCCTTCACTGGCTGCAGCACTCTAGAGAGCTAGCTCTGGCTACAGCACTTGGGAGAGAGGGCCCTGCACCTCCCTGGGCAGTACAGTAGAGCTGACCCTGGTGGGGGAGGGTGATGCAGGTAAGCTGGCCCCACCACTCGTCTGTAGTCAGTGGCACAGGTGCAGAGATGATACCCTTTCCCCCTGGCCCCTCTCCACCTATGGCAGTCAGAAGAGGTGGCCCCAGGGTCATGAGAATGGGAGAGCTGGCCCTGCCCCTCACCAGCCGCAGCACTCTGAACCTTGACTGAACAGCATAGTGGAACTGGCTCTAGCGGCATGGTTGGGTGAGCTGGCCCCTTGCCAGATGAAGCATTGGGTGAGCGAGCCAGGGCAGGGCTGGAGAGCACACCCTGGTGGCTTGGGTGAGCGAGCCAGGGCAGGGCTGGAGAGCGCACCCTGGTGGCGCAGGTGTGGGAAAGCTGACCAACTCAGCTACCGCGCCGGCCCAGATCCAGGGCTTTGAGTTGGTCCACTCCAAAATCTACCTCATCTATGAACTGCTGGAGCATGCGAAAGGGTAGGTCCTACAGATCCAAAACTGCAGGATCTCCATGACACAGGCATCAACAAGATAATGGAGAGAAGTCCCGGTGAGGATGCAGTATTGATAGTGTATCAGAAGCCAGAGGCCTCCAACCAGACCAATGATTCATTGCAATGAACATTTGCAAGTACAGATGTGTGGACAAAAGGGGACACTATGTGACACCCTGTGACAAACTACAGTTTCCATGACAAGATTTTCTATGCTTCGTTCATTTTATTTTATTTATTTATTTTTGTTGATTTTGATTTGTTTAATTTTTTTTGGTGGAGAGGATGCAAAGGCAAAAGGCAGATACGAAGGGACAGGGAGGTGAGTGAGAATCGGGTACATAATGTGAAACTCCCAAAGAATCAACGCAAAGTTTAAAAATAAAACAAAACCTTTGAATAAAGAAAAGCCCAAGCCAGGCCTGTTGGTGCATGCCTATTACCTGAGTCCTTGGTAGAACTGAGGCTGAAGGTTACAAATCAGAAGCCATTGTGGACCATATAGTGACGTTCTGCCTCGAAACAAAGACAAAGAACAGCATCAAAAAAAGATAAAAATCCTAGCACCTTTATCCAGCACTCTGGAATGTTGAGTCAGGGTCAGAAATTTGAGGCTACCATGGGCTACACAGTAAGATCCATTCTCAGAAACAAAATGACTCTACCAAGACCCAGAGAGCTTCACCAGAAAATTCTACCAAACTTTTAGAGAAAAATTAATACCATGCTTTCACAAACATTTCCAATGGTCAGACGACAAGAAAACACTAACATCATTCTGTAGTACTAGCCTAATACCAAAACCATTCAAAATCATGAAAAGAAAATTTCAGACCAATATAACTGGTGATGCAAAGTGGAACCTTGTCTCAAAAAAAAAAAAAAAAAAAAAAAAAAAAAAAAAAAAAAAGGCTGGACGTGATAGTTTACATCTGCAATCCTAGCACTTGGGAAGCAGAGGCAGGAGGATTAGAAGTTCAAGATCAGCTTCTAGTGACTAAGAGGGTAGCCTCACCTATTTGATACTCTGTTTTAAAACAAAACATCCTAAACCAGAAAACAATATTTTGGGGGCTTCAACAATTATCAACTCACAACCAATCTTATTTCATCTAAACTTCTACTCTGTTCCTACACTCAGAGAGAGAGAGAGAGAGAGAGAGAGAGAGAGAGAGAGATATGGGGGGCATTATTTTAAAAACAAACCCCTATTTCTTTGGTAAATATGTTTATACTCTGAAAGATAAGGGTTCAAAAACAAAAACATGATCATGATACCATTATTACTATCCTAAATATTTAAATAGTACCTTAGTATAATAATAATATATTCTGAGTTTGCAACTCAGTGTTTGTCATGTGCATGCAAGTGTGTGTGAGAGAGTGTGTGTGTGAGTGTGTGTGTGAGTGTATATGTGAGTGTGAGTGTGTGTGTGTGAGTGTGTGTGTGTATGAGAGTGTAAGTGTGTGTATGAGTGTGTGTGTGTATGTGTGTGAGTGAGAGAGAGAGTGTGTGTGTGTGTGTGTGTGTGTGTGTGTGTGTGTGTAGGACTCTGAGTCTTGTCTTGAACTTGCTCTGCAGCTGAAGGGACCTTAAACTCCTGGGCTTTCTGTCTCTACCTCCCAGATTCAGGGATGACAGATGTATGCCACATGGTCAGATACCGCTGTAACTTTTGCCTTGCTCAAACCAATGTCCACACACTCTGTTTAGCTGTCTCCCACAGGTTTCCAAGCTTCTCCTCTCTCTTTGGTTTTTATTCCAGTTTACTGAAGAAAGGCTGCAATGGTAGGCGTGTAGCTTGCTTCCCCTGGACTTTTCTGGTGGAATTACAGTGGTGTCGCTGAACATGTTCACTCTTGCTATACAGTGACTCTCTTTTCATTGCTTACTGCCAAATCTGCTATACCGACGATTTATCCCAGCTGTCAGCAGCATGCTCTTGTAGTCCTGGCTAACTGCTGCATTCTTCGTAGTGCACTTGGAGCGGGTGACCCCGCCTACTCTTCCTACAAGCCCTATATGGTACATGTAATCTCCCTAATCTAGAGATAAAGAACACAAAGCTTGAAGAGGTTAAGGGATTTTGACTACAGTTAATCCACCAGTAACAATCTCAGGTCTGTCTGATGTTAAAATCCATATCATTAGAGCTGGAGAGATGGCTCAGTGGTTAAGAGCACTGACTGCTCTTCCAGAGGTCCTGAGTTCAAATCCCAGCAATCACATGGTGGCTCACAACCATCTGTAATGGGATCCGATGCCCTTTGTCTGTAGAGAGCAACAGTGTATTACTCATATACTTAAGATATAAGTACATAAAACCCTTTTTAAAAATCCATACTGTTATCCGTTGTGAGATAATGTCCCTAATGTCCCTTTTCGCCCCTTTCCCATAACAAGAAAGCTAGAGGTAGGGCGACCCCAGGGCTGCCTGGTTGGTTTCGTGACTCAACAACAGCAGTACAGATCGCGTTTATTCTGTTTCTTTGCTTGGACATCGTCCGTGTGGTTTTGCCCTTCAGCTGGACCCTCTGACGGTTTAAAGACAGCCATTTCAATTTCAAGCCACACAGCCATCATGAATAGTGGCATGTTCCTCGGTGCATCTTTGTTTGAGAGCAAGAAGCTCCTTCACAGGGGAGAGGACGCAGAAACAATGTTGGGAGCCAGAGAGTGGGGAGGGGCGCTATGAAATGAAGGTTGCTGCTGCTTTCATCAACTCGCTGCACTTACTATTTCTTGCATTAGATCAAGCCAACAAAATCAGTCGATATTTCAGTAGATAGCATTAATTGAATTCAATGATGGTAGTTACATGACTGTGAGATGGGGGACATGTTGGGAGTATCTGGAAAGGGTGGGGGTGGATAAACACATGAAATTATCGAAGGATAAATTAAGGAGTAAAACAGGTTTCTTCAGCAGATCTTGCTTCCCCGCTCCCAGGACTATAATATCATATAATCCAGAAAAGGATCCTGTTCCCCCGGCCATAATAGGGTTAGGAGCACGCCTTTTGGTTTTTTTTGTTTTTGTTTTTTTGTTTTTTGGTTTTTTTTTGGTTTTTCGAGACAGGGTTTCTCTGTGTAGCCCTGGCTGTCCTGGAACTCACGCTGTAGACCAGGCTGGCCTCGAACTCAGAAATCCGCCTGCCTCTACCTCCGAAGTGCTGGGATTAAAGGCATGCGCCACCACTGCCCAGCTAGAAGCACGCCTTTAATCGCAGCACTCAGGAGGCAGAGGCAGGCAGATCTCTACATTTGAAGCTAGCCTGGCCTAGAGTGAGTTCCAGGACAACCAGGACTACACAGAGAAAACCAGTCTCAAAAGAAAGAGGAGAAGGAGGAGGGGGAGGGGGAGGGGAGGGGGAAGGGGAGGAGGGGGAGGGGAGGGGGAGGGGGAGGAGGAGGGGGAGAGAATGGATGTGGAACAGGCAAACCGTAGTCCTGGTACCCACTTCCACTGGGGTGTGCTACACATTCTGTCATAAATTATTAAAACACTTCATTGTAACTATTGCATTTTTATTTTCTGCCATCTGACATTTCCTGCCAAGGTGTCAATTTCTTCATTTCTTCAAGCAGTTCTGGTTTAATTCTATATCTTTACAGTCCAAAAAGCAAGTCGAGGTGCTAGAGAACTAATTCAGTTGGTAAAATGCTTGGCGCATGAGCATGAGGGGCTGAGCTTGATCTCTAGCGCCCTTGTTAAATGAGAGCGGTGGCGGTGAGTACCCGTAACTCCAGGGATGGGAAGACAGAAACAGGGGCTCACTCATCAGTCCAGCCCCCAAGGAGAGAATGTTTAAAAAACAAAAACGAAACAAATAAAGATAAACAACACTCGAGGAATGACACCCAGGTTGACCTCTGGCCTCCATATACACATACAGATATGAGCACGCACAAGGGGGAGGGTGCAAAACTAGCATGGTGTACAGGCCTGTAATACCAAACTTGTAAGGTGGAGGCAAGATCAGGAGTTCAAGGTTACCTTTAGCTAGAAACCAAGTTACATAAGACCTTGTCTCCAAAGAAAAAATTTTTAACTATGGTCTAGAAATTCTGACAGGTTTAACTTAAGTCAGAGGTATGACTGTATTCTTTAAAAAAAAAAACAACACATGAACAATGATAAATTTGAAGAACAACACAGACTGGAACTGGTACTATCTATTTTTCATTTATTTTGTTTGTTGGTTGGTTGGTGTTGTTATTGACATTTTTTTTAAGATTTATTTATTATATATAAGTACACTGTAGCTGTCTTTGAACACACCAGAAGAGGACCTTAGATCTCATGGTTGTGAGCCACCATGTGGTTGCTGGGATTTGAACTCATGACCTCTGCTAGAGCAGTCAGTGCTCTTAACTGCTGAGCCATCTCTCCAGCCCCCTGTTATTGACATTTTTAAACACAGCCTTTCCAATAGACAAGGCTGGCCCTGAAGACCTGACCTTCCTACCTCTGCCACCCAAGTGCCCAAACTAAAGGTACATACCATCATACCCACAATTTGTTTTGTTGTTGTTGTTTGTTTTGTGTTTTGTTT
The DNA here is from genome assembly GCA_028551405.1 of Uromys caudimaculatus. Classification (NCBI taxonomy): domain Eukaryota; kingdom Metazoa; phylum Chordata; class Mammalia; order Rodentia; family Muridae; genus Uromys; species Uromys caudimaculatus. The sequence continues at coordinate 43,363,870 of CM052706.1, forward strand.
TGTTTTGTTTTGTTTTGTTTTGTTTGAGACGGGGTCTCACTATGTAGTCCCAGATTTCTGGGAGCTCACTATGTAGAATAGCCTCTACTTGAACTCACTGATATCAGCCTGCCTCTGCCTCCTGAGTACTGGGATTAAAGGCCTGTACCACCACACTGAGCTGGTATTTTGATTTTTGAAATAGCATCTCACACTGTAACCCAAGCTATCCTATAATTTACTGTGTAGCCCAGGTCAGCCTTAATTTCTCAGCAATGCCCCTGCTTCAGCTACTAAGCGCTGGAATTACAGAAGTCCACCTCCAGGCCAAACTTATTAATGTCTGTCCATCTGCTTGTTCGTAGTTCTGAGACAGGGTCTCTACAGCCCAGGTTGACCTTGAACTTACTATGTAGCTGAGAGTAAACTTGATCTTGTGATCTTCCTGCCTCTATCTCCCTAACGTTGGAATTATAGGTGTGTGTCACCATGCCTAGCTTATTAATTGCTAATATTAAAAATAGGAAAGTTAGGGGGGACGGGGGCATTGATCGAGATGTAAAATGAATAGATAAATAAATTGAGAAAAATAGGAAAGTTAAGTAAGTATTCTACTTCCCACATTTTTGCATCCATTGACATCTACTCCTAGTCCTCGTAGGCCACACAGAGGTTGACCAGATGTTCTTTTTTTCTCGGCTATCTTTAGTGTAATTTCAATATCTTTCTAGAGTCCATATATGGCTCTTGATCTCTGCTTGGGCTGCCAACTATGATGACAGTGTAAGAAACTACTTCTGTGTCTTCTTCATTCCACAGACTGCTTCTGAAGTAATGATCCATTCACTGCACCACATACAGCCCTTTCTTTATGGAGGACCAGGACTCAGCCACAGAAGAAGATAGTCGGCTACCAGGTATCTTTGCCTCTCTTCCAATCTGTACAAAGGTGCTTCAGTGTCTTTAGGCATGAATTAATGCCTTTCTCTAGTAAAACTGTTGATCTGATCTGTAAACAGCCCCATTTTTATTTAGTAAAAGGTTATGATTTGTGATGAATCTACAACATAGAAAGCTCAGACATCCTGCCTGTTATACAGGACATTTGACATAATAACAGCATAGGAAAACTCAAGAACATTATTTAAGCTGGCTTGGTCACACCTTCAGTTCTTTTCATTCTGACAAGGGGGTGCATGGTTAAAATTGACCATGGAAATGTTGGTGTCTCTCAGCAGCCATATTATACCTGTCTCTACCACCCTAGTTTCCAGAGCCTTAAAAGGCTGGCTTTTATTTTCTGACTCAGCCACACACTGGCCTGGGGGGGGGGGTTGTTTATTTATTTTAATGTTCATGTTACTTGTATAGGGATGCCCTAGGAGGGCAGAAAAGGGCATAGAATACCCCAAAGTTGCTGCGGTCTGTCTCGTGTAGGTGCTGGGAACCACACTTGTGTCCTCTGAAAGCATTATCAAGTTCTGTTAATAAGCCACATACCCAGCCATCCCAGCTTTGAATGTACATAGGGAAATGCTGAGGTGGCCAGAAGGGAGAACGACGTCCTTTCTGACTGGAGAAGTCAGACAAGCCTGAGTAAATCCTATCACCTCTCTTTCTTGAATGATTCTGATCTGATAAAAACTCCCTCTGCTCATCCCATGGGACTGTTACAAAAATAAAACAAATACAGGAATAGGAAGGCATATTTTCACACACATGCAAAGTTGCTGGTATTATTTTCAGCTTTCGGATTTCTTCTGCAGCATGGTTTTTATTTCAGCCATGTGACTATTGCATACCTCACTCCAGATAGCAGCCATTCAAGTTCACTCTCATCCATCCTTTGTCTACTGCAGATCCCATCAGCCCTGAGGCATCCATTCTCTTTAGTTCATGGCCCTGCACTAATCCCGACATAATACAAATCCCACCATACAGTGAAATACTTCATGGAGCAACTTGGAAAAACAAAAACAAAAGACTCAGAACAGCTGTAACCGTTGAGTACCCTTCAAAGGTTATACTCAAAGTACCCAACAAGGAGTCAAATGGAGAGAGACCTTATCGAATTAGAAAATGACTCTATTGTGTGTATGGTGGTACATACCTGTAATCCCAAGCCTCGGGAAATAAAATCAGGAAGATTGTGAGTTCAAGACCTGCCTGGGCTACATAATAAGACCCTGCTTGTGCTCAAAAAATAAGTTTCTGGAAGGAACCCGTATGCTATGTACTTTCACAATCAGGGATTCGTCCCATTCAACGTTCATGCCCCAGAACAAGATAATATTCTGTGGTCCCTAAGAATCAGACAGAGAGGAGGGATATTTCAGTACATACTCTTTGGTGGGGTGGGGGTGGAGGTTAGACTGCTAAAAAGCCCACAGTAATAAACTCAGGGAGTTTTAACTTCCACCCAAGATGCAGCTATCTTTTGCATAGCACTTTTTGTAGGACTTTCCCATCAGTGACTACATTCCAAAGAATGTCTTTTGTAACTACGATGAAAGACTCCTTAGTGTGTATGCTCTCAGTACAAACAGACCTGCGGTCTCCCACATCGCATCTTTAAGCTGTAAACATTTTACCCGGAATGAGGCTCGAATCCAGTGTCCAGTGTGAAGCCAGCGCGTAGGTATCAGTTCCCCAACACTCCCAAACCAAAACTTTTATCAAGCTCCCTAAACCCCGGCTAGATTTCCTCCCCCTCTTAAGCAATTAACCCATCTAGTCCTTCCCACACCTACACCCAGCCAGTAAATCCTATGGCAGGCCTGGTCTGTTCCTGGGCTTGGCCCAAAGTGGGCCTTCATGACGCTGCCCAGAAAGATGCTCACTTGTCCACAATCTTGCCAAGCCTCTGCCATCCACTGCGTCAGTGATCCTGAGCATGTCCACAGAACCTACCCAGCTCCCCCCCCACTCCCAGCCCCCAAGCCCAGGCTCCACCTGCCTCGCAGCGCGCTGGCGCTTATAGCTCTAGATTCTACTGGAGGATCCTACAAGGCCAGTGTGTCGTCGGGATACCCAGCTGCGGCCGGGGCAGGGGTCCTGTCTCTGTGTTGCCACTGCGCGCCGCCGGAACTACGCTTCCCAGGCTGCCCCGCTGCAGCCGCGCGCCCCGAGCCCCGCGCCGCGCCCGGCCGGGAGCCGCCTGTTGATCACAGCTCTAGACCGGGGCCACGGCGCCGCCCCTGCTGGTCGGACCCGCGCACTCCGGGCTCCAAGGCTGCTGGCCAGGACCTTCCGCTTCGGGATGGGCGCAAGCAAGGGTGAGAACTCGGGGCAGGAGGGAACTGTCCAGGCAGCTTGTCTGAAGCACCCGGGTCCGCGGCTTAGCGTGTCCGCGGGAGGATGCTCCATGGCGTGGCGCGAGGCCAAGCGCAGCCCGCAACGGCTTGCACCCGAGCTGCGGGTGCGCGGGGTGACAGGGGACGGCGCCGGGTGGCGTGTGGGTACCGGTTGCACTGTGCCCTGCAGCCCCTCAGCCCCTCAGCGCCGCAGTCCACGCGCAAATGCAGAGAGGGCGCGGTCTCCGGTCGCTCGGGGCTACGGAACTGGGGTTTTCCGCGTTAGGCTTTGTTTCCCATTTTCTCTTCTCCCGTGAACCTGTGTGTGATAAGCTCTCCAAGTCTCGAGCATCTAGCGGCCTCATTTGAGCAAGAGCCTAGGAAGGGAGGAGTCGGGCCGGCATCTTTTCTGAGATCCCGGAGCTGTCACAAGGACGCATCAGCCTTCAGAAAGCCTCCCTGGGCAGGTCCCAGAGAATCTTTTCTTATTCTTCCTGGCTAAAATCATTCTGGTCTGTGTTTTTCTGAGGCTTCCTTGCTTTAACCTGTTAACCTGCAAAAAAGGAAGGTCGGGTTTTAGGGGGGAAATGAGAATAAAAGCCTCTGGGAATTTTTAAATTATTAGAAGGTAGCAAGGTGATGCGGCTAAAATGCAAATTACAGTAAAGAGGCCGAGAACGCCACCGTTTCTCCGGCACCTATTAAATATCTGATTCACCATGCGCTTGGGAAAGGAGAAAAAAGAACATGAGAGGATGTATTACAAAAGCATGGTTTCCATAGCAGCTCCACCATCTAGGAGCTGAGGGATCCTGGGACAGACCCCCCCAGCTGTGTTCTCCGTGTAAAATGGGATCATTTGGTGAAATGGTTTCTGAATCTCTTTTCTTCCTAGATTCTTATATCAAGGTGCTGAAATGGCCAGAGTGCTTAACACTTTTACAAAATGATTGATGGGGACAGAACGAACAGTTTTCCCTTAAAGAAGCAGGAGGAATTTTCGGAGCTTAGCCAATCCAGTTTTGTTTTGTTTTGTTTTGTTTTGTTTTAAATATACCTGATTCCCTCTCTTTTCTTCAGTCTAGCTCAATACATATCTCAGAGGTTTGGTTTTTATGTTGACATAAATTGGCAGGCCACAATATGGTGGTTTTGTTTGCAGAAGGCAATGCGATCAGCTGATAAAGGTTAGTAGCTCCCTAGGGCTGGGCCTGAGCTGTCAAATGTGCTCATCAAGAAGGTAGGGGAGGAGACTCCAGCAAGCAATAGCCAAAGGGAACATACAGTGAGGAGAGAGAGCATGGTACTGATGGGTTATTGTGTGAAAAGTGAATTCACAATAGAAGGTCTAAGAGACACACTGTACACCACTGACCTAACTCACCAACTAGTACAAAACCTTTGAGTGAAGTGTGAGCATCTTTGTATTATTTCAGAGCATCTGACTGAGGGAGCACGTGTCATTACAATGCAGAGATTAGCAACTTTCCTCCAAAGGTCAAGGTGGTACCTCTTGTGGATCTCCTGCTGTAAGAAGACCATAATTTCACCCGTTTGGTATGCCAGCCTATATAATGCAGGGGTAGAGGAACAGCTACCATAGTTGGGAGTATAAGCAGCTGTGGATTGCTGTATGTGGACTTTGCCTCTTACATGAGAAAACAATAGCTGTAAAAGACCATTTGGGGTCAGGATGTGGTGGGGCCTGCCTTAATCCCCGCAGATAGATCTCTGTGAGCTTAAGGCCAGCCCGGTGTGTATAGTGAGTTCCAGGGCAGCCTGGCAACATGTAGCGAGACCCTGTCTCAACCTTGCATCCAAAATAAAGAAGTAAATAGAGATAATTTGGATGTCCAAGATACCTTTAGACAATACACTGTTCTTAAATACAGTAAAGGTATTGTAGTATATAGGAGATTGTTCTAAGTTTTTACATTTTAAATATTTTAAAAATACCTTTACTTATTAATTGACACAATGTATCTTGACCCTATCTATTCCCCCTTAGCCCCCATTATGTCCCCTTCCCACCTTCATGCCTTTGCTGCTGCTGCTGGTAACCTACTAAATCCAAAGTTAAGTTGTTGGGTTGCTATGCAGATGGTGCGTTAGTAGCCACAGCTGCTGTGGGCTCTTGAGTGCAGCCCTGGCACATCTAGAAGACTTTCACCACGCTCCTCCCCTCCTCCGGCTCTTACGTTCTTTCCACTTCTTTCCATGATGCTCCCTGAGCTTCCATGTGGTTGGTACAGATGTTCCATTTAGGGGTGAGCATCCACAGTCACTTATTCTCAGCACTTCAGTCATTATGAGCCTGCATAAACTGCTGCCCACTGTTGAGGAGTCCTCTCTGGCCAAAGTTGAGAGCTGCACTAATGTAGGCGCATAGCAGCAAGTATTCAAAAGACGGCTTGATGACATGTCCAGTTAGCAAAACAGCAGTCGTAGGTTCCCCTCATGTAGGGCCTGTAACCTCCCAAGCAAGCCATGGTCTTTTGACCAGGCATAGATTCCCTTAATCCAGTCAGAAACTGGTTGGTTGCTCCCATAACCGCATGCCACCATTGTACCAGTAAGCACACCTTACTTGGCAGGTCAGTATGAAAGCGTTAGGGTTCACTGTTTGGGTAATCCATTGGTGACAGCATACAGAGCACCTCCTGAGACTACGAAAGCTTTGGATTTTAGAGATGAAACACATTAGCATCTACAACACACAGCAGAACAGTCTGTGATGGGAGAGCAGGTTCAGGACAGTAATGAGAGCCAGGGAGCTGAGAAAAGCAGTGGACAGCTGGATTCTGTTCCGCTCTTTTGTAGATTTTCTTTTTATGGCTTTAGGAGGCAGGATTTCTCTGTGTAAACCTGGCTGCCCTGGAACTAGCTGTATAGCCCAGGCTGGCCTTGAACTTGGAGATCCACCTGCCTCTGCCTCCCAAATCCTAGGACTAAAGGTGTAAAGGTGTTCACCACCACCACCTGGCTTAGATTTGGAGGTGAATTTTTTAAAGGTTTATTTATTTATTTTACGCATATGAGTACATTGTAGCTGTCTTCAGACACACCAGAAGAGGGCATCGGATCCCAATACAGATGGTTGTGAGCCACCATGTGGTTGCTGGGAATTGAACTCAGGACCTCTGGAAGAGCAGTCAGTGCTCTTAACCGCTGAGCCATCTCTCCAGCCCCCGGAGGTGAATTTCTTAAAAACGAAGCAAACAAATAGAAAGGCCGTAGAGGGCTTCATCAATACTGACAAACTGCTGGATGAGTCTGACAGGAAGTTCTTAACTCCAAAGTCCCAAGCAAGACATAAAGTCTTCCCAGAGATGATAATGGAGTCAGGAAAAATTTGCTTCCTTTAGTTCTTCTTGATCATTTATGCTTAAGAGACTAATCCTCTAGCTTTAATTCAAAATGTCATCCTTGGTATCTGGGGGAAATTTGTCATAGAAAACCACCCTCCACCAAGTCCTATTTATAAACTACACAGTATTTGCATGTAACCAAAGGTATTCTTCTGAGATTAAGCCTCGTTAAACTGCTTATACCTAATATAATGTAATTCTGTAACCTTGTGTGCTATTTTTATGGATTGACAACAAAAAGGTTTACACAGTAGAGGCGCTCTAGGAGTGAACCCAGGGCCTTCCTAGGAAAGCCCTCTACCACTGAACTGTAACCTCAGACATTTTTTTAAAAGATAATTTGGCCTGCAGTTGATTAAAGTAGTGATATGGAAATCACAGTTATGAGTGTAGCTTCTGTTAGTTGATTCACAGTCCTCAGTAGTTCTTGCCCTAGCTAAGAACTACCCTGAAAGAATTCCTTCCTTCCTCTTCACCCGTGTAGGATTGGAGATTGAAGATGAGGCCCACACATGCTAGGCAAGTGTTCGACCACTGAGCCACAGCCGAAACCCTCTTTTGTTCGTTTGGTTGGTTGGTTGGTTGGTTGGTTGGTTGGTTGTTTTTTTCTATTGAGGGTGGTAATGTTTTTTGTTTGGTTGGTTGGTTGGTTGGTTTTGTCTGGGGTTGGGGGGATAAGACATGGTTTCTCTGGATAGTCCTTGCAGTCCTGGAACTCTATCTGTAGATCAGGCTGGCCTTGAACTCATATCTGCCTGCTCCTGCCTCCTAAATGTTGGGATGGAAGGTGTGTGCCACCATGCCCAGCCTCGGCCTTCTTTTGTTTTGTTTTTTTGTTTGTTTGGTTGGTTGGTTTTTTTTGTTTGGTTTTTTTATTTTGAGTTAAAGTCTCAACAAGTTGTTCATGCAAGCCTTGAACTCTTGATCCTTCTGCCTCACCCTCCTGCGTGGCTTGGGTGACTGGTCCCAGAGTCCCTTTCACATCTGGGATCTGCGACAGTATGTAAGAAAGTCCAAGGATGTACGTTCTAGCTAGCATCAAATGGTAGTTCATTTTACTTTGGGCTAGAAAATGCTGGGGAAATAACAGGTTTAGTTTCTGACAGAACATAAATAAATAGTAAAGTTCCCTCTTTGTCCTTTTGTGAGTAAATCACATGTAACCTTGTGTAAAAGGTTATATGGATTTATAGACTATAGCTGATTAAGAGAAAGTTCTAGGCCTGGGCCACCAGGAATCCATAGCCAACGAGCGCCAGGAAAAAGCTACCCTTCCAGGAGCTTGGAAAAGCCGTGAGTGGGGTTAAGGGGAGCAACACCTCTCACCCAGACCTGCCCGGATCTGGCGGGATCCAGGGCCTGAGGAGAACTCGGGGACAGGAAACCTCTGAACCTTCCGGTTCCATCTGTGGGGGGAGACCTCTGCCTGGGCCACCAGGGGTCTGTGCCTGGGGACCTCAGCCTGGGCCACAGGGTTCCAGGAGGAGAGCGGGTATCCCAGGAGTGCTGACACACCTTTGAGCACAGGCAAAACCACCACTTCTGTTCAAACTCACTGGATCAAGAGGGACCCTTGCAGAGCCATCAGGACATAGGAACCAAGGGACAGCTGGGGACAAGATCCTTCTGATTTCTGTCTGCACCCCAGAGTGGACCCTGTGCCACAGCTCTCCAAACCCAAAC
>CM052706.1:43372692-43467006 GCA_028551405.1 Uromys caudimaculatus
GAGAGCGGGTATCCCAGGAGTGCTGACACACCTTTGAGCACAGGCAAAACCACCACTTCTGTTCAAACTCACTGGATCAAGAGGGACCCTTGCAGAGCCATCAGGACATAGGAACCAAGGGACAGCTGGGGACAAGATCCTTCTGATTTCTGTCTGCACCCCAGAGTGGACCCTGTGCCACAGCTCTCCAAACCCAAACACCTCTCAGAGAGAGCTCTAGTCTTCAAGGAGTATTGACACAGAGGCCTGCAGGAGGGGCAAGCCACAGCCAGGCAGAGTAAGATCAACTAACATCAGAGTTAACAAGATGGTAAAAGGCAAGGGCAAGAACATAAGGAACAGAAACCAAGAGTACTTGGCATCATCAGAACCCAGCTCTCCCACCACAGCAAGCCTTGGATACCCCAACACACCAGAAAAGCAAGACTCAGATTTAAAATCATTTCTCATGATGATGATAGGAGACGTTAAGAAAGAAATGAATAACACCCTTAGAGAAAGTTCTAGAAGGTATGTGCTGAAGACTTTCTACTGCAGACTAAAAACAAAAAACCAAAAAACAATGAACTCTTAAGATACAACCAGGTGCGATGGCTCATGTCCTTTATGCTAGCATTCAGGAAGCAGAGATGGGAGACTCATCACAAGTTCCAGGCTAGCCTGGTCTACGTAGTGAGTTCCAGGCTAGTTAAGGCTACAGAGTGAAGCCTGGTCTAAACTTTTAAGTACATACATACATACATACATACATACATACATACATACATACATACATACACATAAACACAGACACACACACACAATACTGCATTTAGTCTCTGATTCAGACCCCTTTTGTTCAAGATTAATTGTTCTATAACTAGATCTCGTGTGTGTGCGTGTGTTTGTGTGTGTGTGTGTGTGTGTGTGTGTGTGTGTGTGAGAGAGAGAGAGAGAGAGATGTTTTCTTGGATATGTGTTGGTAGTGGCATATGTTAGTGTTCTATAGCTGTTGTGCTTCCAAACACTTAGAATATTGTTAGTGTTACAAGAGAAACTACCTAATCAGATCCAGGAAGGTTGGTTTACTCTTCATGGTCAAAGCTTTTTATGGGTTAATGACCACTGAGTTCTGGGATCTGGAGGTAGGGAGGGAAATTCTGTAGACTATAATAAACAATGTTTTCCAAGCTCTGTGAAAAATATATTAATTAAACAATTATATGTGTACTTCACACACACACATATGCATACATACACACACACACACACACACATATGGGCATTTTGAAAAACTGGCTAGCATTGAGTGGAACCAACTTTGGGAAATTCTACCTTCAGTGTATTTTTGAGTGGATGGCCAGAATATTCTTATAAGTAAGAATAGATCTTAAATATTGTCATCTGTGTTTCTCATTACTTGGAAGGTTAGAATTCAGACTTCAGTTTCTAGTTTTCATGAATCATTTGACCCCAGTATTCTTTCCTAACCTTAATTTTCCCCATTTCTTACTATAAATTCCTCTGATTATTTTTTATTATCAATAAGTTTTACTTTAAGTACACCAAAAAGTCAAATATCAGATCAGTTTGGTCTAAATAATGAATTGCAGGCCAACCAAGACTACATAGTGAAACCTTGTCCAAAAAAAAAAAAGCCATTCAGATATATATACAACTTTGAAAACTTTGTGGCTGTGTAAAGGGAGAGGCACTTCTGGCTCGTCGATGGAGCTGAAACTGTCTCTTCTCCCCCTATAACCAGTTTGAGTTCCTTGACCTAGGTCTATATTTCAGCACATCCCCCCTGAGAACTGTAATTGGTTATTATTTTTGCTCTTATATTTTCAACCTTCCCGTTTGAATATCAACATTACCCTATCGGTTGTGTATGGTGGCACTACATTAATCCCCACACTCAGGAAACTGATACGGGGGCTCACAATTTCAAGGTCTGACTGGGCAGAATAGCAACTTCCAGGCCAGCCTCTGCATAATGAAATCTTTTTTTTTAACTCTGCCCCTCACCCTGCAAGAAGGAAAGAGGGGTGACTGGAGGGAAGGGAAGGAAAGGAAAAAGAAAAGGAAGACGTTCCTAGTAATTATTTCTTTCATGTGTATTGCCTGGTTCCCTGAATGACAGCTAGGTTGGTAAAAAGGTTGCTTCCAGGACTGTGAGCGACAGGAGTTCCTGAAACATGATGTAAGTCCAGCTCTGCCAAGCCTGGACATGAAAATACCTCCAATTGGCACCCCAGCCCTGAGGAAGAACCAAAAGACCCCTCATCAGATCACTTGAAGGACTCTGGAGCCTTCTGAGCACGGCTGTCATGTAGCCAGTGTGGGGGGCGTGGACAGCACGTTTGTTTATAGACAGCCGTTCTGATTGGCAGTGCCGCTGCACACTAGTTGCTGCATGGCTTCCTATCATCCCGAGTCCATTTGTAAGAAATCTTGAGTCAAGTTGCACATGACACCCACAGGCCATAACAATGCATAAATCAAAACTTAGCTGATCGGTACCAAAGAAAGAGATAGGTAGATCAAAGACCACAAGAGCAGGCACAATCCAGGAAAACAGATGAATGAAAGGCCAGAAACAGGAGACCCATAGCGTTAGGAAGTTAGAAGTCTTTAAATTCCCAAAGTCTGGATGAGGGACCTATTAAAACCAACATGAAACTGGAACTGGTGGGACAAGAGGATCAGGCGCACACACACACACACACACACATACACACACACACCTGCATGCAGAAATACTCATATGCAAAAATAAATTAATATTTAAAATAATGATAACCGTATTAACAACATCAGGCAGTTAAAAACCAGAAAGACTGAAATACAAGGTAAAGAAGTAGCTACAGATCTAGAAAGGGGAATTCAGCAAGGCATGGTGGTCCACCTTATATAGTCATCAGTACTAGCAAAGAAAAGGCTAACCTGGTCTTCAAGGAGTTCCAGCCTTCCAGGACTACATGGCACATCCTTGACTCAGTAGGGGGGAAAAAGGCATAATAACAAAAAGAAATGGGAACACCTCAGAATAGAACTTAACCGAGAGGGAGATGCCACAGCGGGATGCAGGACCCATCAAGAGGGGCACACTTCAGCAGGATGTAGGACCCATCAAGAGAACTAAAAACCAAGAGTAGCATAGGAAGGGAAGCATACGGCTACCATGTGAAAGAGCCTCTGCCCCGGCGGGAAAGTCTTGGCTACCTCCTGCCTAGGTGGAAATCTGCCTCAGTTTGGGCGACCACCAACCGTGGAAGCTTGCTACACTTGGCAGTGCTAATCTGAGACCCTGGTATGATGCTGCTTCTCTGTATTTCATCTTAAGAAGGAAAACAAGGGAAAGAATACTTCCAAAAAAAAAAACAAAAACAAAAAACTGCTCTCAGACCAAAAAGAGAATCAGCAATGAGAGCTTGCATGCACTAGGCACTGTACCTCACAATACCATAATGCCCCAGGCATCACCTGCATCTCATGAGACAAAGTCATGTGATGATGTCTCAGCAGTGCGCACGATGTGTTCCATGGATTACATCACCTGATTCGATTTAGCTATCTTAAGACTATGTACGATATATGTTAGCACAATACAAAGTTGCCCGATGATGCGTTTCTCCAAACACTGCCCTGGGTAGGGGATGTGTGTCTGCACTGTGCTCTGCCTGTTTTGCAGAGGACAGGTCATGGTTCCTTGTGCATCTTCATCTTGAGGCCCTGGGCTGGTTACCTCTAAGGTCATGTCTGCTTTCAGTCTTCCGTGCTCTCTAGTCCATCGCTGTAACCCCCTGGCCCTGACTATAAGGCCTTCTGTGCTTTCTAAACTAGAAAGGAATCCTCTTTTGTGGGTCCATTGTTATAAGAGATGGCTGTTTTTCAAGCTGGAAACCTCTTGACAGTTTTGTGTGTTAAAACTAGGAAACAAGAATAGTTTCGGCTAGAAACACGTTTGAATCTGGTAGGACCAGGTCCTCCCTGCCCTTCCAGCCTGCTCAGTCCCTTTGCTTTGCTGTCGTTTTTTTGCCAGAAATTTTCCCTCGAAGCTTCTGTATCTTTCATCTTCTGAGAGTTATTTCTCAGTCTTGTGTAGTCCAGGTTGTCCCCCAACTCTCTGTGTACCTGAGTCTAGCCCCAAACTTCCAGTCTTTTGCCTCCACTTCTGAGCGCTCAGGTGTCAAGTCTGCACTTTCAAGCCTGCATCTGCACGCCCAGCTTCCTTTGGCAGTCTACAACAGCCATTTCACTGGCCTGTCCCCAAATAGCTAGGTCTCAAAACCCAGGCTACAATTGTCACATCTTTATATTTGCCTAGCACCTAGAGATTAATTAAAGTATGTGTGTCACCCTTGCCTTTAATACCAGCACTCAGGAGGCAGAGGCAGGAGGATCTCTATGAGTTTGAGGCCAGCCTGGTCTACAAAGTGAGTTCCAAAGGCCAGCCTAGGCTATATAGTGAGATCCTGTCTCACCCCAACCCAGAAAAAAAAAAAATAGAGATGAATTAAGTTTTCGGGAATAGTGCATGTTTTGTTAGAGGGTTTGATAAACTCATAATGTTGTTTATTAGTTTTAGAAAATGGGGCTTGACTCTTGTGCAAATCTCTTCATAATTTTTTCAAGTCTTGGGAATAATGGAGGTGTATTAAACAACTGAAGATTATCATCGTTTACTGATTTAGAAATTCAGCAGCTTGGGTTTGGATCTGTCTTTGCGTAGAGAACATAAAAGGCTGGGCCCTTCATGTTGTAGCTGGTTTTCCTCTTTCACAGCATAGTTGTATTAACAAGGCAGTGAAAAAAGAAGTGAGGAGAAGCCTGCTCTTAACTTTCCTTCCCAGGGCTTGTGTCTCTGGGTAACGGGAAGAGGCGCTTCCTGCAGCTCGCTACCACTCCTATTTTCCATTTTGCTAATAGGCTCTGTGTTTGCCCACCTGGGCTCCTGGAAGCCTCAGAGGCAGCTGCTCCATCCCAGGGTGTGCTTTAGTGTCCTGTTGCGTGTTGGATGTTTGCCATGGGATAGACACCCGGCTGGAGGCGAGGCTGTGCAGGACTTTGCAAACTTTCCACTGTCTCATCACTCCTGGGAGGGGAAACAGATGTGAGCCCAGCAGGGCCTGGGTGGCTACAGCAGGCCAGCCAAGCACTGGGAAATCAGAGATTTGACATTAGGAGCGAGTATTCTTCTCTACAACATACCTGTGTTTGTTTTAGGAGTTTAGTTTGGTTTTGAGATGGGACTCTTACTATATTAGACCAGGCTAGTCTCAAACTTATATCAACCCTCCTGTTCCTGTAATAATAATAATAATAATAATAATAATAATAATAATAATAGTAATGTATCCAGGTTTGGTGTGTGTGCCTGTAGTTAACAACCCAGGCTGAGGAAGGATTGCTGTTAAGTTTGAGGCCAGCTCTAGGCTACATAGTGAATTCCAGGCTAGCCTAGGCTATAGTGCAAGAGCCTGGCTCAAAGAAAACAAAACAAAACAATTCACCAACAATCCAAGATTCTCTTTGAATCTTCAGATCAGTTTTGTGCTCTAAACAGATACAACTCTCTTCTCCCCTCTGGCTCTGAGACCACCTGGCACCTTGTATATGAAGTTTGCTTTGATGGACACTGTTGGCGGTTTAATTATGGCTGCTGTTGCTTGATGTTCTTTCCCTTGTGGATTACAGTTAGCACCCAGTACCATCTGTTTTGTCCACTGCTGAATCCCAGCAGCGTTTGGAAAAGGTGGGCCTTCAATAGACATTTGTTGAATGAATACACAAGCCTGAACTTGAGAATGCGGGAGCACTGAGAACTACAGTATGACCCCTGCTTCCTGGGAGGCTGTGGTATCTGGAGAGAGCGCTCTATAGTAACGTGCATGAAAGATAGCGAGTGATGGATGTCAAATGGGCAGCATAGGCAAAGCAAATTTAGGGGGAGGAACAAATCCTATGTGCTTAGGTGATGTCAGCAGGCTCCAGGGGGGGTCTCTGGACCCGTGTCCACCTCACCAGTCTGAGCTCATTTCCTTCCTTTGGCATCAACATTTTATTGGATGTCTACTGTGGGTCAAGATCTGTGCTAGGAGCCAAGATTTTATATAGATTATTATATAGTCTCCCCCTTACAGAGATTAGCAAATAACTGTGCTGAAGCCAAATTGTAGTCAAGGGGATACTATAGGGGTGCAAGTGACCCAGATTTTGACTCGGGGTCTGATCTGATGGAAGAAATAAAGCTCGCATTGACACTGGAAGATGAGTCTGGCAGTCAGCCAGGGCTGGGATATGAGTAGGGGTTCTTAGTGCTCTGAGCAGAGGGGACATGCATTCATGTCCCAGGGACTGGAAATGGTCCAGGAGGCCGGATCCAGGAGGACATTGGGGATGCAGTGGGTAGGACTTGGTGAGTACTACGTGGAAGGGAGGGGAAGGGAACATGGCCAGGATGACACCCTGGCTTCTGAAACAAGTTCTTGAAATTCTAGAGGAGGAAAGGGCAGGTGAGGCTCTTCTGGTGTATTTTCAGGGTCTGACGTAGCCAAGGGGAGATTTTGGTCAGATAACTCAGATCTGATCCTCCAGGACAAAGTCTAGGACACAGATTTTAAAGTTAGCAGATGTCTTAGTTAGGGTTTTACTGCTGTGAACAGACACCATGACCAAGGCAAGTCTTATAAAAGACTTAATTGGGGCTGGCTTACAGGTCCAGAGGTTCAGTCCATTATCACCAAGGCAGAAACATGGCATCATCCAGGCAGGCATGGTGCAGGCAGAGCTGAGAGTTCTACATCTTCACTGAAGGCTACTAGTGGAAGACTAACTTCTAGGAAGCTAAGACAAGGGTATTAAAGCCCACACCCATAGTGACACACCTACTCCAACAAGGCCACACCTCCTAATAGTGCCACTTCCTGGCCCAAGCATATACAAACTATCACAGCAGAATATAAATTATAATTAAATTTTTGAGGCAAGTAAACACTTGGTGAACTTGAGGATAGAGCTACAAAGGCCAGAGCATGAATTTGAATTTTATCCTTGGGGCAGTCAAAAAGTATGTAACTCCTAAAGTGAGACTCTGAAGCATACCAGTATTTAAGGCAGAGGAAGAGAAACCTGAAGAGAGATAGAGGAGTGAGGAGAGAGCCCAGAGCTGCCTGTGTGGCTGGGCTGAATGGCCCACAGCCTCCCTTACTCAATCCTGTGGTCCTGCAGAGTTCAGGATCTTAGCCAGGCCTCAGAGGCAGTGCACAAAGAGAAGGGGACATTCCAAGCCATGGTACCACATCTGCCAACTTCCCGACAAGAAACAGAGGGTGGGCTCAGACGAAATAACTTGAGGAGATTTCAATAAAGAGGCTATTTACAAGGATGTAGGAAGCTTTAGAGAGTCAACAAGGCAGAAATCTGGCAAGACTCATCACAGAGACCCTTTACCACCCCAAGGCCTGGAGCCAGCGGGAGGGTGGCCTAGGGGAGACATGGTCTTCTGAAACACCCTCTCCACACCCACCCACCCCCACTATGTCCTCTTTGCTGCTGGTGCCTCCTGTTGGTCAAACAGAAGGCGGAAAGGGCAGTCTGAGTCAGGTAGTACTCCTGAGGCACAGAGCAGAGCGGGCAGCAGAAATGAAGGACAAACCAAGGATTCTAGAACAGTTACCCTGGAGATAAGAGCATTTGTGAGCGAGTATATCAGTCTCTGTATTGCTGTCGTGACAAAGAACAAATTCAGTTGCTTAAAACAATATGAATGTGTCATCCCTTCAGAAGTTAAAGAGGAGCTTGCTGGTGTCAGCTAGACCTTATGGCTCTCCAAAGGCTGTAGGGAGAAAGTCCTAACTTATTTCAACTTTCAGAGCCCTCACGTTCCTCTTCTCGTGGCCCTCCTTGCATCTTCGAAGCCCCAAATCATGATGTTCTGACCTTCTGTTCCAGCCATGACCACTTGGCTTTCTCTTCTGTCACCTGAATATTTTGGAGTAAATTGTGACCACCCAGACAATGTGGAATACTTTCCCTGTGAGAGGTCCTTAATTTAGAGCTAAGGAGATAGCTCAGATGGTAAGATCCAGGTCCCTTAGGTGTAGTACATAACTTTCACCAACATCCTGTTTCTCCCAGTCAGCCAGTCCTCCGCCTAGCCATCCCAACCCATTCTATAGACCCACCGTGTGCTTTCCTGGCCTGTGTGTCTGTGTATGCCCTTCTCTCTCACCTCCCCCTGGCTCCAGGCCTTGGGGTGGTAGAGGGTCTCTGTGATGACTCTTGCCAGATTTCTGCCTTGCTGATTCTCCAAATCTTCCCACACCTCTTGCCCATAGATGTCCCCCTCAGGACCTCTTTCTTCAAGGCCCAATGACAATCTTTTTCTGAATGACTCTCAAACCTTCCCCTTCCCTTACCCAACAATTTTTTTTTCAAGATTTATTTATTTCATGTATGTGAGTACACTGTTGATGTCTTCAGACACACCGGAGGAGGGCATTGGATCCCTATTACAGATGGTTGTGAGCCACCATGTGGTTGCTGGGAATTGAACTCAGAACCTCTGGGAGAGCAGTCAGTGCTCTTAACCGCTGAGCCATCTCTCCAGCCCTTACCCAACAATTTTTAACCAACTTCAGACATTATTGTAACACTTACCACATGACATTGCTGCTATCTGTGTGTCTGTCTCACTATGCCCTGACCTTCCTGGAGGGAGCTTTTCCAGAACTGTACTTGGTAGTAGCAGGTATATAGCAAACCCTTACTGTATTGGAAGAGCTGACTGAACACAGAATGCAGAGTCATTTTCCTAGTGAAGATCTATAGAATTTTCTGCCAGGGGCTGAGTGAAACTTGCATTGAGCATAAAAGTTCAGGAACAAGGCATTTCAGAGGAGTGGACGACTGGAAGAGAATGTCTCAGGAGTATAAGAAAGAACAGTTAAGAAGAATAGCTGCAGAGATAATAGCAACCAGAATAAAGAGGTCTTGAAGTTGGGATGAGACGGGGTGGGGCACTAGGAGGCGTTGGAGAGAGGCAGTCGTGGATAGATGCGATCGAAGGACATTACTTAAAGGCAGGAACTTTCAAGTGAATAAAAAACTATTAGGATGCTCTCAAAGACATCATCAAAAATGGAAGATAAGAAAGAAGACAAAACAAGAGAGAGTAACTGTGTGGCCAGAGCTTTAGAATGTCTCTTGGTTTCATTACATGGACTTAAGGGACAATGTGTTCTCACCCAAAGCCTCTAAACTCTTTCTTGAATGAGTCCCATTCTGTGTCCTTCACAGCACTCTCTACCCTGAAAGGGCACAAGTATGCTGCTTACAACTGCCATACAATCAGTCATTGTTCCTCACTGTTTTCAATGGAAAGCAAGGAGAGGCTTTGTAGTAGAATGGAAAAGCACTCACTACCCTGGGAACCAGAAGCCAGACACACCTCGGGTAGCAAGATCTCTGTCTGGTCACCACCCTCTCAGTCGTGGTCTGTAAAATCCACTGAGGGTGGCTTGCAGCCTTCCTTACGGGACTGCTCTAAGCAGGGAAATGGTTGGGATAATCCGCTGTGTGTGAAATGCTTTGAGCTGTAGTCGGCCCTGGAAATTAGGGTAAGACTGCCTCTCGGGTCAGTTGTCTGTGCAGTAGAATCCATTGAGAGCCATTTTTCAGTGTACAGTTAAGGAGATGACGGTGTTTCTCTTTGTCAGTGGTGGTGTGAAGTCTCAGGAAGCTGGCCTGCTCAAAGGTGTGTGAGAAAGGTGTATCCTGGAAACCATGGCGCTCCCCTTTCAAAAAGGCCTGGAGAAATACAAGAACATCGACGAGGACGAGCTTCTTGGCAAACTCTCAGAAGAGGAACTGAAACAGTTGGAAAATGTTCTAGATGACCTAGATCCCGAGGTTTGTGGCGTAGGACTGGAGTAGGGTGCTTAATGAGAGCACAGGAGAAAGGGGGCGGGCGGCTCTCTCCTTCAGCAGTTGCTGAAGTCCCCACAGCCCCAGTGCACAGTTCTGCCTTCTTCCCCATTGCTACTGAGCCATTTTTACAAGTTCACAGTGAGCCCAAGGGCCACTCCAGTGAGAAACGTCAAGTGTTTCTCAAAAACTAGTTCGTAAAAGTGTTTTCCATTGGGAAGAAACAGTCTGATTTAGCCTGGGGCTTGGGGAAGCAAAGAGAACAAATCTTACCAAGTATTTTCCAAGTATCAGATCCCTGGCTGGGCCTAAGAGTCCTTGGGGGAAATGGCATTAACTCTGTTTTATAAGTAGAGGGCACACTAACAAGAGTGCCCCACACAGGATCCCACACTGGTAAATGTCTGAGGTGCTGTTGCAAACACTTGTGGAGTGTAGAGTTTCTTTTGGTTTTATTTTTAGAGACAGGGTCTTGTGTACTCCAGGCTGGCCTAGAACTCATGTAGCTGAGGATGATCGACACTTCTGACCTTCTTGCCTCCATCTCCCAAATTCTGGGATTACAGACATTTCAGCATGTGAGGGATTTAACCCAGGGATTTCTGCATAGAAGGCAAGCATTCTGCCAACTAAGCCTAACCCACAGCCTCAGATCGTTTTTTTGTTTGTTTGTTTGTTTGGGGGGGGTATTGATACAGGGTCTCATCACCCAGATGGGCTGCAAACTCAACATATAGATGAGGACGACCTTGCATCCTTCTTGTCTTTACCTCCCAAGTATCAGATTAACAGGCGTGAGATACCATCCTAGCCAGACTGTTTTTAAAGGCACGTCTCACCGTGTAGTCTTGTCTGGCCTGAAACTCACTATGTAGCCCAGGCTAGTCTCAAACTCATAGAAATCCACCTGCCTCTGCCTCCCAATTGCTGGGATTAAATATATGTAACACTATATATAACCAGTCTAGATTTTTTTTTTTAAGTCAGAGTCTCACTATGGAGCTATGGCTGGCCTGGAACTTACTATGTAGCCCAGGCTGGCCTCTTATGTGTTGACTATAAGCATGCAACACCATGCCTGGCTTTTTATCATTTTTTTCCTCTTCTTGGTTTGTTTCTTTTTGTGTTGTTGTTGTTTTGTTTTGTTTTGTTTTTTGAGACAGGATCTCACATAGGAGAGACTGGCCTCAAGCTCATTATGTATGCAAGGAGAACCTTGAAATTTCTATAATTTTACCTCCACATGTAAAGTACAGAGATTGTATATGCTACCACAACTGGTATTATCTTAATCAAATAATCAAAGAACTTGAAATTCAATGACAATGTATAGATGATTATCATCATATCCATTTCTAATATTTTTGTAATCCTTGAAAAGCTGGGGAGCTCTTTATAGTGTTTCTTTTGCAAGTACTTTCTTCAGTCCTAATGACATTATCTTAAACTTAAAATTGGAGGTATCCAAAATAATGATTTAACTCTAAAGATGTAAGTAAACTATTTATATGGCATTTTGCTGTACCAGATACTTTGGATATTTAGTTTATTTTTTAATTTAACTACAAATTTTTATATATATATAAGGATGGAATCTTGGGGCTTAATCAGACCAGGTGGGCATAATGCCACGTGCCAGTCATCCCAACCCTTGAGGGAGCAGAGGAAGATTGTGATTTTGGGTCAAACCTGGGCAGCATAGTGAGTTCTAGGCCACCATGGCTACAAAGGACGACCTCGACTTAAAAATCTAAACTAAAGCCGGGCGGAGTGGTGCACGCCTTTAATCCCAGCACTCGGGAGGCAGAGGCAAGCAGATTTCTGAGTTCGAGACCAGCCTGGTCTACAGAGTGAGTTCCAGGACAGCCAGGGCTACACAGAGAAACCCTGTCTTGAAAAACCAAAAAAAACCAAAAGGAAAAAGAGACTGTCTCAAAAAGACAAATAAGTGAATCTCACTTGGGTGATATCAACATATACCATAATATTTACTTACCTCTTGGTTATTTCTGAAGAGACAGGTTAGAGATAAGTGAGTATAGCCATTCTGCCTCAGGAGCTCTTGTGTGCACACCTGACCATACCTAATCACGGTGGACACAGAACGCCCTTTTCCCTCCATGTTCCTGAAGGCAGCTGCGGAAAGTCCAAGGCTGGTACTTCTGTCGCTGTGCTCCTGAGCTGGTTAGGTTCCCTTCTTTAGCAAGGGAGGTTAGAACATGCACGTCCCCAGAGCCATCCTTGAGACCCCAGGTCTCAGCTGGTGTAGGTGCCCCCTGCTTTCCCACTTACAGCCAGTGCAAAAGAGTAAAGAAACAACAACCTCAGTCTGGTTAACGTCTTCCCTTCATCGTCTCTGTCTCGTCAGAGTTCAACACTACCGGCTGGATTCCGACAGAAAGACCAGACCCAGAAAGCAGCCACTGGTCCCTTTGACCGAGAGCACCTGCTCATGTACCTGGAGAAAGAGGCTTTGGAACAGGAGGACAGGGAGGACTTTGTACCCTTCACAGGAGAAAAGAAAGGTAAGGCTCACAGCCTCCATGTCTTGGGACAGAATGCCCTTCACCCATTGTGGAGCATCCATCAAAGGAGCTGGTCTGGGAACAGGAAATAAGCCTGTGAACGACACATGGTAATTTAGAACACCGTGCCTTGTAGCACCGTGTCCAACACCCAGGATGAACTCTAAGGTAAATTACAGCTCGTGGGTGATGACGATGGCTCTTCATGGGCTCCTGGGCTGTCACAACCCCCCCCCACACACACTGTAGTGTGGGATATTAGTGGGGAGGTTTGGGGAGGGCATGGTTTATGAGAATTTTATGCTCAACTTGATTTGAATCTAAAGCTGTTCTCAAAAAATTAAAGTTTATCAGTTTAACAGAGAAAAGCAGGGCAGGATTGTGATTAACAAATGAAGACATGGGTTGTAATGGTTCTGCAATTAATTCTGTCAAAAAATTGTTTTCAAAGTCTGAAGAAAAAGCATTGAAAACATAGAGAGCTCTACCTGAATGAACTGCACAGGCAATGGTGTGTTTCCCTCAGCCTTTTGATCCATCAACTGTAGGCATCTAGGCCAGTCCTTCCTGCTCCATCCAGAGTGCTTAGAGCCCCAGCCCCAGCCCTGGAAGCTACAATGAAATGCATGCCGTTCATTCATCTTACATTCACTGAGAACCTTCCCGGTGCAGAACTCTATGGCAGGCCCTGGACCTCCAGGTATATAATAAGATCCTGACCTGCCCTCAAGAGGGAGGCGTGTCATCCAGTAAAAGGAACGCAGGGATGTGGCTGGGAAGGTTGTGAGGAGCAAGTCCGTGACAGGATCCTTCCCCATTGTTCCCTCCTCTCTTCTCCTTCTCTCTCCTCCTTCCCTCATCCCTTCCCCCTCCCCCACCCCATCACTGTGTGCCTAAATAGACTCCTAGTTCATGTCGTTCCCCACTTAACCACCCTCCAATGCTGAAACTTCAGACATGCTGCCTACATAATGTCCTAAATCTTACTGCAGCCCCAGATTGAGTGTAGCTTCCACAGCCTCTTGCCTGCATCTCTTCTTTCCTTGCTGAGCCCCAGCCTGTGTCTTTGTTCATTTTCCCAGACTTGTCCAACTCAAGTTAGTTTTCTCCTCGTCTCTTCTCTCTGACCCACATCTCCCCCCACCCTGTTTTGAATCAAGACTCAGCTGAATGCTAGGCCTTGGGGTTCCCTGACCCCTCTCTGCCATCACCCTTTTCCTACCATAGAGTGCTCTACCTGAATAACCCCTAGGCTTTGCTTTCATAGCCCTGTGACTGTGTTCATCATTTTGCTGGTTTACTTTGGTGGTTGTGTGGTATCTTTATCAGCCTAAGAAACTGGGTGGAGCTGAGTGGCAGAAAAGAGGCGCTCCTTCCTCTGAGCTCCAGTGAGGTAGTCTTTGAGCCTCTACTCAGTGGCCAGGAAAAGGGAGCACTCGGCAGCAGTCATCCCTGCCACTCCCTCTGTACTGTGCACATGACAGGTCACTCACCACTGAGAAGGAAATTAAGAAAGTAGAGCTGATCAGTGATGAGTCAGGTTAACAGCCTCGGGTTACTATGGAATATGAGCTGTTACTATGGTAACACAAGCTGTTTCTATGGTAACGCAGTTGCAAATTGTGACAAGCATAAAGTATAATGTAAAAAATCTTCAATAAAATTCCCAAAATGCTATGTATTCGATAATGTCAGAATAATAAGGCGGGAGAGTTTGTCATTTCTTCTCTGAGTTGAGAAGTGTCTATGGCAAATTACCCCCAGCTTGACCTACAGGAAGCTTGTGGTGAAGGCAGGAGCTAGCTGAGTGTAAAAGGTGCAGTCACCTTGGGAGATGGCCAGTGGGGTAGTTACCCTCCCTGCGTGACAAAGTACCTAACTGAAGCAGCGTAAGGAGGGGTGGGTCTGTTTGGAGACACAGTTCGAGAGTACAGTCCGGGAGAGGCTCACTTTGGATCCACAGGCAGGAATTGGATAGACTTGGGTACTCCTTTTCATTCAATCCTGGACCCTGCCCCACAGATTGGAGCTGCCCACAGTTATGGTCTTTCCATTTAATCCAGTCTAACACTCCCTCATAAACATGTCTGGAGAGTCGTCTTTTCTAGATCCTGTCAAGTTGATATTAACTGTCACCATAGGAAATGCTTAACTACTAAAGTGAGCTCCGGGGAGTTCTGTGTGGAAGGCAGGATTCCTTCCTTCTCATACTAGCTTAGCCCCATCTCAGCAGCTCAAGAGCCTCAAACGATACGAAACAGCTCAATGATGTATGTCTTTAATGCCAGTGTTGCATCTTCTGTTCAATCTGCCAGCCCTGCATGCAAGGCAGTAGCTCAGCCATCTTTGCTTTTCTTCTAATTTAAAGGGAAAGTGTTTATCCCCAAGGAAAAGCCTGTAGAAAGTCGGAAAGAAGAGAAAGTGACTCTGGACCCAGAACTGGAGGAAGCCTTGGCCAGTGCCTCAGACACAGAACTCTATGACCTTGCAGGTGAGTTCTCAGGGCTGGTCCGTGACCCCCATGTGACTCCCAGGCATGCACTTTCTGCCCTGGTGCAAACCTGTGAGCTGCCAGGAGCTATTGAGTACCATGTGGCCAGGGTGGCAGCAGCCCTATCTTATCTATAAGACGGGAGCCTGTGGCTGAGCAAGCCATGTTTTAGCCCATTCTGTTCAGATGATTCCCACCCTACAAGACCCCTGTGAAAAACTGAAGAGAACTGAAGGAAATTGTATTGAGAGCATAAAAGGAGTAAAACTGCAAACTGGCTGTGGTGACCCATTCCTGAAATGGTAGCACTAGCACTCTAAAGGCTGAGGCAGGAGGATTAGTGTGAGTTGGAGCCCAGCTGGGACTACAAAATTGAGACCTTGTCTCAAAAAAGAAAACAGACTTAGAAATTAAAAATGAATGAAGTGATATCCCCAAATGCTTTCTGAGAGCTTCCACATTAAAACACACTTACAGACGTCATACATTTATGGTCATCTTCCTTTTTGTTTGTTTGTTTGTTTTTGTTTTTTGAGACAGGGTTTCTCTGTGTAGCCCTCGCTGTCCTAGAACTTGCTCTGTAGATCAGGCTGGCCTCAAACCCAGAGATTCTTCTGCCTCTGCCACATGAGTTCTGGGATTAAAGGTGTGCACCACTACTGCCCGACTTCAAGGTCACAGTTCTATAGAGTTCTTGGTCTCCCTTACAATTTCCATTACAAGCTGATTTGTGCCAGGAGGTCAGCTAGCCTTCTAGTTTCCTTAACAAACTGAACCATGACAATGACAACAGGACTGTTATTTTAATTGACTTTACATGTAGATAGGATACTTTTCTGCTGCTATGACAAAACATCATGACTGAGATTGTAAGACTCTGGGGAGCCATAGCTTACCAGAGGACCCCCCCCCCCGAGTGAACACCATGGAGTTGGGGATCGATGCAAAAAGCAAGAGGAATTTATTGTTCCAGCATGCTGGGGTCGCCCTGCTGGGGTCACACAAAGGAGGGAGAGAACGACCATGCGCAGCCCATTCTGTGAACTTTTATATAGTTTTTAGAGCAGCAGCCATTAGGCACAATGTGATTGGCAGAACAGTGTGACTTTTAAACTGATTGGTCTTTAGGGAATGAGGTAGTAGGGGCTTAATCAGCCCCTCCCTTCCAGCCTATGTGCTCTCTACCTCTCTCTTCCAGGAGGGGAGGGGTGCCTATGTACTCTGTGGTCTGGTGGAATTTTCCTAAGTTCCTGAGCTGACCTCTTCAAGATGACTTATAAAAGAAAGTGTCTAATTAAACCCGTGGTTTCAGAGGGTTAGAGTCTGTGTTGGTGAAGCAAAGACATAGCAATGGGAACAGCTGAATACTCACATCTTGTTCCAAAAGCAGGAGGCAGCGAGAGCGCACACTGGGAATAAGTCTTTTTAAACCTCAAAGCCTACCCCAGTGACACACCTTGTCTGACAAGGCCACACCTCCTAGTCCTTCTCAAACAGTTCCACCAGCTCAGGACTCAAACATATGAATCAATGATGACCATTAGCGTCCAAACTACGATGTAGATATAAAAAGTTCAAATAATACAAAAGAAATGAAAAGCAAGCCTTTCCCCAAAATTAAGTCCTTTCTCTTTAAAAAAAAAAAAAGAAAGAAAGAAAGAAAGGTATATGATGTGGGTGGGTGAGCAACATAGAAAGTTCTAGAGTAGCACAGGCTACATGGTAAGACCCTGACTTAAAACCTAGAAGAAGAGTGGGCATGATAGTCTATGTTCTTTAATCCCCACAACTCAAGACATGGAGGCAGGAAACTAAGGCGTCCCGGCTAATGTCAGTATGGATGATAGGTTCAGAGGACAACTTTATGGAGCTGGCTCCCTCCTTCACCTGTATGTGGGCTCTGAGGATCAAACTCAGACCATGCAGCCTGCATTGTGAAGTGGCAAGTGACTTTCTGTGCTGAGCCCCAAGCCCTGCCTGCCTCTACCTCCCCAGCACTGGATCACAGATGCACACTCCACACCCAATGTGCTTCTTACCTAAGTTCTGGGATTCTAACCCAGGTCCTTGAACTTTCAAGGGAAAGATTTTATCAATTTTTAGCTGCTTCCCAGGCCCCGAACCATGGGTCTTATTCTCCTAGAAGATGCATGTAGGAATCCAGCTCCTTCTTGTGGGAATGCCTGCCCTGCCTTATTCCAATATGTCTGCCCTCTCCACACATCTTCATGGATCTCTGATGGTATCAGTAGGGGACCTCAGGTTCATGTCTGAGTGTCTGTCAGAGGTAGCATCTGATTCACCCAGTGAGGAAAGCCTTTGGCGGTGACTGGGCATCGTGGCACTGTGGTTCCTATGGAGAGATCCCTCCATGGTTACTGCTTTTCCCAAGGGTTTATCTCACAGGCTTTACTGGAATTGCCCAAAGGAAGAATGCAGGGTGGGACTTTGATTCCCAGAAAACACCTGAGAAAGGAGAGAAAGAAAAAAAAAAAAGCAACCAATCTGGAGATACTTGACCCTGGAATCCGGGTAATAAATCCAGGGAGATAATGCAAATAGAACTGCCTTTGTTCTCCTTACTCAGCTGAACAGACACTCCCTAAGAACTCAGTGGAAAGCCTTCTGTGGGGATGAAAATCAAGCAGCTTCCTCTCTGGGGGGGATCTTTCTAGAAGACTGGGAATAAGTGCAAGCAGAAGGGCTCACAGCAGCCACGGGAGCCCTGAGGAGCATTGTCTGTGCTGGCATGGAAGGTAGCGAGTGGGAAGACAAGCAGTTCAAAGGTGGTGCAGCGGCTCTTCTCCTTTCTTCCTGCCATGCAGGGGTGCCAGGCACGTTCAGAGCAAGGCTTACCCCTTAGCGAATGCTCCAACACGCCGGCCTGTGCCTCACTAACTTAGCCACTAATCAAGTTAACAATCCGTTGGGGTTAATGAGGAGTGAGCACTCAATGGCTTCCCAAATCACACAGTCAGGATTGAAACTCAGTGCTCTCCACAGTCCCCCTCCTTAACTCTGTGATTATTGTTGTTACTCTGTTTTCAGTGTGAGGGGTTGAACCCACGGCTTTAGACATGCTAGACAGGCGCTCTACCACTTAGCTATAGCCCCAGCCCTTGTTTTTTCAAACAGGGTCTCACCATGGTAGTACACTGTCTAGGCTGCCCTTGAACTCGTGAACTGTCTGTATAGCCCCAAACTGGCCTCCTGGAATCCTTTTGCTTCTCAAGTACAAGTCACACACCTACCTCTAACTCCTGTTCCTTTTTTTCTCCATGTAGCCCTGGCTGTCCTGGAACTCACTCTGTAGACCAGGCTGGCCTGGAACTCAAATATCCACCTGCCTCTGCCTCCCAAGTGCTGGGATCAAAGGTGTGCGCCACCACTGCCCAGCCTAACTCCTGTTCTTATTGGCCTAACCACTGACTTTTTGCTGGCTTCCTCCCTTCTAAAATGTAGCTTACAGTAGATCCAATCAGGCTCTTAGGGGCTGTGCCTCTCACAAGAAGGGAAATCTGTTTCAGCCTGCCCAGGACCACCCATAGTACTGCTCCCTGCGAGTGTGCCTCCTGGTGCCAGTTCCATGTGACATTGCCACTGAGACCTTGGTATACTCAACTGGCCTTTTGTTCCTGATAGCCCTTCTCTTCTTTCCCAAAGGGAAAGAAAGGACAGCTCCTTTTTCTACTGAAAAAGGACCACAGTCTTTCTGGTCTTACCTCTGAAGGGGGAGGAAACAACACAATCATCTATATCTTTAAAATTCGTAGACACCGCCGGGCTGTGGTGGCGCACGCCTTTGATCCCAGCACTTGGGAGGCAGAGGCAGGTGGATTTCTGAGTTCGAGGCCAGCCTGGTCTATAGAGAGAGTTCCAGGACAGCCAGGGCTACACAGAGAAACCTGTCTTGAAAAAACAAAACAAAACAAAACAAAACCAAAAACAAAATTCATAGACGCCATCAGACTTTCTGGTACAGTGTTAATCTTAATGCTCAGGAGGCAGAAGGAAGCAGGGGGATTACTGCAGATCTAAGGCCGGCCTGGTCTACATGATGAGTTCCAGGCTAGGCAGGGTTACATAGTGAGACTTTAAACAAAACAAAATCCTTAGATTGAATTCTACCTTTTTAAATTTTACAGAAAAGAAAAGCAAATGGAGGTGTGTATAGTGGCTCCTACTCATAATCACAGCATCTGGGAGCAGAGGCAGGAGGATCACACTGAGTTTGAGGTCAGCCTAGCCTATGAGTGAGTTCCAGGCTATCCTGCACAATAAGTCGAGACCCTGAAAACAGAATAACAACAAAACAAACAAACCAAGAGCTGAATGTTGAGTCTACTTAACTAGAGCAATATTCTAGTTTCATTTCTTTTGCTATGGTAAGACACCCTGAACAAAAGCAATTCAGGGGAGGAAAGGGTTTATTCGGCTTACATTGCCAGGTTACAGGTTACAAGGGGGAGTCAAAACAGGAATGGAAGCCTCTAGTCACATCACATCCACAACCAAGAGCAGAGAGAGACACAGAGGTGCCACTGCGTCTGTGCAGATGGCTTCCCCCACGCTTGCACACGTCAGGGCCCAGGGCATGAAGTGGCGCTGCTCAAAATGGGCTGGAGCTTTCTGCATTCATAATAAGACACACACACACACACACAACACAGACACACACATGCCACTCACTCACACACAGAGAGACAGCATATTCTAGATAATTCCTCATTAAGACTCTTTCCAGGTGACTCTAGGTTAGTTAAAACCAACCAGCACAAGGACCTAGCAGTGTTTCAGTGACTGGAAGATATGGCTACACAACTGTTCCTCAGCTCCTAATGACCCCGCACATTTAAGCACGCAGAGGCCTGTAAAGCTACTGACAGTCTTTTTTTTTTTTTTGGTTTTTTGAGACAGGGTTTCTCTGTATAGCCCTGGCTGTCCTGGAACTCACTCCGTAGACCAGGCTGGCCTCGGACTCAGAAATCCACCTGCCTCTGCCTCCCAAGTGCTGGGATTAAAGTCGTGTGCCACCACTGCCGGGCCTGCTACTGACAGTCTTAGGAAGATTTTTATCAGTGAGTTTATTGAATGCTGTGTACACACCACACACTTCTCCAGGAAAGGGGACCTGGAGACTTTCTTCTGTATAAAGAATTGTTCTTCTATTTGCAAACTAACAATGTGGCCATCCTACTATGTGTTTCCAAACTTCCTGCTTGTTATTGTTACCTGTGGTTTCTTT
Organism: Uromys caudimaculatus; assembly: GCA_028551405.1. Classification (NCBI taxonomy): domain Eukaryota; kingdom Metazoa; phylum Chordata; class Mammalia; order Rodentia; family Muridae; genus Uromys; species Uromys caudimaculatus. The sequence goes on from CM052706.1 coordinate 43,392,863, forward strand.
CAGCTGTCCTTGGAGTCCACAATTTGCTCAACAATCCGAAGTTTGATGAAGAAACATCCAATGACAAAGGTCTCAAGGGGCCTGTGAGGAGTAAGTGGATGAGGGATCTGGGAGTGTGGGAAGCTTCATAGCCACTGCCGGGAGCCTAGGGAAGAGAGAGCTTCTAGAAGAAGTCAATGGGCTCTGAGCAACCAAACTAGGTGATGCTGGCAGAATGTGCAGAGCCACAGAGCACACGTTCATGGCCGGTGTTCTAGTAGGAAAAAACTCTGATAAGTTTGCAGAGTCAGCTCAAAATGCAAATAAAATTTTCTGTTCTGAAGGATATTTTATCAGTGAGGGAAGCTTGAAGCTTGAAGCTTGGCTACATTCCCTTTTTTATTCCAGTGTCTTTTTGTCTTGATTATGGATGCTGGTCATTAGAGTCTACATACCTACTTCTCCCAGGAAGCAAGAAGGATACCCTGGCATGGACAAGCTGCAGCCCCCCCCCCCCCATCTTCTTCATCAAGCATTTGTTAAATGCCTACTGGATGTCAGGAATGTTCTGGGCATACGTAGAAAACTCTTTTCCAAAGGAATGTATTCAGGGTTCAGACCAATCAGCCGGTCTTTGCACTGTGAGATCTAAGTGGACCCGGATCCTGGCTTCTGGATAAATCATTTATTATTCTTTCTGATGGAGACTTCATAGGTACTACTCAGTCTCAGTAGCTTCCTATTTACTTGGTTGGTTATTAAGAAGAGGTCTTGTTACTTAGCTTAGGATGGCCCCAAACTTCTGTCTCCCAGAATCCTCCTCTCTCAGCGTCTTGAGTGCTGGGATTATAAGTGTGTTGCTGATGTGTAAGGGCTCTCTGGACATTAGAATATTGATCCTTTATATGTTGCAGGCACTCCAAATCTTTTCTGAAAAATTAGTGTGTGTTGTTTTATTGTTATTATTTGGGTTTTGTTTGTTTTGAGACAGGCCTGAAGTTCACTATGTAGCCCAGGTTGGCCTCAAACTCATGATCCTCCTGACTCAGTCTCCTAAATCCAGATATACTGCTGTGTCTGGCTCCAGTTAGTTAGTTGGTTAGTTAGTTAGTTAGTTAGTTAGTTAGTTAGTTAGTTAGTTAGTTAGTTATATGTATGTATGTATGTAAGTGGGCCTTTTATAACATGTATATATGTTTACCACATGCATATCCAGTGCCCAAGGAAACCAGAAGAGAGTTTCAGATCCCTAGAACTGGACTTACTAATGTTTTTAAGACACCAGAGGGTGCTGGGAACCAAACTCCAGTCCTCTACAAAAGTAGCAACTTCTGGGCCATGTTTCCAGCCCCCAGTAATTGTTTCTAAGATGCCTTTCATTCTTCTTTTCCATTCCGTGGTCTTTCCATACCTTTATCAAAGCTAGAGACACAAAATGGAGATTGCAGGAGGGCTGCAATCAAGAAGCCAGAGGGGTATTGACATCTGGAACCTGGGGATAGAAGCATAGCTCAGTACTAGAACAAATGCTTTGAGCAGGTCCTGGGTTCACCATCACACAACATTTTTAAAAAGGGTTTGGGAAATGAAGAGGCTCATCAAGGGGCCATCTTTGCATCTCAGAGCCTATGGTCTGGTGTAGATAGTGTGGGAAAAGTCCAACTGGTACAGCAGTACGTGCCAGCAGATGAGATGCCTCGTGGTGGCTGAAAAGCATCTGCCGTCCAAACCGACTCAGAGCGGCACCACTGCTCAGTGAGACTAAACTTACTACGGTTCATATTGGAGTGTTGGACTCTACATGAAAGAATGGTGCTTTCTGGGGACTCCATCTCTAGTTTGATAGAAGACCTCTTGCACTGTCTTTTATAAACTAAAACATATGTTTTAGATGTCGTCAAAGGTGAAAAGACCAAGCCAGTATTTGAGGAGCCACCGAACCCCACAAATGTGGAAGCAAGCCTACAGCAGATGAAGGCCAATGACCCCAGCCTGCAGGAGGTCAACCTCAACAACATTAAGGTCTGTCACCTCCAGTACCTTCTGGTTTAGCCTGGCATCACAGAGCTGGCTAGACATCACTGCCTGCTTTTACACTGGCTTGTGGTCCTTTCAAGTCACTGACTTCAGACAGAATAATCTAGTCAAAAGAAATGGGTCTATAAGAAGAGTAATTTTCTAGAACTTTTTGAAAAGATTCATAGTACTCAGGCCAAACAAAGCACATTGCACCTGGTGCTGAATAACCATATCAATGTTTCTTTTCTCTTTTTTTCTGTGTGTACTACAGAATACTACCACTTAGCTGTATCCCCACAGTTTCAAGTGTCAGGAATGTCAGAGTAACTTAGAAGGGTAGTTGGCACAGGCTCTCAAGTGAGACTGTAGCGAAGCCACCAGTCAAGGCTAACGTATCCAAAGGATACACTTCTAAGATGGTAGCCCCATGCAGCTGTGGGCCAGAGACCTCACTTTTCTACCACAGGGGCCACTCTTTGGGCCTACTTGAGTGTTCTCACATAACAACACCTGGCTGTCCCCAAAGAAAGTGACCCCAGAGTGAAAAAGGTCAAGAAGCCACAAGCTCAGTGGTTAGAAGTAATTGCTTTTCTTGCAAAGTACCCAAGTTCAGTTCCCTGCACCCACATCAAGTACCTCACAACCACATGTAACTCCAGACCCAGGGGATCCAACACTTCTGGCCTCTCTGGGTACCCATACCACATGTACATGCCCCCCGCCCCAACACACACAGTATCTTCCATGATCTGGTGTCTGAAGTCACAGACTGCCATTGTCATTCCCACCTTGTTCTTTTTGTTGGTAAGTCATGCTGTTGCCACGCTAGTTAGCAGTGGGAACCTAAAAATAAGGTAGACTGAAGTCTCACGCAGTAGCCAACTATAGCGCATCAGACAGTTTATGCTCTGAGGGTTAAGAAGAGTCACCTGAGTGAAGTATACAGTCACCAGGACAAGAAGCACATGGCAAAACACCTTTGTTTCCATAGAAGCATATAAATTAATAACAGTAGCCGGTCGTACTGAATAATCTAAAGTAGACTCACTCCTAACTGATACACCTGGGAGAGGCAGAAAGCACATTCCGAGAACAATCCGTGTTCATAAGGAGCAGAGATAACAAGACTCTTGTTTACTTGGAGCTTTCTCACAGGATCTCAGAAATCTCACGCGGCTTTGTTCATGGCTGCCTTCTGACATTGTGCTATGGAAGGAAGAGAAGGAGACAAGAGGAGCATGAACACATATGGATTACCTTTGGCCTAATTTATTCATTATCTTCAGTTGTTCCCCAAGCCCTGCCTATTGTTTGGCTGTGGGCCTCTGTATCTGCATCTACTCCCATCAGAGGAAGCCTCTGACCGCTCTGATAAAGGTTGGGCTGGGCAGTGATCTATGAGTACGGCAGAATAGCATTAGAAGTCATTTCATTGGTTTGCTGTCAGTCCTGTTTGGTTCTTCCTTAGATCTCTGGGCCATCCAGCTTCCAGTTCCTGGCCATCCAGGCAGTTTCGGGCACGGGCTCCCTCGCCTGGTGTGAGCCTCAAGTTAGACCAGCCATTAGTTGACCATTCCCACAAGCTCTGAGCCGCCATTGCCCCAGCAGATCTTTCAGACAGGACAGATTGTAACAGATCAAAGGTTTGTGGCTGGATTGGTGTCCCAGTCCCACCACTGTAAGCCTTGCCTGGTTACAGATGGCTGCCTCAGGCTCTGTGACCTCCATTACTATGAGTCCTTGCTAGGGTCACCCTCATAGATCCTAGGAAGTTTCCACTGTACTGTGTTTCCACATTGACCCCCAGATATCCACAATTCCAGTTATCTCTCCCATACTCTCCATCCATCCCTCATCCCCCAAAATGATCCCTTCTGTTTTTAACTGTGTGTATCGGTGTCTAATGTGGGTATGTGCACATGAGTGAAGTTGCCCATGGAGGCCAAGAAGAGTATTGGATCCTGGAGCTGGAATTACAGGCACCCAATATGGATGCTGGGAACTGAACTCAGGTCCTCTGCAAGAGTAGCAAGTGCTGCTCACTGATGAGCCATCTCTCCAGCCCCAGTAATATTGTTTTTACTGAGTGTACATTATGTGTCCTATCATTGGCTACTTAAAATGCATTACCTCATTTGCTCCTCAGTGAGAACTGAGATTAAGTTGCTGTGGTCACTCAGCCACCACACAGCCAGGCTCATGTCCACTGCTGCCCGTTGCTGCTGCTTCTACGAGGATAGGTGATTTGTGTATGTGATTTATAAGAAAGAGCCCACATACACATCCGTGCATGGAAAACACTCATAAAATACAATGACTAAATCTAGAATAAAAAGAAAGGAATACAAACAACTGTGTTAACTCATACCTTTGTATCCAAAGGATCCACCCCCAGCATGGCACTTCTCTGTGGCCATGCGCAAGAGACCTCGATTTGTAGAGACTCTGCCTTGTAGAGGTGGGAGCAGGGAATCACCCTGAGTTCAAGGGAGCTTTGGCAATGTCGTGAAATTGAGGCCAGACTGAAGCCAGCCTGGGTTCTAGGAGACCCAGTTAAGATCCATCCAGCCTTCACTTAGAAATGTTACAGTAAGAGACAAACACTGACCACATGTTGGCAGCATAGTGTGGTAAGCCTCACAGGGTTATAGAATTGTAGGAAATGAAAAATTGGAAGCTGCCTAGGAGGACTCATAAACCAAAGAGGAAATAATTCAGGAGGCTCTTCAGGGGTGCAGAAAAAGACAGCAGGAGTTTTCAGGCCAAGGAGAAAAGCATATCTTAAGGGTATGTGTGTGAGAGACCATGGCTGTTAACCTGTCCTAGCATATAGGACAGAAGAAAAAGAAAAAGAAGTATCTTTTGAGTTGCAATCCCTTATTGGGCACTAGGGGGCGCTATTCACTCAGAATAGCGTAGTTATCACACATGGATTAAAAAAATAATTAAAAAAATATATATGTAATACAGGTGATAGTCAAAAGATGCAGGGGTCTTGATGATGGTGGAGCTCAGTTGCAGAGCACATGCTTAGTACATGTGAGACCCTGGGTCCAATCAAAAATGAAAACAGTATTTTCAAGTTGAGGGTGTGAATGCAGTGTGAACGGTTTATAACTAACCCTGTGTTCTATGCTCAGAACATTCCAATTCCAACCCTGAAGGAATTTGCAAAGGCTCTGGAGACCAACACCCATGTGAAGAAGTTGAGCCTGGCTGCAACCCGCAGCAATGACCCTGTGGCCCTTGTAAGTGAGACTTGAAACACGATCTGAAGTCATTTAATTCCCTGGTGACTTTATTTTTAGGTTTTTTCTTATTGTTTAAGATTAGCCGGCTTAGCTTTTAGTTGCTTTGAGATAGGATCTTGCTGTGTGGCCTGGGTTTTGAACTCACTATGTATCTTGGACTGATCTTGAATTCCCAGTAATCCTCCTGCCTCAGCTTGCCAAAAATCACCATTCCTCGATAATTTATTTTATCAATTGAAAGTCTTAGATCTGGTCAACTTAATCTAACAAACTTACGGCCCCAAGGCACAGGCTGAGAACCTACACTGCAAACACATTGGCTTAAGTGGATTCTTGTCAGCGCTGGACTTTCCAAACAAGACGGGCGTCTTGGCATTTAACTAAATAAATATTTAGAGTTTGTTCTCTATTGAGAAAAACCATTCTGAAACTTTCCCTCCTACAGTAACTTTCTGTAACAGTCATTAGATGTTAGAACCCCTCCCCCCAAAAACTTACTTGAACTTGGCACATATAAAAATGTCAGAGTGTGTTTTATCTTAATCTTTATGTGCATTAATATGCCAAGCATACTTTAAACAACCAAAAATAGTGAAACATTTCATTTGACGTTCAGTTAATTGGAGTATGGAAAGAAAAATAATAACCAGAACCCTCGTCCTTTTATGCATTTGGAGTAATCTAGCCAAACAAGAAAGCTACTTAGCCTAAGTAAATACTGTCACCTCCTTAGCCATCACCACTTCCTCTTGTCTGCTTTGCTTATTACAAGCCACTCTCCTGGGGACTCAGTGGATGCAGCTCTGGCCGATAAGCTCTGCATGCTTAGCTCACCCAGTCATCACTGTAGTACTCCAAGTATGTTGTTACTTCCCTCAAAACATAAGAGAACGTAGATTATCCCAGGTGTGGCAAGTAATGACAGCCGAGAGAATCGCCACCAGGTCTTTCTGGGTCTACTATGCTGCGTTTACACACACAGCCCCGCTGTCGCTGATAGGGTCTCGGGGGTCAACCTGAGATTTACAACACCGGTCACTCACTCTCAAATCAAACTAGAAAAACCAAGGACCTGGCATGATGGTTCAATTTAAAGTAACAGTCTTAGGCTGGAGAGATGGCTCAGCGGTTAAGGGTGCTTGCAGCTTTTCCAGAGGACCTGCGTTGATTCAAAGTACCCACTTCAGACAACTCACAAGTGCTTGTAACTCAGCTCCAGGGAATCTAATGTTCTCTTCTGGCATCCTTGGGTACCTTACACATATGGAGCACAGACATGCTTTCAGGCAAAACGCCCATATGTATAAAATAATAAAGTCTAAAAAATAAAAGTATATATTGATATGTCTGGGTGTGTAGATAGAACTTAGAACTATGAGGTAGTCTACATTCTTTTATTCTTATTGCATCTTTGAAACCCATGGTGTGCTTTATATGTATAGCACATCAATTCAAACTCGCTGGTTTTCAAAGGCTTAGCTACATTTCTTGTGGCTACTATTTGGTCAGCAGTGAAGCTATGTATTTTGGGTTCTGTTTGTTAGATTTAAAAGACTTATTTTAATTTTTAATTAAAAGTCTTTTCTTGAGACATGCATTTCTACTCTGATTATTTATATAACATTGAAGGATCCACCTCTTTGTTTTTCTGACACGACTACCCCAGCACATGGAATAGATGCTCAGGTATTTGCTGAACTGAAGTAATAACTCCAAGTTGTGTTTGGCTGCATGGGCTCCATGTCATTCAGTTTGAGAAAAAGTGTTTTCTCAAGTTTAAGATAAAAGTGTCACAATCTTGACTGCCTGCCAGGAGGTTGTGCAAGTTTTTATAAAGAACTAATTGCTCTGAAGTTTCTTTATTCTGGGGCTGAAAGTTAATGCCAGAGCTTGGTGTGTCCCATAAGGAAAGGCTTGCCACACTCCCGTCCCATGTTCTGATTAAACTGTGTACATTTAATTTTAAGATCAAGTATTAAACAGAGCATGGTGACCCATGCCTCTAATCCCATCCGTTGGGAAGCAGAGGCAGGTGGATATCTGAGTTCAAGGCCAGCCTAGTCTACAGAGTTCCAGGATAATCAGGGCTACATAGAGAAACCCTGTCTAAAAACAAACAACAACAGAAAACAACTATTGAATAAACGTACCTTGAATTGCATAGTTTGCATTCCATCAGCCTATGTCCCTACGATTTCAGTTCTAACACCTGGAAATACACAAGATTTTTATTCTGCCCCAGTGATTCTCAGCTCAAGGGCTCTTTTGCTCCCAGGGCACACTGGCAGTGGCTGGAGCTGTTTGGGGTTGTGACAAGGACAAATGCTACTGGTATTTGTAAGGTCTCAGAAGCCTGAGAGACTGCTAATGGGACACCCACAGCAAAGAAATCTCCAGGCCCAGATCTTAGCCATGCAGAGGCTGAGAAACCTGCATAGTCTCTGTGGAATTCCTTCTCTTCCTTCTTCCTGTCTTAACTGCCATTAAGATAATTAAGATAGTTTAGGGCTTCGTTGGCCTACTCCCTAGAAGCAATCAGTATTAGCAATTTGTTTTTCATTCTTCCACTTATTGTCTTTACGACTTTAATTAAAGTGGCTGCCAATCTCAACTATTCATGCACTTGAGGAACAGAAGGCCAAGTACCAGTCTTAGAGATTCTGTTCATGTTCATCTGAGTGGGGCCAAAATATACTTAAATCATATATATATATATGTGTGTGTGTAAATGTATGTAAATGTATGTAAATGTTATCTATGTGTGTATGTGCATCTACATGTATGTGTCTAAGTGAGTATATGCACACATGAGTGTGGGGTACTCATGGAGGCCAGAAGAGGCTGTTGGATCCCTTGGAGCCAGACTTACAGGTATCTGTGAGCCTCTCGATGCTCGGATCTGGACACTTGTCTTCATGTTTGAGCAGCTAGTGCTCTGAATCACTGAACCATTCTTCCAGCCCCAATTATATGTATATTTTTGAAATGTGTTCGTTCTGAGACACCTTTAAACGATTATTAAAATGTGTTCTTTTAGGGAATACAATCTCAACTCTTGAGGGTACAAACAGGAGGGTCAGCACTTTACGGCCAGCCTCCGTTACACAGCAAGTTCAAGACCAGCGTGGACTACCTCGGAGTCTATCTTCACACACACATGCACACATACACAGGCTAGAGATAGCTGCTTATATTTCATGTTTAAGAGAACTGGCTGTTCTTCCTGAGTTTTTGTTCCCAGCATATATAGTGCTCACATCTGTCTGTAACTCCAGTTCCAGATGATCCAACACCCTCTTCTGGTCTCTGATGGCTCAAGCACACCCATGATGCACAGACATATATGCAGGCAAAACACCCATACATTAAAAAAATAAAATTAAAAAAACCATACAGTCACACATACCACGTGGATGCTGGGAATCAAATCCGGTCTTCCAGAAGAGTAGTCAGCACCCAGAACTGCTGAGCTGTGTCTCTCTCCAGCTTCTACTGAGCTATTTTAATTTTTTGTTTGGTTTGGTTTGGTTGTTTTTGTTTTGTTTTGGGGTTTTTTTGTTTTTTGTTTTTTGTTTTGTTTTTTGAGACAGGGTTTCTCTGTGTAGCCCTGGCTGTCCTGGAACTCACTCTATAGACCAGGCTGGCCTACTCAGAAATCTGCCTGCCTCTGCCTCCTGAGTGCTGAGATTACAAGCGTGTGTCACCATTACCTGGCACTATTTAGTTTTTAATTGTAGTTCAAGATTTTAATTTTACTTAGAGATGAAAATATGACTTAACAAATGTTTTCTTTAAGTGTTATAAAACAATCTTTTTTTAATTTGGGAGCGAAACGTCCGTGGTTAGAGCCCTGATGACTGTTCTTGTACACGAAGGCCTTTGCAGAGATGCTGAAAGTCAACAAGACCTTGAAAAGTCTAAACGTAGAATCCAATTTTATCACTGGCACTGGAATCCTGGCCCTGGTGGAAGCACTGAGGAAGAATGACAGCTTGACGGAGATCAAGATTGACAACCAGGTATGGAGGAGGTGGGGCAAAGCTGGCTTCCGTCTTAGACAGCTGGAGGGGAGTCCCCACAGGGAGTGGGCAAAAGCTCAATGCTCTACGTGGACTCCATGGGGTCTCCTGGCTTTCCTATGAATCTTAACAGCTTCTGACCCTTGGAAGCTATGTGCTTTCTGTCTCTCTGCCTCTGTCTCTCCCCGCTCCTCTCCTCTCTCTCACATACTGTGTGTGTGTGTGTGTGTGTGTGTGTGTGTGTGTGTGTGAAGGTGGAGACCAGAGGACAACCTCAGCTACCTTTTTTAGGTGCTCACCATCCTTTTTTGGGGGACAGGCTGGCTGGTCAGCCCCAAGGACCCCCTTGTCTCTGCCTCTGCCTCCCCAGTGTTGGGATTACAAACATTCACTAACAGCAGCTTTTTAAATGTGGGTCCCGGGGATTGAACTCAAGTCTTCACACTGTTGTGACAAGCACTTTGCTGACAAGCATTCTCCCAGCCCCAGAGCATGCTCTTAAGTAAACTTCACAGCAGGTCAACGGACACAATTTTTATAATGGTTAGTGTGTGTGTGTGTGTGTGTGTGTGTGTGTGTGTGTGTGTGTGTGTGTGTGTGTGTGTGTGTGTGTGTGTAGGAGAGGTCAGTGGTCAGAGATCTGATTCTGGGGTTGCAGGAGTTTTAAAACTGCCTAATGTTAGTATGGGAATCAAATACAGGTCCTCTGAAAGAGCAGCAGGTGCTCTTAACTCCTGATCTCTCCAGCCTAGATCTTTTCTTATTTTGGCGTACAGATTCCAGGGTAGAAAATTCAGCAGCTGGATTGATGGCTGTCCTACTTTTCCTCTACTTAAGAAACATCCCAGCCGCGCAGTGGTGGCGCATGCCTTTAATCCCAGCACTTGGGAGGCAGAGGCAGGCGGATTTCTGAGTTCGAGGCCAGCCTGGTCTACAGAGTGAGTTCCAGGACAGCCAGGGCTACACAGAGAAACCCTGTCTCAAAAAAAAAAAAGAAAAAAGAAACATCCCCGTCTTAATCCAATTAGCACTGACTGACTTGGAAGCACAAATATTAGTTTTGCTTAAAATCATCAGGAATTGCCTTCTCTTTATTTTTGTTGGTTTTGTCTCATGTATTTGTTTTTGGGACAGCCCTATTGGTTAGCACAGGCTAGCTTTGAACTAAAGATCTTCATGCCTCAGTCTCCCAAGTACTGTGATTATAGCCATACACCCAGCTCATCTTTTCTTTAGAAAGAATTTCTTGTTTGCTGTTGGATGTTTTTGTTGTTGTTTTTCGTTTGGTTTGGTTTGACTTTGCTTATGTGTGTGTTCATTTGCGTGTGTGAGCACGTGTGTGTGCATGTGGAGGCAGAGGCTGATGCCAGGTGTCTTCCTGTCACACTCCACCCTCGTTTTACTTTTTTAACACGGCCTGCCACTGGACCAGGAGCTCGCTGACTGGCTAGACTAGTTGACCCATGACCTCCGGGGATTTACCTAGCTCTGCACCCCCAGCTATGAGCTCTAGATTCATGTCTCCATGCCTGACTTTATAACATGGGTCCTGGGGATCCAAATTCAGATCCTCGTGCTTGCACAGAAGCGCATTACCCCCTGAGCAGGTATCTCCCCAGCCGGATTTCCGCTGTGGTTGGTTGGTTTTGTTTTTCATTTTCCAGTACCAGCAGATTGGTCTGTCTATATTTTGTTTCTAGACAAAGAACCAGATTCAGTGAATGCATGGAAAGGAACATCTCAGATAGTTCTCTCTCTCTCTCTCTCTCTCTCTCTCTCTCTCTCTCTCTCTCTCTCTCTCTCTCTATAGCTATGTAGTTTTCCCCTGTAAGTAACTGCTTCCTTTCCCTTCCTGGTCATCCCATGTATATGTGTGTACGCCCACAACCAGAGGCAGCAGTTGGGAACAGCTGTGGAGATGGAGATCGCCCAGATGCTGGAGGAGAACTCAAGGATCCTCAAGTTTGGGTACCAGTTTACCAAGCAAGGGCCACGGACAAGAGTGGCCACTGCCATCACAAAAAATAATGACCTGGGTAAGGCAGATGCGATCTGTGCTGGTGACAAATAGGACAAGCACTGGGAACATTCATCTTCCCACTTGAGCAGCGTCTCAGATGCCACTGGGCTCGGTGGAACTACTAGGTAGCCATGGCAATCCTCTGGTCTTCAAGGCTTCAGTGCAATGTTGTTTTAGGAGAGCGCTAATCTAACCTGGCTCTGCTTGATTTCTGTATCTTGGCCTTCCTCCTCCTCCTTCCACACTGATGGCACTGTCTCTGTTAGACACAGGCAGCAATCCCAGGTTCCTTGTGTTTGGGTTCTGATGGTGTTTTCTTCGATACTCAGGCTTAACTGTGGGCACATGAATACTTCTGTGCTTTACGTGCCAACTGTACTGACAGAGCTACATGACACAGGTTAAAGACTCACAGAGCTTTTCAGCCAGGCCTCTCTTTACCTTCCTGTGCTGTTTCACTTCCCTGAGCATCCAAATTGTGTCTTCTGTCAGGATGGGGTAGGGCATGACCCAGTGAAAAGGAGGCCAGTCACAGTGTGGAAGGGCGGGGCAGAGTGGGAAGGCTTGGTCTGGAGACAGCTCAGCTACCTGGAGTGGCATCGCAAAGGGACATCTAGGACCGGACAAGTCCACTTGGCAGTCAGGCAGCCGCGGGGTTGAGTCCCTTGTTTGAGGTTTGGGAACAGTGTGCCAGACCTTGGATAAGGGAAAAAGAGAGACACTGGCTATACTTACCAACAGAGTACAGAGAGTAAGACCCATGACCCAGGAGGCTTAGACCCATGTATGACCCAGCAGGAGGCGTAGACCTGTGTATGACCCAGCAGGAGGCTTTGGAAAAGAATGGTGACAACCAGAAGTTGCCTAGGAAGTAGAGCATGTTAAGTCTGGATCTGAGCAACCCAGAAACAAAAAAGCAAACAAAAAAAACCAGGCAAAGCAAGACTCTAGAAGTAATGACATTAAGTCCCATGCCCAAGAACAGCCACTGCGGGTGTCTCCTTTGTCATGTCCCACAACTTGGGCTACTGAAAGTATCGAGGTAGAGAGGAGTTCGGACAAGGTAGCAGTTGGCCAAATCAGGGAGCTTCTATAAGCCCCATTCTATCAACCAAAAGAGCCTGCAGCCCGGGAAGTGAGAAGAGAAGAAAAGGGTTTTTTAGAAACAGGAATGCAGTCAGGTGTGGCGGTGTGTGCCTGTAGTTCCATCATTCAAGAGGTTAACATAGGAATATCTTGGTTGAAGACCAACTGCGTGGTAAGACCACGTCAGAGGAGTGAGAGAAGGATGGAATCAGGCAATCTTTTTTGTTTAAGTTTTTTTTTATTTTATGTGTATTAATGTTTAGTTTGCATGTATATCTGAGCATCATGTGTATGTCTAGTGCCTGAAGGTTCAGAGGGCACATCAGTTCTCCTGGAACTAGAGTTATGACTGGTTCTGATCAGTTGTATGGGTGCTGGGAGTTGAACCCAGGTCTTCTGCAAGAAGAACAAGTGCTCTTATCTACCAAGTCATCTCTCCAGCCTCCAAATCAGGCAATCTTTTTTTTTTTTTTTTAAGATTTATTTATTTATTATATGTAAGTACACTGTAGATGTCTTCAGACAGCCCAGTAGAGGGCATCAGATCTCATTACGGATGGTCGTGAACCACCATGTGGTTGCTGGGATTTGAACTCAGGACCTTCAGAAGAGCAGTCAGTGCTCTTAACTGCTGAGCCTTTCCAGCCCCAAAGTATGCTGTCTTTTTGTTTGTTTGGGTTTTTGTTGTTGTTGTTGTTGTTGTTGTTTTGAGACAGGGTTTCTCTGTGTAGCCCTGGCTGTCCTGGAACTCACTCTGTAGACCAGACTGGCCTTGAACTCAGAAATCTACCTGCAAATCAGGCAATCTTAACAGTATCTTTGATTCCCAGTACTGGTTTGAAGGAACCTCAATCTCTGATTTTGCCTGTTGTCTGAAGCCATTCCTTTTTTTTTTTTTTTTTTTTTGAAGACCAGTATTTAGGATTTTGTTTGTTTGTTTGTTTTGAAACAGAATCATGCTGGATATCCCGAGCTGTTCTGGAATTCAACTATATAGCCCAGGCTGGCCTCCAATCCTTCATTCTCCTGCCTCAGCCTCCAGAGTACTGTGATTGCAGGTGTACTCCACCATACTTAGGACTTCAGAGTTTTAAACAGGATGAGCTTTAGAGAGTCAGAGCTTCTGCTTATAGATGCTTGGTCTCCCAGCTACAATCAGAGATGCTGGGCGTGGCTGTGTTCACCTGGGGACTTCACAAAGGCCAGTTGGTGACTGAACTGCACAGAAGCCAAGAGAATGCCCTGTGTATAAATTCCCATGAAAATAGTTAGCAGTTCAGTACTCTGTGGTCTCTTCTTGCCTGATTACTCCATAGACGCATGGAGAAGTTCTCACATTCAAGTTACCAGACATAGCTTTATTTAAATGTGAATTCCTCCACATGCTAGATTATTTTTGCCAGTTCCATTTATTGCCATGGTTCACTGGATGTTGGAATTTAAGATGATGTATGTTATGCCCTTGAGTGCGTGGCATAGAGTTTTGTAGGCTGAATACAAGCCTCTAGAACAGTGGTTCTCAACCTGTGGGTCACAACCCCTACAGGGGTCACACATCAACTATCCTGCATATCAGATGCTATCAGATATTACATTACGATTCATAACAGTAGCCAAATTACAGTTATGGAGTAGCAATAAAATAATTGTATGGTTGGGGGTCAGCACAGCATGAGGAACTGTATTAAAGGGTCGCAGCATCAGGAAGGGAGAACCGCTGCTCTCGAGTGATTTTAAAGAATATCTTTTTCTTCTATTTGTCTTTTCAATTTTTCTCTCTTTCCCACCTAGTTCGCAAGAAGAGAGTTGAAGAAGAAAGAAGGTAAACCTACGCTAAAAGAGGCGAAGTCTCACCACGGGGCCATCCAAAAAAACATACCCCAAATCCTCCTCTTCTCCGCGGGACCATTTTATCTAAGGCTGGTCATTTCCGTTAACCATATCCGTCACGATTTTAACTGTTCCTCCTTTTTAGCGCTACTCCTTCATCTGGGCTCTGAAATATGTGTAGCGGTTTGCCTCACTCCTGGACACAGCTGGCAGCTTGCACAAGTTGGACGATACAGATTTTAGACAGTGACAACGCTGGAGATGATCTTAGCCACTTTCGTATTGTGTTGTCTTGCTTTCTGACGTGGACATTTTTCAGTCATGGGAAGGAACGTAGCATGTAGCGTGGGTCTATAGCTGATTACATAGTGGAGGCCTATCTCTGTTTACATGCATTGCTTTGAGCTAGGCTGAGTACATGAGAAATGTGTGCTACTGACCACATAAGAAGTTAGTATTGCCAATCTTTCACAAATTCTCCGTTAATTCCAGAAAAGAAAAGTGTCTCTACATGCACGTGCCCAACTGATAGACGGTCAGTGGGACCCTCCTTAGAAAGCACTTTAACGTATCACTAGCAAGGGGGCTGTTCAGGACCCCGTGAGTATATTAACAATTCACACACTTACCCTTACTGACTATTAAGCATGAATTAAACATAGTTGTTGGGGAATTGTACCCAGACCCTGTGCATGCTAGGCAAGCACTCCACTCCTGACCCACATTATATTTAAAATGATTCTCTAATAGGTAATTATTTACAAAGCTATTGAAAGACTTTCCAGGTATGATGGGAAATTTTTAAACTTTTACTAAAAGAAAATTTCAAAATGGCACATTTCCAAATAAAATAACAGTAATAGCATCTTAG
Organism: Uromys caudimaculatus; assembly: GCA_028551405.1. Classification (NCBI taxonomy): domain Eukaryota; kingdom Metazoa; phylum Chordata; class Mammalia; order Rodentia; family Muridae; genus Uromys; species Uromys caudimaculatus. Next base: position 43,407,938 of record CM052706.1, read on the forward strand.
AGGCTAGAGATCTGGCTCAGCAGTTAAGAGTGCTTGCTACTTTTCCAGAGGACCAGAGTTCAGTTTCAGCACGTGTGTCAAGCAGCTAACAATAGCGTATAACTCCATCTTCAGGGGAATCTGATGCCTCCAGTTTCTGAGGGCATCCACACATATGTGTACATACCCCCCATATACATACACATGATTAAAAATAGATTTAAAAGATATGGCACCTTAATCAAAGTTTCTGATACATAATGAATTTGGCAATGAATTAAATGAATTTGACAAATTTTTTAAAGATTTATTTTATTTATATGAGTACACTGTAGCTGTCTTCAGACACACCAGAAGAGGGCATCGGATCCCATTACAGATGGTTGTGAGCCACCATGTAGTTGCTGGGAATTGAACTCAGGACCTTTGGAAGAGGGTCAGTGCTTTTAACCGCTAAGCCATCTCTCTAGCCCCTAATTTGACAAATTTTAAAAGCAATTGTTGATTCATCTTTAATATAACCAGATCACCAGATAAATTGTGGGCATTGTGGCTAATTATATAGATTTTTCGTCACATGCAATTGCTTCTTTGCCTTTTGGCTTAAAATCAAGCATTGATTTTTGTCATATGTCACAGTAAAATCCAGGCATTTGCAAACATTAAAACGAATTGTCAGTTGCTCAGATATTTGTCACCTTGAAGACAGAGCTTGTGAGAATGGCTAAAGTGATCACATTAATTTCCTAGTATAATAACTGGACAGTGTATTGCAAACTTAAGGTACCAAATGGTAGAAATTTTTGGCCCAAAATAATCGCTTCTCTCTCTCCTCTCATAGATAACAGCTGGTACCAGCCACTGTAAGGTACCTGTATTAGCTGCCCTTCTCACTGCTGTGACTAAATGCCTAACAAAAGGAATGTAAAGAAAAAGGGGTTCATCTTGGCTCACAGTTTTAGGGTCCCACCTACTGTGGCAGAGAAGAATGGCAGCAGAAGCATGAGGCAGTTGTCACATCGCAGTCACAGACAGGAAGCAGAGAGCGATGAATGCTGGGCTCAGCCTGGTTTCTCCTTGTCCCCCTTTTTATTTAGTCTGGAACTGCAGCCTGTGGGATGGTGCTCCCCACCTTCAGGGTGAGTCCTCTCCTTTGTTAAACTTCTCCACTAACACCTTAGGTGACTCCAAATCCCATCAAGTTGACAATGAAGGTAACTGTCATAGCGCCTCTTGTCCTTCCTCTTCTTCTCCTCTCATTACACAGCATCTCTCTTGTTTCCCTTCTCTCCATGGCTCTAAGTCAGTGGTTCTCAACCTGTGGGTCACAACCCCTTGAGTAACCCTTTCATGGGGGTCACTTAAGATCATTGGAAAACACAGATGTTTACATTACAATTCAGAACAGTAGTAAAATTGCAGTCATGAGGTAGCGATGAAACCATTTTATGGTCAGGGTCACCACAACATGAGGAACCATATTAAAAGCAGTAAGACGGTTGAGAACCACTGCTCTAAGTCCTCAAAATTCTCTGACATATCTCATTTTCTTGTCTCATTTTTATGCTCTTCAGGACATAATAAGTAGGGTATTCTGACATTTTTTTGAGTCACTCCCAAGTCCTTTAGCTTAATACTTTATCTTCCTGTCAGTCTGAAAGCATATTTTGTCTTATTCCTTAATCTGATTTTTTCCTTCCTTCTCACCCACTTGGGTGTGGTATTGGAAACAGTTTGTATAAGTCTGCTGGTTGTTCAGTTTTCAAGAATTCTCTGAATTATTGCTCAAAATAGCCCTACTAAAAATTAAAGGGTGGTAGCACACTCCAGTGATCCTAGCACTTGGAGTGGAAGCAAATTCAGTGTTGGCTACACAGGAAGGATGAAGCCAGCCTGCTGCCTGAGACCCCAGCACACCCTCCCTCAACCAAAACATGTAAAGTGACATGTACTTACAGTTGAATCAATTATAGGAAAGGCAAAACTATGTTCTTGAGATTATTTACGTATGGTGTGCCTATATGCCATAAATACCACTGTGGGGTGCTCTGGCACAGGCCTTCCCCACTCTGTCAGCATTAACGTCTTGGCCATGGTGAGACGAGTCCTTGGGAACTAGCAATGTGTAAGAAACTGGCTCCTTTCTTCCCTCTGGATTGCTGGCTGATAAGCAGTCATCAATTCTACCTGGGTGAAATGTGTAGGATGTATTTTACTCAGAAATTTTGGTTTCTCTGTTGCCAAAGGAAGGCTACTAACTGTCTTTCGTCTCTCTCAGCCACAGACTTTAAGGGCAGAGTCCCTAACAAGCTTCTTTTTCCTTGCTTCCTTCCTAAGAAACCCTGACCCTACAGACTACTGTCTGCAGCCCCATGTTGTGGAGAGTGGGTTACAGTTGCTGACACACCCTGGCAGAAAGCAAGAAAAAAAAGTCAGATTTAAATCATGGCTGTTCCTTTTTACAAGGAGTTATTAATACTATTAAGATTGTAGAACATTAGTTTTAAAATCATACTGGTTTTAGCTTATAAAATGAGTTTATAAGATTATTTATTACGAATCGGCTGTTTTATCATTGTGGCTTTTTAAGGAGCATGTAACGTGGCGTTTCCATCAGCATTTACAGTTTGAAGGTAACGACTCGAAGATAAAATGTACATCCTGGGGAATCTATCAAATCATTTAGTTAGATGAAGATTTCACCTCCCACCTGCCCAAAGTGGACCATTCATTTCATCCTGATGAAACATAATGTGTGTAAATTACTTTTATAAGTATCTGTTGTGCTAGCTAGTGTGTTGAGGTATTTGCTAATGCCCAGTAGCTGTTTGGAGGGAGCTCGTGTGTTTGCCTAAGCCTGCTTCCTTCCCCTTTGCAGTCGCACAGGCCCAGAAGTGAAAAATCACTCACCTGGACTTGACTTGGAGGTTCCTGTTGTTGATGTCTTGTTGTGACACGTGCAGATGGATGGCTCTTAGGAGATAATTTGTCAAGTCTAGAAACGCTAACTAGTCTGCTAACTAGTCCCCAGTGCAAGTGCATCTCTGTCTGCCTGAGGTGGGCGGCAGAAACTCCCTCATCCTTAGCAGTATGATCAAATCCCTTGATTTTGATTTTGCGCTCACGCTCTCTCTCTCTCTCTCTCTCTCTCTCTCTCTCTCTCTCTCTCTCTCTCTCTCTCTCTCGTGTGTGTGTGTGTGTGTGTGTGTGTGTGTGTGTGTGTGTATGTGTTGTCAGATATCTAACTAGGTGTTTGGCTACATCTGGACAACTGATTGAAGGGGAGGCTCTCTCCCCAGCTCCACTTCCCCTCCCCCTTTAGAGCTGCTGCAGACCCAGGCTCATGGGAAATGACCCTGAAGTCTGCAGTTTCTGTCACCCACCACCACATTGCACAGTTGTGGGATCTTCCTGCATGCCTAGCGTGTGACTCATTTCATATTATGAACATCAGGTAGCACCCTTCTTCCATCTCCATAGGACACACCCAGTGTATATAGACATTTTGTACATAATGATCACCAAATGCTGTTGTGAGGTATTTGGCTGCATGTGGACCATGGGTTGATGGGACCATGCTTCCCTTGCCCCTCTCAGGGTTGTTGGGGCCCAGGTTAGAGAATCACGTGCCTGGAAGGGCAGGGGCACCCATCTTTCTGCACACAGCCCATCTTTCCATAGACGATCATTCCCATGTTAAAGCTCAAAAAATATCACAGTGCCTGTACCCTTGGAGCCAGTTTTCTTAAAGGAAGACTGGTAGACCAGACCATGAACAGCTGCTTCTCCTCCATGTGGAGATGTGTCCCCTGGTGGGCACCAGCATTATGGAAGCCACTGCCTTCTGAATAACTGCCACAAGGCATTTCTCATGCACAAAGGGTAGACTTGGTGTGAAAGTGTTGGCAGGCTCTCAAGCTCAGACAGTCCTGGAGAGTGGGTAAAAGTGTTTGAACAGACTTCCTTTTTCATGGCTGAGAAGTATTCTGCTCTCTCCTTGATACTTTGAAGGAGGCAAGAGACATAAGAATTCTGGACTGAGAAGTTTACACGTGTTTTAGCATTGGGATGACAGTGCCTTTTCGGAAGTTAGCTACTGGGGAGTAGTTGCTTACTTCTCAGTTGCCACGCCCTGCTACTCTGTTCTCAGTTAAAAGACTGAGACACACATAAAGTAAAGGTATGAGAACGTTGGAAATATCAGGGTGGTCCCACTGGGTAAACCACAGAGCAGCCTTTTGGAACTAACTAGCCAGAGAAAAGTACCCAGAACCTCCGTGTTCATCCTTTCCTTGTTCCTTAGTTCCAGATCTGACTGTACTTGACACAGAGATCCTTACAAAGATCCTTACAAAGGGGAAGGGCTGGGAACTTAATATTTAAATTAGTTTAATGGCAGAGCTCAGTTCTGCTCACTCCTAACTGCTTGTCCTTCAGCCTGACAGCAACAACTGAACCATCAGTAGATACGTGCGCAAAGGGTTGCAAATTTTAAGTCTGTATCCTGAGTTCTGTTCTAGAAACAGTCCTTGAATCGGAGGTTATGCCTGTCTAGGACACACTGTTGGCCTGGAGAGGGTGAGGGAAGGACATAAAGTCATGGGCAGAAAAGAGGAACCAGCTAACCAGGCTTGGTTGGCTTGGCTTGTGGCAGTCATTCAGAGCAGTTGGCTCAACTGGTTGGTATGGTGAACGGGTACCATACCAACGGATTTGGAGGCTAAATCCCAATCCCATTACCAACACTTAGCAGGTGTATGATCATGGGCAATTCATTTAATTGCCTGCCAATTATAGACTATATGGGGGACGGAATCAAGTGACCTAAACACTTGACTCCACACTTTCTTAGCTGGGTGACTTTGGGGAAGCCACTTGCTCTCCCAAGCCTAAAGCTCCCCAGCTATTGAATGGGAACAATATCTTCACTAACTACCTCACAGAGTTGTAGTGAGAAAATATAATCAGATGATTGGATGAGAACAACAGAGAAACTAGAAAGCACTGCACTGTAGATGGCATCAGTCAGCTCACTAGTGTTTCCCACTGCCTCTGAGTCTGTTTTATTCTGACCAGTGGTTCATCTTTTGGAGTAGGGCAAGAAGCATGGGTGTGGTGTGAGGGACTAGAATTATTAGACTTTATACATAGAGATGAGAGGTGTTGATCGGGCAGTGGGTGTTATATTTCATGATACGAATGGTAGGTCATTTTGACCCACTTTATACAGGGCTGGGGAGTAACTCAGTAAGGGAGCGTGTTTGCCCAGTGTACACAAAGTCCTGGATCTGATCCCCAGCACTGGATAGATAAACTGGATGTTATCTAGTTAGTAGCACCAGCCTGTAATCCCAGTGCTCAGAAGGTGGGGGCAGGAGGATCAACAGTTCCAATTCATCCTTGGCTACAGAGTGAATTTGAGACCAGCCTGCACTACATGAGATCCTGTCCCCCAAAATAAAAAGCTCCTTAGGAAGTGGTCACAATCCTTGTAGATACTGGCCCCAAGAGGGGAACTCCAGCAGTTACTGAGAATTCAAGCAAGAGCGCTACTGCCTTCCTGTCATCACTAAAGGAGATGGAGGCTAAGCAATAAAGGTATTGCTGGCAACTTGAAGAGCATCCCCTGGGGCTCCAAGAATTTTCATGCCTAGCATCTGTGTACTGGGTGCTAGGGCTGGCACCGGAGGGGAGAAAGCTCTCTGGGGCTACAGCTACCTGTCACCAGCAACTCAGCCCTAGTCAGTTCTTTATTTTGGCCAAGAAAAGCATTGGAGCCTGGCCTCACAGGGATGGTGTCTCATCAGTCCTTGTATCCTTGGTACCATCTAATGAGGTGCCTTGTACATAGTAGATGCTTAATCAATGTTGCTTGTACTGTATTGTCCACCAGCCCTACGAGAATTATACTCTGTTTACAACCATGTGAGATACACACACACACACACACACACACACACACACACACACACACACATTTAGTCATACTGATTTGGATGCCAGCTGTATGTGACCTTGGGCAAGATTTTCCATCTATCATATGTTCCTTTCATCTATGAAACAATGTATTCTCTAAAGTCCCTTCTAGATCCCAAACATTACAGGGCTGTGATTCTGAACAAGGGCGGGTAATGTATCCGTACCAGCTCCAGCCCCCTCCAGGGACGTTCTGCACACAGCTGCTTGTTCCTTTTCAGCAACATTTGATAACTTCAGGGTAGCTGTGGAGGAGCAGTCTCATCAGAAACATTACTTCAGGGCTGAGAAGGGAGCTCAATGGTAGAGCATTTTCTGGCGTGTGGGTTCAGTTGTCAGCACTACAAAATAAACAACTTTAAAAGTCTTGGGATGCTTCCCTCAAAACCAGAAAGGATATTTTTAACATATCTAATATTTTCCTCCTTAGAATCAGAGGGAAAGGGGGAAGAAATACAAAGAAAGAAAGTGACCAGGATGGGGTTTTTGTAGGCTTGTATTTTATGTCTGTGTATTTGCATTTCAACACACATATTGATTGCATACCAGGAGACAATCAAACCTGCACTCTGTGTTGCAAGAAACTGGCCCAGGAGGTAAGCTTCTGTGGACACCATCTAGATGTGGGTAAGCAGAAATTGGCCAAGCAGAGAAAGTAGATGGATAAAAAGTACACTTCTGGAGTAATTTTACTTTAGTACCAAATGTCAGCCATGACAAACTTTATTTAAATGATTCTAAGCCAGGTATGGTAGTGTCCACATGTAATCTCAGCACTTGGGAGGTGCGGGAGCAGTGTCAGAAGTTCAAGGTCATCCTCCACAGCATAGCAAATTCAAGACCAACCTGGGATACACGAGACTTTGTCTTAAATTTTAAAATAAATACATAAATAAAAATAATTTGTATCTCTGCCACTTTCTTTTTAAGACCAAAAGTATGTACATGGAAAAGCATATTTATATTTTAAGTAAGCCTTTATCTTAATCTTGTTTCATGTTTTTTCAGAAAACAAGCAGCATTTTTCATTGCACATAAAAATGTAAAATTCTTGCATGCCACCAGACATGTAGCTTACCAGTTCTATGCCTGTCAAGTGTAACCTTATGTGTATTGTTACCTATATCGTGTTGAAGAGACTAAGGGACATGATATTCTTGTAAACTTGTAAACTTTGTTGGTAACATTTGTTTACTTCAGCAGATACTGAAAAGCCAGGAGGCTTTCTTTTTCATTTGATATTTTTTGGTCAAAGCTAGATGATTGGTTAATTCACTAGGAATCTAAAGACTAACTTGCCTTTTAAATTTGAACTTGAACATCTTGTGAAAAGTAAAGTGTGAGATTAAAAAATGTATAGAGTGTAAACTAATTTTATCCTTGTAATAAGGAAGCCCATTGGCCCAAAAGGGTGCGATTTGGGGCCTTTGGAGTTAGCCACCCAGAGCTAATGCTAAGCTAAATATAAACTGTTTTAATTAACCAAGATCTTTCTGCTTTCAAAGATGTCGTGTGTTCACTTGTGTCTGGAATGATAGTTGTAAATTAAAATGTAAAAAGGGGAGCTCAATAAACTTAACTTTAAATGTAAGTGCCTGGTTCCTGGCTACTCTAAGGCAGAGTATCTCTTCAAAATAAATGTCTGACTGTGTTCTTACTTTACATAAGAACATTTGAAAAGAGAATAATGACACCTTAATACAAAGAAGACAAAGTACACAGCTACCTACCCAGAGGAGAAATGGAAACATTGGAACCCAGAGGGTCACGTGTGGCTCCACAGCTGAAGTTTATTAGAATAATTGAGAGCGGGAATACAGAGGATTATATATAGCTGTGTATGCCTTCTGACAGCTAACACTAAACCAAATTTCTGAATAAAGATTTGATCTGGAATAGCAGGGAATCTAAACTTGCTGAGTTCTGTCTCAGCCTGGCGATCCCTAAATTTCATTGTTTAGGCTGGTGACAGGCTGAGAAACAGAGAGGGCCTAGATCTAGTTTCTATATTTGCTGCCGCACACCTCCATGAGGAAATTGTATGGCTTAAAGAATTCTCTTTTTCAGGGGCTAGGGATGTAGTTGGGTTGGTAGATTGGAGGAAGCCTTGGGTTCCATCCCTGGCATCACATAAAACCCTATGTGATGGTGTATACCTGTTAGCCTGACATTCAGGAGAGAGAAGGAAGAAATTAGGGGTTCAAAGTTATTCTTAGCTACACAGTGAGTTTGAGACCAGTCTGAGCCACATGAAACCTTGTCCATTTGAATCTGTGTCTGGATGCCTGTATTTACTGTTTTCTAGACACCAGCTTTTGGATTTGGCACTCAACCCTTAGTTGACCCCTTGACTTGGAGATCTCTTGTGTTTGGACTTTGTTAAGGAAATGTCCCCTCTTTTCTGGACTATTTGGTAGTTCAGCCTTTTTCTAGGACTAAAAGAAATGGTAGCCCATACCCTGTCTTCCTTCTTTGGCAACCATCCGAGAAACTCATTATTGTGTATGCTAAGAAAGAGAGACATGAAGGCCATATGTCTCTAGTCTCTAGCAAGTATTCCTTATGCGTAGGGCCTTGGCGGGGCCCAAATGAACAGGTGATTGAATAAGGTTGGTCTAGACAATAGATGATGGAAGGAAAGCACACAGATCCTTGGCTTGACACATATGAAAGTAGGAAGGGCTGAGCTAAAGAGATGGCTCAGCGGTTAAGAGCACTGATTGTTCTTCCAGAGGTCCTGAGTTCAATTCCCAGCAACCACATGGTGGCTCACAACCGTCTGTAATGGGATCCGATGCCCTCTTCTGGTGTGTCTGAAGACAGCTACAGTGTACTCATACATAAATAAATCTTCTTTTAAAAAATGTCGGAAGGGGGTTCTATATATTTTAGAAACCTGAGTTTATCAAGCCCAAGCAAATTTTAGAAAACTGTAATATCCAATATAATAATGGCTTGTAACAGCCAACTGGAGAATGATTTCGGTTCTTGGGCCTCTGGCATTTGCAGAAATCTGTATTAGCTGCACCTCTAGAAGAGCCATGACAGAGCAGGGATGTGGGCAAGTCCATTTCAGCTGCTGACATTGGAGGAACGAGAGTAATGAATGGCATTTGAGTTGTGTGGTAAAACATGAGGAGTCATTTAGCAAGTAGACATGGGGTGATGGGAAGGGCATTTCAGGCCAGAGCTTTCTGGAAACTTTTCCATAAACGTGCGTGCCAGCCACGGTGCTGATCTCCCCCTGGTTTCTACCTCCCTCTACTTTAACCAACTCCAAGGTCCCAGAATGAAATCTTTTCTTCTAATTTTTGGTCTACAGTTCAAATTTTTACAGCTGTCTTGCAAATTGTATCCTTAAAAACTGCTCAAGTGCACGAGGGAAGCTGTTTCCTGAAGGAACCTTTTGATAATAAGCAAATTGCCGCTGGTATTAATTTGCTTGTGATGACTCAGTTTGGCCCAGGCTTTATGAGCTGCTCTGGCTGGAGGCAAAAAGATAACACTAATGAGGGCTTACAATGCAGAACTAGAATGGCAGTATCAGCTTATCAGTCCCTTTCACTCGCTCTTTGTGTGGGGGTGTGTGCACCGCCTAGGGACAACCTTGAATACTCCTCAGATACCATCTTTTTTCTTGAGGTGTTTGGGGGGGGGAGGCGTTTAAAATGGGTTCACTGTGTAGCCCTGGCTGCCTTGGAACTCACGCTTTAGACCAGGTTGGCCTTGAACCTCCTGTCTTCTGACTCCCAAGTGCTGGGATTAAAGGCATTTGCCACCATTGCCCATCAAATGTCATCTTTAAAAAGCAAAATGGAAGAGAAAGAAAGAAAGAAAGAAGAAAAGATTTTTTTTTTTGTTTTGTTTTGTTTTTTCAAGACAGGGTTTCTCTGTATAACCCTGGCTGTCCTGGAACTCACTCTGTAGACCAGGCTGGCCTCGAACTCAGAAATCCACCTGCCTCTACCTCCCGAGTGCTGGGATTAAAGCTGTGCACCACCACTGCACGGCTGAAAAGATTTATTTCCATGTATTTATGTGTGCCTGAGTGTGTATGTATGTCACATATGTGCACGTACCTGTCGAGGCCAGAAGAGAGCATTGGGTCCCCTGCTCTTAACCACTGAGCCACTTCTCCAGCCCTCCATGCCCACTGATGCTTGCCCTAGAGCTCACTGAGTCGGCGAGGCTGGCTGGCCAGAAAAGCCCAAAGCCTGGTCACCCAAGTTATGTCCCTGGAATGATGGAAGGAGAGAGCCAGCCCAGCTTCCTTTTTCAGAACAGAATAACCAAGATATAATGAGAGTGAATACAGAACTGTCAAAGGGGCCAGATGGGTGGTGCATGACAGTAATTCTGGGATCTGAGAAGTGAGAACAGAAGAATCAACAGTTCAGGGCCAGCCTCAGTTACATAATGAATTTGAGGTCACTCTGAGCTACATGAGACCTTCTCTCAAAAAATGACATACAAAATGGACTTGGGAGATGGCTCAGCAGTTAAGAGCATGTACTACTCTTGCAGAGCATGGGTCCAGTTCCAGCGTCCACATTCGGCTGCTCCCAAGTGCCTCTAACTCCAGTTCTAGGGGATCCACAGTCCTCTTCTGGCCTTCATGAGACATCAGTACACACTTGGTGAACATAAACATGCAGGCACACATATATAAACATCAACAGTAAATCAGGTTTTTGTTTTGTTTTGTTTTTAAATATCTTACACATGAACTGTCCAAGAATCCAAATTATCTATCCATTCAAAATGCTGTCTCTTCTGGAATTTCATGGAGAACTTTTTTCATGTTCTTTAAGCCTGGCCACAGATTATCATATTTTAAAGAATTTGAGAAGATCTAGGAGACATGTCAATCTAACCAGCAGTTAAAAAGTAGGCTAGAATTTGAGTATGTACTTCATTTCCAGATCCATAATTAGTAACTGGACATTTGCCTTTATGCAAATTAACTTTCTCAATTCTTCTTCTTCTTCTTCTTTTTTTTTTTTAAGTTTAAAACCTGAGGATATTAATTTTCTCTTTATAGGGTTGTTTCAAAGTTCCATGAGATATTACAAATGCTGATCAATGTTTGGTATGTATTCGATATCCGATAAATATCAATTGAACCTGAGCAGTGCAGGAAAATTCTTTCAGAAACAAGCTCCTGAATATTTTAATTTACAAGAGATTTTCCTTAGCTGGGTAGGTGGTGCACACCTGTAATCCTAGGTCCTGGGAGGCTGAGACAGACTTCTTTGCAGCCAGCCTGGTCTAATAGGGAGTGTCAGGGCAGCCAGACTAGGTAGCAAGACCTTGTCTCAAATATATATATTTATTTGTTTTATATATATATATACATATACATATATATATGTATACACATATATATATACATATATATATGTATACACACATATATATATATATAACATATATATATGTATATATATATATTAGAGAGAGGGGGTGGGGGAGAGATTGGGAATTTCCAGATCATCCGTGATGTTCAGTGCGTGTCAGTTGCACAGAATTCCAGGGTGCTTACTTAACCAGGAGTACTCCCGCCCTGAGAGGAAGAAGTAGATGCCAGGAGAAACTAACCATTGGGTGACGCCCTGTTCTGGGTGTAGCTGGGATGTACCTCAAGCATGCTCTCCAGTCCTCTTCTGGGCTGCTTTTTTTTTTTTGGTTTTTTTTTTTTTTTTTTTTTTTTTTTTGGTTTTTCAAGACAGGGTTTCTCTGTGTAGCCCTGGCTGTCCTGGAACTCAGTTTGTAGACTAGGCTGGCCTTGAACTCAAAAATCCGCCTGTCTTTGTCTCCCAAGTGCTGGGATTAAAGGCGTGCGCCACCACTGCTCGGCTACTTTTTTTTTTTTAAGTTATCAAGATAGAACACTATTCCTGTCCATGCTGATGATGACCATTGGGCATCATTAAGTGGTCCTCCAAGGCCGTCTTCCCCTCCCTAATTCCATCTCCTCCTTTCCCTCCTTTGACTAGTTGCTTCTGCTGTTTACTCCCACTCACCTTAGCCCAATCACACTGCCTGTTGTAGAACGTGAAGTTGGGACGGGAGGATGGGGGAGCAGGCAAACGGGGCACGTGCTATCTACCAGGCAGTTAGAAACAGCTTCTGTTAAAAAGCACTGACTTTCTAGGACCCATAAGATAACTAAAAGCAGGGTAATACCTAGCATCTCTGCTTTCATTTGGTGTCTGTCTTCCTGTTTTGGGTTGCCTAGTTACCCCTGCAGGTAGGCATGTTCACCATTCAAGGACTTAAAACCCTTTAAGGATAAAGGCACAAAAATAAAGTAACAGAGACATCTTGTAGTTAGCTTTTATAATTGCTCCCTGTACTGGCTAGTTTTGTGTGTCAACTTGACACAAGCTGGAGTTACCACAGAGAAAGGAGCTTCAGTTGAGAAAATGCCTCCATGAGATCCAGCTGTAAGGCATTTTCTCAATTAGTGACCAAGGGGGGAGGGCCCCTTGTGGGTGGTGCCATCCCTGGACTGGTAGTCTTGGGCTCTATAAGAAAGCAGGCTGAACAAGCCAGGAGAAGCAAGCAAGCCAGTAAGGAACATCCCTCCATGGCCTCTGCATCAGCTCCTGCTCCTTGACCTGCTTGAGTTCCAGTCCTGACTTCCTTTCGTAATGAACAGCAGCGTGGAGGTGTAAGCTCAATAAACCCTTTCCTCCCCAACTTGCATCTTGGTCATGATGTTTGTGCAGGAATAGAAACCCTGACTCTCCCCAAAGACACCTGTGATCACCTTGGATTCCATGAAAATTGTCAGCTCACCTTCCAGATGAGGGCATCCCATCCAGGGTGGGAAGGATGCATCTTGGAACATAAGCAGTTATCTTCTGAGAATGACATTGCCCCCTCAGGCAAAAGGGACTCTTTGGACTAACTTGCAGAACCAGACTGAAAGAATGACCAGCCAGGACACATCATGACCAGGATTGCTCAATTATACATACAAGAATGCTTCCTGCCCCAGTTCTGCTTAAATCTAAGGACCATGTGGGCTCATTGGCTCCTTTATCTGATTCTTTCCTAGGTGTGTGCATTAATGAAATCTATCTCTGCTTCTCACCTTTACTCCTCTGTTTATGTTAAGGCACCACACCCTGGTTCCATTTATGACCTTTTCTGCCATAAATTGGGAAAAAAAACAAAAAAACAAAAAAACCTCATGTAGCCCAGACTGGCCTTGAACTCAGTAAGAAACTGACTGATAAATACCCCTTCCTCTGCTTCAACTGCTGGGATCTGGGATTACAGGCATGTAACACCACATCCAATTTATACATTATTTGGAATTAAATCTAGGGGTTTGTGTGTGCTTGAGTAAGCACTCTACCAACTGAGCTACAATCCCAGTCCCTTAGCTTTTATCTATTTTCCATGACAAGTTTGAAAGACTGATATCATGCTCTCCCATTAGTAACCAAGGGAATAAGAAAAGCCTTGCTCTGTATTATGTGTCTTTTTACAAAAGACATGCAAGACTTCCACCATGCAAGAAGGAAACCTATTACCAAAAAAAACCCCAAAAAAACCAAAAAGCCTCTAGACAGGTTTTCTGCCTTCCCGAAGGTCGCGGGTAAGTATACATAGGAGCAGAAAGCATTTTTCTCAGCCTAGTCCTGGTATCTGTAGCTGTTATAACACCCTTCCCATTGTAAAGGACCAGGTCCATACGTATAGAGCCGCGCCCTTCTCCCTCGAACTACAACTCCCAGCATGCACTCTGCCCCACGAGTACGCACGCGCATGGGAGGGGACAGCAAGGAGGGGAACTAGCTATAAGGACAGTGCGGTTGGGTTTAGGGGCAGCTGGCGGGAGGATTCGGCAACTCCCTGAACTTGAAGCACCGCGGAGTGTGGGCGCAGGGAAGAGCGATTCAAACCTTGCGGACTGTGCAGTGGGTCGGCGACTAAACCGGTGAGTTCAGCACGGTGCTTTCCAGGAAGTCCGTCGGCGGGCGCGGCAGCGGGTCTCTCCGGCCTGGGTGACTGAGAAGGGAGCGGCTGTGCTTCCTGCGCCTTGCCCGCGGGCCTCGCTAAGAGCGGAGAGTGCCGGGCCGATCCGGGACGGCGAGGTGTGCCGGGTGTCGCCCGCGGCCAGGCACGCAGGCTCTGGGTTGTGGGTGAGTCACTTGCGGCCAGACAACCTGGGTTCAAGACCGGCCGACTGGGGTTCGGGGCCGGCCACCTAGTGTTCGGGAACGGCCGACCGAGGTTCAGAACAGACCAGCTGGAGTTCGGAACCGGCCGGCTGGGGTTCGGGGCCCACTACCTAGTGTTCGAGACCCGCCTCCTCGAGTTCCCGACTGCCTACGTAGGATTTGGGACTGGCCATCTGGGTTTGGTACCAGCCGGTGCTCCGGAACCGGCGTGGTTGGGAAGCCGTCTGGGAAGCGCCTTGCCCCACCGCCCCTCTGCCCTAGCCATCATCTCGCTGCCTGGCTGTTGTTGGTTGGGAGGAAACCCACAAATTTGGGACACACCCTTTTTATGATTGAAATCTGGTGTCTTGCATTGGCCATTTTGGTCTATCTGCTCTGCCTTAGAATAAATTTCTGGCTTCCGTGCTGCACAGCTGGGGCCAGCTGTGAAGTTGATGCGGGTTTGTTTTGAGGACGTGACTGGGTCGTTGTATCTTCGCTTACAGAAGTTGATGCGTTTCCTCCTCAAGCCTGCATTCTGATTACAAACATAAATGGGAAACTAGCCCCAATTTTTACTTTCCTTTTCTTTCTCTTCTCTTTCCCCCTCTCTTTTCTGTTTTCTCGTCCTCTCGTTTGTGTTTAATTAAGAATCCCCTCTCCTCTTTCGAATCCTACTCCACCCCGTTCCCTTTCTACTCCTCCCAACCCACCCACCCCCCTTCTCTCTTGTCTTCTAAGAATCACATTCCCAACTTGACCTCTGCTTTTCTTAAAAAAAAAAAAAAAAAACCACAGTCATCTATTTGGTAATGAACACTGCAGTAAAACCTATCCCAGGAGGGCATACTTAAACAGGAAATGAGCCTGTGGAGATTTGCTGGCCATGTGCAGTCTTCTTTGGTTTCTGACATTTTAGTGCAGTTCATGTTTCTCTTTCTGAAATTTTTTTCAGAATAGTTTTTGTTTTTGGCATATTAAATTGATCAATCAATTGGCCTGTCATTATTTCAGAAGAATAGCTTTGCTCAGACTCCCTTTTCTTAGTTCTCTTCCTAGTCCACACATTTTACACACACAAATATCTCTTTTTGATATTTTGAGCCAGTCTCACTGTGTAGCCCAGGCTGGCCTTTAAGCCGCAGCTTCCCAGTACTGGAATCACATCGAGACTAGCCATCGCTATAATGTGTTAAGAGCTGACATTAGGCCTGGAGAGAAGGCTCAGAAGGTAAGAGCGCACTGAATCCCATCCCTGGCTCTACATGTGCGATCCATTGCATTCCATTCTTAGAACATCCTTGCCTTGCATCTCTCAGCAGTCGTAGTTTATCTTAGAATGAGATTGGTGGTAGCCCCGTAACCCATGATTATCCTAGCCTTCTATGGGGTGTGTGTGTGTGTGTGTGTGTGTGTGTGTGTGTTTGGGTCTATGCATGCTCTTATGTGTTCATACGTGTGAACATGCATGCAGAAGCCTGGAAGTTGATGCCATGTCCACTGAACCGTATCCCTGTTATTATTTTAAAAATTAGTCCATTTGGGAAACCTTGGCTATATGTATATCATCCCAACCCCTGTGCTAGACGGGAACTACCAAAGATGTCTTCTTGGGGATTATTACTGCCCTGTAGCTGAATTTTCTTTCATCTTTGTGGTAGGCTATTAGGCCACACTTCACCAATATATAGTCAATACTTAGAGGTTAGATCCCACCACAATTCTTGGTTTTCAGTGTAATAACAATTTTTTCTCAGGCTGGAGATATAGCTCAATAATTAAAGGCTGGCCTAGCATGTGTAAGGACCTAGGTTCAATCCCAGCACCAAAAAAGCAAAAAGATAATTTTCAGCTCCCAGCAACTGACTTATTTAAACAACAGGTTCAGTAGAACAGAAAAAACCTAAGGGCCTACACCATGTAGGGGTAACACTTTTCACAGCTAACATGCATAAATCACCATGTCTGTTCACTTTGAAGTGGAGTTTAGAATTTGCATGTTTTAAGTAGTAGTTACACTTTGAAAACCAAGATGGGAAGATAATTTTAAAAAGACGTTTTAAAATGCTTATAATGGTTCTTTTAAGACAGGTGCTAGCCGGGCAGTGGTGGCGCTAGCCTTTAATCCCGGCACTTGGGAGGCAGAGGTAGGTGGATTTCTGAGTTCGAGGCCAGCCTGGTCTATGAAGTGAGTTCCAGGACAGCCAGGGCTACACAGAAACCCTGTCTCGAAAAAAACAAACAAACAAAAAAAGACAGGTGCTAATAATTGTAATATCAGATACATATGCAGGACTTGTCTAATTTTCAATTAAAAAAATGTGTTTGAGACAAGGTCTCACATAGCCTTAGACAGACCTCCAATTTACAATGTTGCCAAAGCTAACCTTGAACTCCGGATCTTCCTGCCTCCACATCCTGAGTGCTGGGATTACAGGTGGATGCCACCAGGCTGACTTCTCCTTTCTTCTTTTTCTGTACACTCTCAACTTTCTTCCTCTTTTCTTCCATCCTCAGTTGTGTGTGTTCACCTTTTCAGTAATTAACTAATTCAGCAAGCATATATCTTACTCTGTCCTAGACACTGGGCTTCTTGGTGTGTGTATAAGATAGGACGCCTGTTTGGAAGCTCGCTTTCTTTGGAACTATGCCCGTGTCCTGATTCAGAGCACTTTAGAGGGAATAAAAACATGTGGTAGTTGTGTGTCTGAGAGGAAACAAAGTCAGTCCATTTCCATGTACTCGTCATCTGTTCTCCCAAGCCTTCCCCTTCTGTTGTGGTGGGGTGTGTGCCATATATCAATGCAGAGCACAGTGTAATGTCATACATTTCCTTGGAACTTAAGATGAGCTGAATACAGGAAATCAGCTAGCTCCAAGCACTGTGATCAGTAGGGTTGTGTTTGCAGGTATAAACACATACCTGGGTTAGAGATCGACAAAGGGAGGGGAAGAGACTGAGGAAGATAAGATGGAGATAGCGGGGGAGAATGGCCTTTAGTGGTCTTCCGTGTCAGTCTGGTCTCTGCTGCTGTTGTTTAGGCTTGAATCATGGACTTCCCGCCTTCACTCCCAGAGTGCCAGGATTATGGGCATGTGCCACCACTCAGGAGTCTTTGTTTCGTTTGTGACGGGTTTTACTTTGTAGCCCAGTCTGACCTGGAACTCACTCTGCACTGGTTGTTTGCACACTCACAGCAAGCAGCCTTCTCCACTCAGCCTCCCAAGTAAGTGCTGGAGTTAGACCGTGAATCGCCACGTGACTCGCCACACCCCGCTCGGGTTTCTTGATTAGAAGAGTCCAGGAGGGCATTATTGTGCAGGCTGTAATTGTAGCTGAAGTGTGTGTCGCTGCTGGTCATTGACCTACCTGTGGACGTTTGATTACACTTGCTCTTCTCAGATCATTTAAAATCATAAGTGTGAAATAATATAATTTCAATATAGAAAGGAAAACAATATAGAAAAAAAATAGTATTTAATTTGTGATGGTCCAGTAACTTGTTAGATATTAAAATTGTAGTCAAATTCTGCTTGCTAATTATAAAAAGAGTTTAAATTTGAGCATACATTCTTGTATCTGCCTGAATCCATTAGTGGATATATATGTATGTATATATACTCACACATGGGGGTACATTTGTATGGAAGCTGGTGGGTGACTTTTTGAAGACAGGGTCTCTCTACACAGTCCAGGTTGTCTTGGAACTCACTATATAGACCAGGCTGGCCTCAGACTCTCATAGATCTTCCTGCTTTTGCCTTCTGAGGGCTGGGATTAGGGATAGGTACCACCATGCCAGGTTCTACCTTATCTTCCTAAGACAACATTTCAGGGAGCTTGGTGCTCCCTGAGCTCAAGTTAGTAAGGCTGACTAGTCAATCACTGAGCCCCAGGATCCTCCTGTCTCCTCTTCCCCAACTCAGGGGTTACAGGCACACACCACCTGACTTATATGGGTACTGGGGAATCAAAACTCTGGTCCTCATGCTTGCATGGTGAGTACCAGCTGAGCCATCTCCACACACCTCTGTCAGTTTGTTTTGTTTTGATACTTAGTAGAAATGAAGGAATAGAGGTTTTAATAATCCAAAGTGGTAATAGTTGAAAATGCATGCATTGCAGCACTCTAAAATTTCTTTTGAAACAAAATCATTACCCTTTATCTTGAAAGTAGAATGTTTACATGTATGATGTATGTACGTATGTATATATGTATGTTTTTTTTGTGTGTCTGTGTGTGTGTGTGTCTGTGTGTGTCTACCCAGGTATTCCGATGGTGCATGTGTGGAGGTCACAGAACAATCTGTGAGACTCAGTTCTCTCCAGCCTGTGGATCCAGGGAATTTAACTCAAATCAGAAGGCTTGGTGGCAAGTGCCGTATTGTTGGTCCCCCCATGAACCCACATCTTGAAGTGGAATGCTGCTCTTTTTATGATTCATGTTTCTTTCACCTTGACCAAGAAATGTTGACCTATCCTTGAGGCTATAAAGATGCTCTGCTTTCTTTACAGGGTCTCGTGTACCCTAGGCTGGCCTCAAACTCAACTATGTTTCAAGAATGACCTTTTCTCACGACCAGTCACTAAGTCTCTGGAGACTTGATAAAGCTGAATCACATAACAAGTGGTCCTTTGTGACTGGCTTCTTTCACTTGTACTGTTGTTGTTGTTAGAGGCCACTGTGTAGCTCAGGCTTGACCTGGACCTTACTGTGTAGCCTAGGCTCTTTAATTGTGGCAGAAGGTTCTCGGGCGTTGACTGCTGGTCTTACAGGGTTAGCCACCATGTGTGGCTTCGTTCCCTTGTTTTCCTTTTTAAATTACATTTCTTTTGTGTGTGTCTTTGATGTGCATTGTGGGTGGCCCTGTGCCATCATGGTACTTGTGTGGAGGTCAGAGGAAAGCTCCCAGGAATCTGTTACGCCCCTCTACCTGGTGCGTCCCGGGAATTGAACTTAGATCATCAGGCTTGGTAGCAACTGCCCTGACCTCACTAAGCCATCTTGCTGACTTTGTTTTTTTCTTTTTTAAAAAACAGGGCTTCTTTGTAGCCTATGTAGCTGAAGGTGACCTTGAGTTTTTGATTCTCTCCCAAGTGTTAGGATTATAGGCATGGAGTGCACTACCAATCAAACCCAGGGTTTTGTGTGTGCTAGACAGTCGCTCACCAACTCTTCTGTATCCTCAGCTCAACCCTTGCGCTCCTGAGGGAATTACTAAAATGCTATTAAGTTTCCTTGATAGGTGTGACCTTTTGTGACCTGTAAAAATATACACTCCCTAGGGTATTTATGCTCAAATACCTACACCCACTCCCTAGGGAAGGAAGCCAAGCACACAAAAACAAACTTAAAAAATAAGGTTACTGATAGAGAGAGATAACCCTTTGCTGAAGTGCGTGTGAGAAAAATAGACGGAAGATAAACAGGGAGAAGAGAGGGCAGAGTGGATAAGATGCTAAGAGTAAGCCGGGCAGTGGTGGTGCATGCCTTTAATCCCAGCACTTGGGAGGCAGAGGCAGGTGTATTTCTGAGTTCCAGGACAGCCAGGGCTACACAGAGAAACCCTGTCTCGAAAAACCAAAAAACAAACAAAAAAACAAAAGATGCTAAGAGTAGCATGGCAAGACAACTTTTTATGTTTTTAGAGAGGGTCTTTTATGTGTCTCTGGCTGGCCTAGAACTCACTACACACCATGGTGGCCTTGAATTCCCAGCATCCTCCTGATTCTCCCCTGTTGAGATATAGGCATGGCCCATCGCATCTGGCTGCGTGTTGAATGCGTTAAGAGTAAGCTGGAATAGTGGAGCATGCCTCTGATCTAGGCACCAGAGAGTCTGAGGCAGGAAGATCACAAATTCAGGGCTTAGGCTTGTAAATAAAATAGTTTTAGTCCTTAGCTTACTGAATAGTAAGTCCCTTACTGAGTACACTCTGGATTCCCATATGTAAAATTACAAAGCAAGATATTTTGGTTTTCTGGGTGTTTTGTTATAACTAATGAGGAATTGTTGAGGAATATTCCTTTGGTGTGCATAGCAGCAAAAGAGAGACTGCCCTTCAAATATGTATATATCAAGTCAGGCTCAAATGTGTATACCATTCGGTCAGCCCTCACCTTGGGCAAAGATGGCACGATTTCATACAGCTTGAAGGTTTCAGAGTTAACCCCTGACCCCCACCCCTCATTCTTTTTTTTCTTGCAGTTTGACCTAAAGTATAGTTATTGCCATAAATCACAAACCATGCAGGGGCAGGGGCTGAGACATGGCCGGGTGTTTTGCCTCCAGCAGACACTCCGGGAATCCCTGCATGCACTTTGTTCTTGTTATTCCAGTCAGCCTCCGATTCCCCTCCAACCCCACCCTCAACTGCAGAAGAAACTTTACTGTTTGCACAGTCCCCCACCCCAAGGGTAAACCTTAGGTTTGGCCCCTGTCGTCTGATTAGGACACTGGGGAACTGCCTTCAAGGAGGTGTTGTTTCTACTGGTCTCTGAAGAATATAAAAATATTGGAACACACAGGGGACAGGATATTTTAGGTTGTAGTAAAGCAGTGTGATCTAAGGGAGTAGAAAGGCATGGGGACTGGACTGACCCGTGTTGGTGGTTGTTAGAGAGAGAGAGGGAGAGAGGGAGAGAGGGAGAGAGGGAGAGAGAGAGAGAGAGAGAGAGAGAGAGAGAGAGAGCGAGCTCATCTGTGTGCCCGGGTGTGTGTGCTGTTGATTGCAGATCCCTCTCAGAGTCCAGAAGAGACTGTCAGATGCCTTGGCACTGGAGTTACAGGTGGCTTGAGTGGCTGACCATGAGAGCTGGGAACTGAACTCAGGCCCTCTGTCCAAGCAGTATGCACTCCTAACTACTGAGCCATCTCTCTAATTCCTCTTTGTCCTGTTTTGAAACCGTGTCTCCCTGTGTAGCCCTGTATGGTCTTAAAATTCTTTTTTACATTTATTTGTTTGTGTGTGCCCCTCTGCATACTCATGGAGGTCAGAGGATGACTTAATCTTCAGGCGTCTGTGTTCTCCTTCCAGGGATCAAGCTCGTGTAGTCAGGCAGCAGATACCTGTGCCCCCTGAGCCACCTTGCAGGTCCTACGGACTCATTTTTTAACCCGTCCTTTCTCTCTTTCCTTTTTTCTTCCCTTCTTTTCCCTGGCTCCAGTCCCTGCTGCCTCTTAGTCTAGGCTTTGATCTTTTGCTTACACTCTGCTTTCTCCCTCTGCTGGCTGCATCTGCCTGTTTCTGACCACCCACGGTTATCTTGGAACTTTGGCAGCACTAATTGTCAGGCCCACGAGTTTGAACTGCTAATTATATATTGCCCTGATTTTTAAAGTAGCTTTATGTTGTGTTTCATTTTCTCAAATAGATGGTATCCATCGGGCTCTTAGGTCTCAGGGGACACAAACCACTTAGGCTTGCTGGCTATGGGGCTGGGGCTGGGGTTGTCATGGATTCTTACTACAAAACCACTGAGCTCCCAGAATGAACTCCAGCTGGGATTCAGAATGGCCTCTTAGAAAGATGCTCACCCCATGCCAGCTTCCTGGATAGGTGGCTTGCTTGGGGTCTCTTTGGCTCTTTCCTGTGCTTCTTCTCCACTCTAGGATATCACTTACTGTTTTTTAAAAGTGGGAATTATAATTTATCTTGACTATTAAGTTGTTTTTGTTTTTGTTTTTGGAGTTGTCTTAAATCTTGACTCTAAGGCTAATGACTGGCCTCACTTCCTTACACAGCCCTTTTCCCTGAAGACTGGCATTTTCTGCTTTTTCATAACATATGGTTTCCCTAAAGCTTCAACTTGTTTGGTTTTTTGGCTTTGAGATGTAGGGTCTATCACTGCAGCCCAGGCTTGCCTCGATTTCAGTGGCAGTTCTGAGGGCTGGGATTATAGGTACAAACCACCATACATGTGTACGAGTGTTTGCCTGCATCAGCGTATGTGCACCATGTATGTGCCTGCTGTGTGTGGAGGCCAGAAGAGAGTGGATCCCCTGAAGATGGAGTTACAGGTGGTTGTAAGGTGCTATGTGTGTTCTAGGAACCAAACCCAGGCTCTCTGCAAGAGCAGCCAGTATTCTCTCTGGGGTTTAAACAGTTTTGTAAATATATTACATTGCTTTGCACGTTTTGTTTTACTTTGTTTTTCCTTCTCTTTTATGCCCAGCTGTGGCTTGCTCTCGTCACTTTGGTTTAATTAGCTGCTGAACTTTCTCCAGTGCTTTGGCTTAGTTTAAATGTGACTCTTCTTGATATGGTGTTATCTCCAGACTCGGTGATACATGATCTTTCAAGTTGGATTTTTGTCTCCCAGTTATACAAATTAGATTTGATCTGCCCTGCTTGGGTTGAAAGAACAGAAAAAGGACACTTATTTATTTATTTTTATTTTGTTGTGTGTATGCGCATGAGTGCAATGCCCTTGGAGGCCAGAGGCATTGGATCACCTGGAGCTGATAGGAGGTTGAGATCTGTCCAGCATGGGTCCTGAGAATCAAGTTCAGGTCATCTGCAAAAATAGCCAAGTGCTCTAACCACTGAACCACCTCTCCAGCCTATTGGTGTAATGTTGTCTTTTGCATAATATTTTTACTGTTGTATGCACTTACTTTCTGGGGTTTAAAAGTTTTTGTAAATATATTAAATAGCTTTGCATGTTTTGTTTTGTATTCCTTCTCTTTTACCCAGCTGTGACTTGCTCAGTCACTTTGATTTAATTAGATTCTGTTAATGTGAAGTATTAGTGACATGATAGAAATTGTTGACATTAGTAACTATTAGTGACTATGATAGAAATTGAATGTTTTATAGAAGTAGTATGAGATTGTGGGAAAATAGAAACTTTAAATCTTATTTAAAGCTTACATTCACTGAGAAGTATATACTCTTGGGCAGACTCTTTTTTCTCTCTGAGCCTCAGATTGGTTTTAACAAATAACAGGATATTAATTATTAGTAGTATAAATTAATATATTATAAATATTAACGTTATGTAGGGTTATTAAATAATTTATTGCTCTATTTTATATTATGTACTATTATTCTTGTGTCAATGTTAAAGAAGTTTGCATATAAAATATATGCCCGTGAAATTTATTTCTCTTTTTCTTCATTGTTGTGAAGTATGGCATGTGATCCCTTATCAATCTGAGAGGCTCCAGTAAAGAGGTAACCCTTCAGGCTGATGAGATGGCCTGGCAGGTAAAAGTGCTCGCTGTGTAAGCCCGGTAACCCTCTCCCAGTGTCGTCTTCTCATCTCCTTGTGCATGTCATGCCACAGGGGTCCCCGTATTTACATACACATCATGCATGCACACACACACACACACACTGATAATAAATACAAATTTTGAAGTATTTCCCAATGATATAATTGAAGCACAGGCAGTTTCATTCTGTCACTTAAAAATAATAATAATTACAGTTGTGGTGGTCAATTTTAGGTGCATCTTGAACTTCTGTTTCCAGCCTTTGCTTATCTCTCAGCAACCTTGCTTCTTTTCCAAGTGGCCTTTTACTTCTGTGTGAGTCTCTTGAGTTCTCTGACCACAAAAGGAAAATGTCCTTTACCCTACTTTAAAGAGTCCAGGCCGAGGCAGCCCCTGTGCCCTCTTCTTGGCCAATAGCCACAGTTTCCGAGGCTTCCCTTCTTTCCTCCGCTCTGCTTTCGTCAGCTGTCCCCAGGCCTTCATGTTGATTTGGTTTTCTTCCCACCTCTGTTCCTTCCCACTTCTTCCCGGAAACCGCCTCCTCCAACTGTATGGTTCTCATTATTTCAGTCATTTTACATGGCTTTACTTTGTTTGTGTTGTCTGTGACTATGCTTTGTAAGTATACATAGACTAATGTATACAAACACAAAAGTTACGCATATCATAGTAATATAATGGTAGGAATATATACTTACATATATTACTTAATGTCCAAGTCAGATTAAATTCATCTCAAACATTTAGCATTTCCTAATGGTGAGCGCTGTCAAAATCTCTTTGGGTGTTTTAAACGTATTTCATGTTTTTATCTGTGGTTACACCATTTTGCCACAACACACCACACACCAGGACGTCTTCACCTTGTGTAACTGTAACTGTAACTTAACGCCGGTGACCAGCCTGTCTCTACCGCTGATCCCATCCCCCAAGCCCGGTATATGTATTTTCAAGGCTACATTATAGTGAGGGCTTTTGTTGTTGTTGTTGTTGTTGTTGTTGTTTTTCAAGACAGGGTTTCTCTGTGTGGCCCTGGTTGTCCTGAGACTTAATCTATAGACCAGGCTGATCTCAAACTTAGATCTGCCTGCTACTGTCTCCCAAGTGCTAGAATTAAAGGTGTGCATCACCATGCCCAGTTTATAGTGAGTATTTTAATCACTTAAATTACCTCTTCTATTCTATTATCACAAGAAATTTACACTTTGTGCTAGAGATTTTAAGTGTTTTTTGTCCTGAAACTTCTAGTGCAGACTTGTAAAATAACACGTCTTACTGGACCACACTCCAACTTAGTCACTGAAATACTTTTTTTTTTAAATGCCATAAGGCATCAAGGTATAGTATAAAAAAATCTAGTCTTGTATCTTTTATAACCTATAATGAGTGCCTTTGTGCCAGGCATGATGGCCCAGAGGGTAAAGACCCTTGCTATGGTGGAAGGAGATAGCTGACTGCCAAAAGCTGACCTCTGACTTCCACAGAGGTGCTGTGTTGACACATGTACACACAGAGGGAGGGAGGGAGGGAAGGAAAAGAGAACGAAAGCACTCCCTTATTCTGAAAATTAATTTGTGATAACAAAGCTTCTTGTATACCCAGACTTTTGAAATTGATTAGAGTAATAACCATTGGTGACCCCTAAAAATCACAAGTATGCTGTGCGTCTGCGGTGTGCAGGAAATGCCTTTCCAGGCAGGTATTCATGCTAGCCGAGGCCCACGACACATGAATTGATGGCATGTGATGGGGCCAAATAGTTCTGCTGAGTGTTGACCTTTGAGGAGGGGAAAGACCAGGTGGTTGAAGGAGGTAGAAAAGGCTTCAGAAAGAACAGGTTTGAGCTGGACTTAAGTGGTGAGGAGTTTGGATAGGATGGGGAAATCTGGAGATAGGTGGGGCTTGTTGCAGAGATGTGTACATTAACCCTCTGGGAAACAAAGCAGCAAGCTGAGAGGTCTGTGAGACCCCTGCCTAGTGATCCTTAGTTCATCAGAATCACCCGGCAAACAAGAACCTTCCTAAGTACAGGCATGTGGAGAGTGATCCGGTGACTGAGCTACACCAGAGCAGAGCTGGCCTGTCTGTAGCCTGGAAAAGACTTTGTGAGGGCCTGCCACCTTCCTCCTGATCCAGGATTGCGTCAGTTCTGGAACCTTGCCGAGGAAGGAGAAGGGCTGGAGATAAGGATGTTGTGTGTGTGATGCTGTTGCTTGGTTTCGATTACTTTTTTAGAGATGTGGAGTTTGGGAGTTGTTTCTCTTAATATTTCCTTAGGGAAAAGATCTTGAGGGAAAAATAGCCCCAAACTGGCCGCTCACAGCCTTCAGTCACAAACTGAGGAACTTGGGAGATTATGTGATCACATGTATTTGAGTAAGGCTTGGCTATTGCTTCTATAGACTGTGAAGTATTTTCTGATTAGAATTATTTTTTTCTTGTTCTCTGTTCTTCTTTTTGTGGTTGTGAGGAATGAAGCCACTGCCTCACTAATACTAAACTTGGGAGTCCCTTACCAGGTCTGTTGGGTAGTTCATGGTTCTTTCTTTGCTCCTTGCATCAAAGCACTTTTTCCTGTTACCTCAGGGCAGTAATAGGAAGTCAGACATTTGTTTCTGCGTGTGCAGAATCAAAATGCAGCAGACAGTCGAGCTGGCCTTCAAAAGTGAATGAGTGAATGAACGAACATGACACAAAACTGAGAAGGGTGTCACATGGTATATAGTGAACATTGGAATACTCTTATTATGTCATCTTTCCTCTTTCTCTCTGGTTCTTATAGAACTTTCCAGAGTTATTCTGAATTCATTTATTTTTAAAAACTCTGTGTTTAGAGTTCAAAGGACCATAAGGATCTCTTGATAACCATTAGAGTTTCTTTTTGTCTGAATACGGTGGCTCATGCCTTTAATACCAGCACTTGTGAGGTAAGCGCAGGAGGATCAGGAGTTCAAGGCCATCCTTGTTTATGTAGAAAGTTCTGGCCAGCCTGAGCTACATGAGAACCTGTCTCAAAAGAAAACTAGAAGAAAAGTTTCTTATACCTAATAAAATAGGTCTAACTTAAGAGACGGATGCTAATAAGTAATGGAGGGCTGCTAATCTTCCCTAGAATATGACCTGAGACTTAGGCTCTGATGACATCTGTTTCCCAGAGGCCCTTTCCGGAAGTTCTAATCTCCCTCCTCCCCACGCCCCCACGTTCTTGAGACAGGGTCTCACTGTGTAGTTCTGGTTCCTTGAACTTGATCTATAGACCTGGCTGTCCTTAAGACTTGTGGCCATTCTCCTGCCTCTGCTCCCCATCGTTGGAATTGCAGGTGTGTGCACCCCCACGCCCAGCTTTTTTTTTTTTTTTTTTAGTAAGAGAAAATGTGGTAGATTGGCCCCAATAGATGGTAAATGAATTCCTACCGAAGTAGCAAGAAAACAGGTTTATTGAGTATGTCACAAGCAGGTTTATCGAGTACACTGCAGGGAGTAGCAGCCTGGGCAGTAACAAAAGCACTGCCTGAACCTTGACTTTATCTTAGTGAGAGACCATGGCTGAGGAGGGTGGCTGAGGAGGGTGGTGGCTCACTCCTCACAGCTGTACTGCCAGTGCTCAGGAGGCTGAGCTGGAAAAGACTGCTCTGGGTGTGCACAGTAAGCAAGAAGTCAGTGTGTTCATTTGAGTGTTTCATTATAACGCTAATCATCTCAATTGTACGCTTATTTTTCTTTTCTTTTTTTTTTTTTGGTTTTTCGAGAAAGAGTTTCTCTGTGTAGCCCTGGCTGTCCTGGAACTCACTCTGTAGACCAGGCTGGCCTCGAACTCAGAAATCCACCTGCCTCTGCCTCCCAAGTGCTGGGATTAAAGGCGTGCGCCACCACTGCCCGGCTAATTGTACGCTTATGATTGAAACTTTTTTGCATTCATTCCTGACTTAACGGTGTGCTGACCACTTATGTTTTCATAGAGACATTTTAATGTTACGATGGAGTCAGTGGGTGGGAAGATAAATCAGTCGGAGTCAGCTTGGTATGGCGGAAGCCTTCACCAGTGTTTCCCATGCCACATTAACTTCCTCTGGTATTTAACAGCATTGGCTCACGTGCGACTTCATTACTTTCTTTTTCTTTCTTTCTTTTCGTTGATCTGGTTTTTCGAGTCACCTTTCTGAAATTTTTACCTACCTAGCATGATTCAGCTCTCATGGTTTTCCTCTCTGCTTGTACATTGTTCATCTTGGCAGTGATAGGGGCAAGTCAGTATTATGTTTCTCTTTTTTTTAAGGTTGAGTTAAATGGTGTTTCTTTAAGATCACACCTGTTAAATCTAGAAAGACACGAAACCCTGAAATCCTGAAAGTGACCAGACCCTAGCCCTGGTGAGTCCTTTCATAGTGGCGATGCTGAAGGCTAAGGCAGAACCTGGGCTCTGGTAACACAGTGTTTGATTTGCAGTGTTTGCCATGGACGTGCAGGGATTGCCAGGCTAGTATCGCCTCGGCTATTCTTCTGGTGCAGGAAACTGAGAGACCAACTTGTTCAGAGCCAGAGAGCCTTCCATTCATAGATCTGCTGCCCCTAGTGTAAGGGTAGGAGCTGGGGCACCTCCTCTCTTTTTAATTTTCTCCTTCTTTTTGTTTCTTGTCTTTTAGAGTGTTATTCTGAGAGAGGGAGTGAGGGGAGAGAGACTGTCTTGTCAGTCTTGTCTGTCTGTGCCCACAGAAGCCAGGGGTATGGGACCCCTCTGGAGCTGGGGTAACAGGCAATTGTGAGCGGTCTGGAGGGTGCTAAGAGTCAAACCAGCCTGCTAGGTCTTCTTTCAAAGGATTCTGGATCTCTCTGGAGGGTTTTGGTTGTTGTTTTTTTTTTTTTTTTTTTCCGCCTCCTTTTATGATATTTAAACTCTACTAATTACTTAAATTTGCTATAGTTTGTTACAGATCTCAGGTAAGAGCTGGGAGATATTCCTCAAGTAGTCAGAAAATAGAGGCACAGAAAGGAGCTTTAAGGAATGTGCTTAGCCTAATTTGAAAACTTCTTAAAAATGTTTTTTAAATTGAATATTTTTCCTTACGTTTTATAAATATACCATTTTATCCCAGTTATGATCTAGTAAGCGCCACCTCTGCTCATGGGGGAAGAATAGAATTTTGTTAGAAAGAAACACTTTAAATCTGGTCCAGAAGGGTGAAAGCTAGTAGAATAAAGCAGGGGAAACTTTAAGAACTTTATTTTAAGGCTGGAGAATGACTCAGGGTTAGGAATATCAGCTGCCCTTCTAGAGGGCCCACGTGGCTGCTCACAACTGTCTGTAACTCTAGTCTCAAGAAGCAAGATGACTTTTGGGGCCTCTGCAGTCACTGGGCACACGTGTGGTGCACAAACATAGCAGGTAGCATTGTATTAATGTTATGTGTAAGGAGGCCAGAAGAAGGGGGTAGGAAAAGTGAGTCATAGCCTTACTTCTCCTGTGGGAGAGAAAGGGAAAAAACAGAATGAAACTCAAGACTATTTCCCCCATTATGCACTTGGAGTAGTTAGCCAGTTATTTATGGCTGAGCACTATTTGGGTTGTTTGTAGAATAGCTGGTAGAAGGCTTTTTAAGTTAACCAGAATACAAACACTGGGATTAAGACACTGAGCACAATAAAGGGGCTCCTGTTTTGGCATTCATCTCTGGTTCTCAGGATGGCTTCTCTCTCACTTGCTTCTTCTCATCTGTTGCCATGACTCCACCAAGATGACAGGTGGGGTCACTGGGAGTGGAAACAGTTGCAGCAGTGAACCCTGACAGGAAGCATCTTACTCACACGGAGCCCCAAGTCTGTCGGGTTAACACTGACAGATTGCTTTTGAAGTGGTGTGAGTAACCTGTTGAGGTATTTTCTTGTAGTAGTGGCTGAAGTGGTCTGGCTGCTTTCTGCTATAAGGTCGCCTTTGCCCTCTGTAACCTCCGGCTAATTAAAGCTTTGTTCTGGCCCTAACAGGTTTGCTGGGCTGCCTAGTAACTTCCGATTTTGTTCTTTCCCCTTACGCTTCTGGTATTTAAAGATCTCAGTTTTAACAAGTCAACTTGGGGTGGGCAGTGGGAAACATGCTGGACTGTGCTTTTAATTGTTTTATTTAATTTTTGTTTTGTTTGCTTTTTAAGTTTGTGTGTGTGTTGGGGGAGGCCCATGCATGCATGTGAGGTCAGTAGACAACTTTCAGTGTTGGTTTTCTTCTTTTACCATGAGGAAATGAAACAACCACAGATAGGCAGGTTTGGAGGCGTGTGTCACCCACCTCGCTGGCTCCCTTTTTTATTTTTTAAATAAAATATTTTAAAATGTTGCAGAGAGTTTCAGGCCAGCCAGGGGATGCATACTAATATCCTGTCTCAAACAAATAAACAGAAGTCCCCCCAAAACTAGGTGTGTACACGTTTTTATCTCAGCCCATGGGAGGCAGGGGCAGGCAGATCTCTGTGAGTTCAAGACTAGCCTGGTCTACATAACAAGTTCTAGACCAGCTAGTGATATATAGTGTTCAAAAATGAAAACTGAAATGATGGAGACATACCCTAAAATTACTGTCATGTAAAGTTAAAAAGTTACTGTTTCAATAATTTGACAATGGTGGATTAAGTGACTTTGGGGTTTTAGTTGCAACTTCGGAGTTAATTTGCTGCATTTTAGTCCTTAGTGTGTGGCTTGCTTTTTTCTCGGTGTTAAGGATAGCAAAGTCTGTAGTTAGAGTTCAGTGACAGACTAGACAGGAATCGGTAATGAATCAATGCCTGATTATATAGCAGAAGAAAATGTAATAGTAGCGACCTGTAAAGACTGGCATTTTGTAAGGAGCAGTCGTGAACGGCTCTCACCAGGTCAGGCCACTTGAGTATAGAGAACTCAGGTACAGGAAGACTTAGGCACTAAGGCACTGTGTCTGGTTTGCTGGAGGAAGAATGAATGGTTAGAGATGAGTGGGGGCTTAGGGTATCTTTTGAGTCCTTGTGGACCCCTGTAAGACCATTTGACTTTTATTTTTATTAAGATTTGATACTGTTAGATATCATAAGCAGTGTAGATTAATGCTGTTAGTTATGGTCACACAAAAACATGTACATGGAACTTCATAGCCACCTTATATGTTATAAGTCAAGACATAGAGTTGGGTGCTAGAGGTATGGCTTAGTGGTAAGGTACCTGTATAGCATGGACAAGGCCCTGTGTTTCATTTCTAGATGACTATCATATCGATATATTAGTGTCACATATATAACATTACTATGAACTATAGCAGAGAACAGACTACTAATGGAGTAACTTGGAGAATTCTTAGGGATTT
This sequence comes from Uromys caudimaculatus, assembly GCA_028551405.1. Taxonomy (NCBI): domain Eukaryota; kingdom Metazoa; phylum Chordata; class Mammalia; order Rodentia; family Muridae; genus Uromys; species Uromys caudimaculatus. Next base: position 43,438,606 of record CM052706.1, read on the forward strand.
ATATTTGATGACAAAAGCTAATCTCAAAACTAGTTATGATTCAACTTCTATTTTCTTATTTTAAAATAATCTCTTTAACCCTGGCTGCTCTGGAACTATGTAGACCAGGCTAGCCCTAAGCTTGTAGAAATCCTCCTTTGTTTCTGGAATGCTGGATAACAGGCAAGAGCTACCACAACCAATGAATATATCTTTGAAATGTCACAATTTTAGAAACAGGTCAGAACAATTGCTGGGTGTGTGAGAGAGGTTGGTGGGTGTGGCTACAGAAGGGCAACATGAGGAGTCCTGTGGGGTAAGACTGGAGAGATGGAGTAAGACCAATGAAATGGGTCAAGATCAATGTCTTCCTTGTGATCTGTGATTTTGCAAAACAGACACAGTGTGGAAGACATTCTATATTATTTCTTGCACTGTGTGTGATTATACTATTATCTCAGTAAAGACTTAAATATCACATTATAGGCCACAAATATACACAATTATAATTGGTTTACAATTAAAAATTCTTGAGTTAGACTCAGAAGATGACTCCGTGGGTAAAGCACCGAGTTAGACTCCTCAGAGCTCATGTAAAACCAGGTGTGATATCACATATCTGTAATCTCAGCACTACTTTACTGGGATAGAAACAGAGACAAGAAAGACCCCAGAAGCTTACAAGCCAACCAGCCTCATCCATGGCATTGAAAAAGTGACCATGATTCAAACAAGGACCAACGCCTGAGCTTGTCCTCCGAGTCCACATATGTGCACCTGTACACACACACAAAGATTAAGAGGAAAACCCTGCCATTAAAAAAGAAGATTAATGTTTTATAGAGGTGGAGTGTGGCGTTATTATTGGACTTGGCTCTGCAGGACCCACATAGTTTGTATGTGGAGTATGAGAGAAGTCAAAGTTAACGTCAAGATTTTTGGCCAAAGCAACCAAGAGAATGAAGTTGCCATTCATTGTTATAAGCAAGATGGCGGGCGGCGGGGAGAAAGTCAGGCATACGGGCTCTTGCATCTTTATTTGTTTTGTTTTGTTCCAAGACAGGGCTTCTCTGTATAACAATCCTGGCTGTCCTGGAACTCACTCTGTAGACCAGGCTGGCCTCAAACTCACAGAAATCCACCTGCCTCTGCCTCCTGCATGCTGGGATTAAAGGCGTGTGCCAGCACCGCCTGGCAGGTTCTTATACATTTATACTTAGGATTGCTATTAGCCACTCAAGTAAAGAATTTACATGGGAAGTTAATTTTCAGGTATGGAGTTCAGAAGAAAAGTCCAGATTGGAGATAAAATTCAAGAGTGGTCAATGTATAAAATTCATCAGAGGTAGGTGAGCATAGGAAAGAAGGAAGGTCACTGTCTGCAGTTTGCCCAGTCCTGTTGTAGGTAGAGATGTGAATCTGCACAGAGGTTTAACCGGACAACAGCAGGATCATGGGTGTGCAAAGAGAACACAGATTCTGGAAACTCCAGGCTGCCCTATAGAAATGATGGCAGAACGAGGATTAACAGCTCATGTATTGAGAGACTGTATCATGTAACTCCACAGTTGCTTTTATAGCATCATCAGTGTTAAGACTTTCCTCTATAAAAACAGAAGCTTGCAGAAAATAAGTAGATATGAGTTAGGTACAGTATGTTCTTGGAGGGGGATATACGTGCCGTGCTAGAGACAAAGAACTGTCTGAAGTCATTGTTTCCCCCCATCAGTGGCTGCTAGGGGGCAGACTCATGTGGTCAGACTTAGTGCCAATTGTCCTGACTCCCTGGGCCATCTATCTTATCAACTCCAACTTATGTAACTTATAAACTCTCTTCAAAGGGAGAAAATGTATCCTAGTGTTCACTGATGAGGTTTACTAAAACTGAATTGCGTTGATTGGCCAGCATTAGAGGTTGAGGCAGGAGGATCTTTTGAGATCAAGGCCAGCTTGAGCTATACAGTAAGTACTCTATTTTTAAACCAGAGAAAACACCACCACCACGAGCAGCAGCAGCAGAGCTGTTGATTGATGGGACCTGGTTAGAAAGGGCACAGTTAGCTACATAAGAGGTTATGAACAGTTTGTCCCTGGAAGCACGAGTGCACTGATAAGTTATTCTCTGCCCGTGAAATGAGCCAATTCAAGCCAGATTAGAGTATATAAAGTCAGGTTTACTGGGAAGAAGCTCCAGGGCGAGTTCACCACCCTAGATTTAGTATATTAAATACGCACCTCAGCCTCTTGGCCTCGGTCTGAATTCCAACATCCTAGCCTTTTTTCCCCTTTGGATAATAAATGAATAAGGGGCAATGTAATCATCTATGACTACTTCCTGCTGACATTGGGGCGCTGTTACTGGGGATGAGGGGAAGCAAAAAGAGCTGGCATGTTAGTCAAGTCTGGGAAGAGCAGGCTGTTTTACTTGTAGTCCAGGTTGTGGGACCATCTGGACCAGCTGATTTTGGAGCTGTTCTAGATGCAGGTTCTAGGAAACACCTGAACTTAGGTGTGTGAGTGTTTGTGTGTGTGTGTGTGTGTGTGTGTGTGTGTGTGTGTGTGTGTGTGTGTGTTTGTTTGTAGAAGATAAGGAGTTTAGGGAGAAAACCTTTTTCTTGGGTGTACATTTGAAACTTTTAGGTCTTAGGAGTTGGGGAGCAGGGTCCCAGGACCAGGAAAGGGGACTAGATCCCACCCTCAGGAATAGACAGGTGGGGAGAGAAACAGGCTATTGATTGGCAGTACTTATCTGGAGTGAATTGGACCTGTGAGAAGTGGATTTGAGTGGATGCCCTGAAACTTATAAATATCCTTTTAAGTTTACAAAAAGAGATAAATTTTAGATGTGTTAGTATCAGCACTGTTTCGTGTTAAAGCTCTGAACTTTGAAGTCTCACCACAGTGGTAGCACAGTGAGGGGAAGAGATCTGAATTTTCCTTCCTCCCCTGTCCCTCGACTCACTTTCCTGTCATAACTTACATTTACCAACCTGAAAACACCTTCCTATTTCCTCACACTCTTTCTTGTCTCCTCAGACCTTACACAGACTATGTGGGGACAGATGCAAGTAAGCTAGATTGTGGCTGTGTAAGATGGAGCCTCAGGAGATTCCTAGGAATATTAAGAATGTATAGGGTTCCAGGTGAAGAAACAGACATGGTTAAAGACTGTATCTCACCTGGAGAAAGAGCCTGGTAAGCAGGCGTCTGGGGATCTAGAGTCCGTATCCTTTTTAGAGCCAGGGTATTGTGATCGGGAACAGCTGGAGATAATGCTGGAGAGCTGGCTAAACCAGTTTGTAAACTGTGTTTTGTGCTGAGAAATTTGCACTTTTCTCAAAGAGTTGGCAGCTTTTATTCTGTGGAGGGCCAATAGTAAATGTTTTAGGCTCTGCAGACCACTGTATTTATTCATCTCTCTCTCACACTGAGCCACATGGACCAGGGATAGACAATACGTCCATGAATAATGTAACTGTTCCAATTTACATTTATAAAAAACAGCCAGATTCGAGTCCCTGCTGTAAAACTCAAGAACATATTCTCATCTAGCTGTGGTTTAGAGCCCGTTCCCCATCCTCGCGTGCACAACCGTTCTAGCCTGTAGAAACATCTACTCAATGTCTATGAAATAATTAACTTTTTAACTTCTACTTGTGTGTGAGAACCTACAGTGTTTGACTTTCTGTGCATGGCTTATTGCACTACATATGTCCTTTAGTCCCTGCTACTGTACGTGTCTACCATATTGGTTTTACCTCCTTGTCATTCAGAATTTGTTCTCTTTTAATAAAGTGTCCTCAGAGGACGAGAGAGAGAGAGAGAGAGAGAGAGACAGACACTTGTCATCCTCAGAACAGAAGCAAAAGAAAGCTGCTCCCAGAGTGGCTTCTGAGCTGCTGTGCTGGGACGCTGTCAGTATGCAGATGCTCCTCAGTAAAGGAAAGCTGAGGGAAATGGGCAGTCAGGGTGGGGGCTCTGAGGGTGGGAACCCAGGATAAAAGAAAGTGCAGCTGTGAGTTTTGAGTGAGGTTAGGTACCATGAATACTAGTTGCTAACACTTTGTTGAAGCAGAACTGAAGCTTCTAGAAAAGTTAACTATATTAACTGGAAGTTCTTTCATCTTTGGCAAAAATTCCAGAATCTGAATCACAAGGAAATGACTTCTATTGTTTTGAAAAGGAAAAACAAGCTGAAGTGAAAGCCATAGAAACATGTTCCCCTATGACACACACAAAGTAGTAAGAGTTAATAGAACACAACTGCAGACCCTGTGATCTGCAACAGTAACACTCCTGCATGACACACGGGTGCAGTGCGGCACAAAGGCTGTGAGAGTGACCGTCCACTATCTGATTGGATTTAAGGCCACTCCATGAAGTGACACAGCTTGGGTGGCTAAGAACCTGAGACTAAGTAGACCATGGGCCTAGGGGAAACCCAAATAGTATTGTTTGCTAAAGGAACACAGCAATAAAGTGACTCCTAATGACATTGTGCATACTTCTGTATCTTAGTTGGGGATACTATTGCTGCAATGAAACCCCATGACCAAAAGCACGTGGAGAGGAGAGGAGTTATGTGGCTTACACTTCCGTACCACTGTTCATCATTGAAGTCAGAACTGGAACTCAAGCAGGTCAGAAACCTAGAGCCGGAGCTGATGGAGAGGCTGTTGAGAGTATTGCTTACTGGCTTGCTCAGCTTGCTCTCTTCCAGGCCCTAGGACCACCAGTCCAGGGGTGGCGCCACCCGCAGTGATCTGGGGAGGACCACCAGTCCAGGGATGGCGCCACCCGCAGTGACCTGGGGTTTCTCCATCAGTCACTAATTAGGAAAATGCCTTATAGCTAGGTCTAATGAAGTGTTTCCTCAGTTGAGATTCCCTCCTTTCAGATGCCTCTAGCCTTTGTCAAGTTGACATAAAACTAGCCAGCACACCATGGCTCAGTGTCTTGCTCAGCCATCATCAGAGAAGCTTCCCCCTACAGGACATGGGGACTAATACAGAGAACTACAACTGGGCAGTATGCAGAGGGTGAGAGACTCTGGAGCACTCAGTCCTAAATGTTTTCATTAAATCCCTCCCCCCAGGACTCAGGGAGCTATGCAGAAGAGGAGGTGGAAAGGTTGTCAGAGCCAGAAGGGGTGGATGACACCAAGGAAACAGTGTCTTCCAGACACAACAAAACTGTGAACTCAGAGACTGTGGCAGCACACACAGAGCCTGTGCAGGTTCCAAACAGACATACCGGAGATGAGAGGGAGAAGTAGATATGAGCTCCTGCCCCTACTTCCTAACCAAAAGAAACTACCTCCGGTTGACAACCACTTCTAAAATAATCTTTTTGAAAAGCATATTTTTTTAAAAAATTTCCCAGAGGCAAGGAACTACTACTGTTCCTTCCTTCGAGACATATATTGCTATTTTCCTATGTTGATATTGTGTCATACTGGTCTCCTAAATAGGTTGTAGTAAAACAAATGCTCTCCATTAGGATAAATTGTTGTCACAGAAATTTATTTTGGAAAAAAAAATTTCTTTCATTTTTGCCACTAAAATTCAGTCATCTGGAATTATACATTCTCCCACATAATTGTTTTAATAGTTCCTGTCTTCACTTCCTCGCTCCCACTTGAGTATTTTCCTGCAGAGACAGTAGTGAAGGCACGAGTGGTCTGTAGGTGAGAGCAGCAGATGATCTGATCAAGAATGCGGGACACACGGACCAGCACTTCCCTTTCCCCAGTAAAAGATGCAAATACACAAGATTTATTTGTGAAATGGTTTTCTTTCTTCTCTCCATAGCTATAAGACGTGGTGGAAAGAGCAAGTGACGGCCTGCACTTCGCCCGAGCCATGGCACTGTCGTTCCGGAAAGACTTGGGGGAGTACAAGGACCTGGATGAGGACGAGCTCCTCAGCAAGCTATCAGACTCAGAGCTGAAGCATCTCGAAACTGTCCTGGATGATCTCGACCCCGAGGTCGGTGCTAACCAAAGAAGAGGAAGGCGGTAGCCTTTCAGACTGGTTACTCAGTACTGCCTTAACCAGCTTGCTCTCTCAGGCCTTCCCCAGACTGTTCACCCACTTTCCATCCAGATGAACTGGCATTTTGCTTCTTCTCCAGGCCCCCATATCTACCTCTGCATCTTATGACACAGGCATTTTAAACTATCATTAAACATCCACACAAATTGTTTTCTCTACTACAAACTTCCCTTTGTGTAATTGAAAGTAGGAATAGCTAATTAGCCCTTTAATTTATGCTAATCTGTTTCTCTTCAGAGTATCAGGCTGGCTCCAGTTACTGTGCCTCTAAGAATGTTCTTAGTGACCTAAATTATTATAACTTAATAAATTATAGCCTAACCTAATTATAATGGCACTTAAGAAAGGTTGACCAAATGGTCTGTTATTAGCTTTGGTAGAACAGATCTAAGGAGAAGATCTGAACATGGATATTTCTTAACAATGGTCTTATGTCCCTGATAAACCCATCCTAAGTTACAAATATTTTGTTTTGTTTTGTTTTTTGTTTTTCTAGACAGGGTTTCTCTGTGTAGCCCTGGCTGTCCTGGAACTCACTCTGTAGACCAGGCTGGCCTCGAACTCAGAAATCCGCCTGCCTCTGCCTCCCGAGTGCTGGGATTAAAGGCGTGCGCCACCACTGCCCTGCCTAAGTTACAAATATTATACATTGAAATGCATTTAATATATCTAGCCTATTAACATCATAGCTTTACCTAGCCTACCTTAAATGTGCTCAGAACACTTAAATAAGCCTACATTTGTACAGAATCATCTAATATAAAGCCTAGTTTGTAAAAAAAAAAAAAAAAAAAATGTATTTATTACCTCATAGAAGTTAACTTATGTGCTATACTGATAATGAAAACCAAAATGCTTGTATGGTGTGCATACAGTATCTTATAGTGAGCCATTGTTAAATCAAGGACAGTGCAGATGTATACTTGTCTTAATTTGCTCAGTGGTTGTTACTTGTCTCACAGGCTGCACAAGGCTAATGCAGAACCATTTAATCTTTGAACTGTGACTCAAGAAGGAGCAGATAGCAGGGAAAACCTCAGGGTCGTGGTTAGTGGCAAAGCTTGACCACCTGTCTTGAAAGCACATTGGTTTTCAGTGTCATTTAAGAATTGAGGTGTTGTAAGCTTTTAGGGAAAGGAGTGGTACTGAGAATTAAATTCCGGGCCTCAAGCAGGCTAAAAATGTGCTTTATAAAATTGTTCTTGTTGCTAAGTGATATGTCTATACACAGGTCAAGTCCTTTGACCATAATTACTATTACAAGAAAAACTTCTCATACCTAAGTCTGAGGGATTACTCAAGATAACAGAGCTGTCAACAATTTGGCAGTAGTCAGTGAGACCAATTCAAATCAAATGGTTTAAAATCTAGAAAGCATGTAAGAGACTGTGTAGCCTGGGGCTTTTAACTTGGGCCAGTGACTTTGGTGAGGGGCTGTCCAGTCCATTACAGAATGTCTTGTCTCAGTAGAACAGTCTTCAGGCTGTGAATATCCAGAGAGAGAAAACTGTGGTGAACATTTTATAGACAGTGTCAACCTCCAGATATGGACCGGAAGGGAAGGGCTCACCATTTCCTTTTGAGCCTCACCCCCAAGGAGAAGGCTTTACCATTTTCTTCGTGGTGTAAGACTGGGGTCCTTGACATGGCTCTGCCTGTGTCAGTGCATACATCCACTCCTTCTTCCCTCCCTCAGGGCCACCTCCTTTACCTCCTCAGGCTTCTACTCCACACTCAGCTCAAGGCTGTGCTTTGTGGACACCAGAGGTCTCAGCTCTTCTGTATCTCAGGCTGCCATGGGACATGCAGAACAATGACAGTACTTGTTACTACACTAATACATTAATGCTCATGTGTACACATGCACACATACACAGTGAACAGTTTTGTAAATAGTCTTGAGATTGGACTGTGCATGTTTTTATTTTGATAAAGGCTCTGACCAAATAGAAACTATTACAAAGGGATAACATAGTAGTTTGCAATTGTTTTGTGATAGGATTAGTTTATGTGCATATTTACAGGTCAGTTATTAAGCATTAAGGAAATTGTTGTTGCTATTGTTTGAACATTAAACTTACCATCCCCCTGCTTCAGCTTCCTGAATGCTAGAGTATAAGCCACGCCAGGAAAACTTTTTCCTTAATAATCCTTAAAGAGAAAAAAAGGTCAACTCTATATAAATATCAATGTAAATTTAAAAACTATACCTGGAAAAGTACTGATCCATGGACACTGCAACATTAGAGGGTAGAGCTAAGCCAAATGGCTCATTCCTGTAATTCCAGTACTTGGAAGGATGCAGCAAGAAGGATCATGGCGAGTTTATGGCCAGCATGATCCACACTGTGAGTGCCAAGCCAGCCATGCTGATAAGTCAAGAGCCTGTTTAAAAAAAAAAAAAAAAAAAAAAAAGCTAGTGGCTGTTCCCTGCTAGTGGGACACTAGCTGAAGAAAAAAATGCAGGTGCCTATTTTTAATAATAACATAAGTGAATTCTACCTACTTAAAAAAATAGAGAGACTTGCCAGCAACAATGACGCACCCCTTTAATCCCAGCACTTGGGAGGCAGAGGCAGGTGAATCTCTGAATTCAAAGCCAGTCTGGTCTACCTAGTGAGTTCCAAGACAGCCAGGGCTACACAGAGAAACCCTGTCTCGCAAATAAACAAAGGCTTATAGGCCAGTAAGATGGATCAGTAGTAAAAGCAGTTATCAGTAAGTCTGAACCTACGTAAGATCCCAGTGGAAGGAAGTTGTCCTCTGGTCTCTACATACATGTCATGGCACATGTACTGCCCCACACCCAAAATCAGTAAGTACATCAGTGTTTAAATTAAAAACAAAAAAAACCTTTTTGTAATAAATCTCACACAACTATCCTGAAATCCCGCAAGGAGGTATTTAGTGTCTGTATCATGCTAGTTTCTTGATCTTTCTTGCATGGGAAACCTATAGAAGCATATAGTATTGGCATTCTTGGTGGTTTGGTGGTCATAATGGCTGACTCATTCTCTTTGGCAGAATGCCCTTCTGCCTGCAGGGTTCCGGCAGAAGAACCAGACCTCAAAGTCTGCCACAGGACCCTTTGACAGAGAACGGCTCCTTTCTTACCTAGAGAAGGAAGCTTTGGAACATAAAGACCGGGAAGACTATGTGCCCTACACTGGAGAGAAGAAAGGTAAGTCCAGGATTGTATGTTGTCATTCAGCAGCTTTGGGGTCTTTTGATAATTGATACCCACGGGGAAAATTGTTTGTAGATGTAGATAGTCAGCAGCCTTTAAAGACACCCTGCTGGCGACCTGAAGAAGGGGTCATTTTTATCAGCTTATCCAGAGTTCTTTTTTTAACTATTCATTAGTGAAGTTTGATTACGCAGAGGCTTTGTTCAACATTATTTCACTACAAGTTGTTGAAGCAAATTGAAAACACTCCAGTTTATTACAGAGTGCAAGCGAGGCAAAGCAGTGCTCTTTCCTAACTCTTCAAAGTCTTTAAAGTGAAATCCCATAAAATCATTCATGCTTTTTAGTCCCCTCAATATACACAGTTTTTGTTGGCTAATGTTTCCTGTCGTGTGTTTCAGGAAGTCTTTCTAGTCTTAGCTCTTTGATATTGTTATATCTAATTCATTCATTCTCTTATATTTGAGCACCCTGTTTTATCTTCCTTAATCAATAAACAAGAACAAACAGCCCATGAAGTGAAGACTTGGCTTAGATTGAACTTTACTTCCCAGAGTGAAAAAGTTTATTAGCTAAAGATACAGCTCAAGAAGTAGTGTCTGACACAAATCACTTAGAAGTGGGACATGAGCCACCTGAAGAAACAGAAACAGGGAACCAAGGACAAGTAGTAGACTTTTACTTTAAAGTAGAGCTTTCTAGAAAATTCTCCAAGATGATTTAGCTTATGTGCAGAGTATACTCTAGAAGTCCCAGTGAAGGCTGGAGAGATGGTTCAGTGGTTAAGACCACTTGCTGCCATTCCAGAGGACCCAAGTTCAGTTCCCAGTACCCATATTGTGTAGCTCACAACCGTTTGAGGCCCCAGCTTCAAAGGCTCCAGCGCCCTCTCCTGGCCTCTAGAGTACCTGTACTTACTCGCACATACACACCCATGCATAGAATTAAAAAAAAAAAAAAAAAAACTTGTAGAAGTAAAATCAGAGTACATAAAACTAGAACCAATATATATAAACATATAGAATATTATTATGTACATTAGGTGGGTCTCCTGATATAATAAAAGCCATTATTACTTTTTTTTTATTTTGTTTGGTTTTTTTTTTTTTTTAATTGGATGGTTTCTTTATTAAAGTGTGTGTGCTTGTGTCTGTGTATGTTTTGTGGACCCCTGTGCGAGGGTTCCTGAGAAGCCTGAAGAAGGGGTCATGTATTTGCAGTTGTGAGCTGTCCAACATGGGTGCTGAGACTTGGGTCCTTTGGAAGAGCAGCAAGTGTTCCTAACCACTGTGACCATCTCTCTAGCCCCAATTTTCTTTTTTCTTATGACTGCATCGACCCATTTATTTTCTGTCTGTATGAACAACGTGAGGGGTGGGATTTCTCTTTCCTTTTCCTTCTTAGACAACTTTGAAGTTACCTAATAGGGAAGAATTATGGTGGCGGGTATTTTGTTGGTCTTTGTTTGGCTTTTTAAGATAGTGTCTTGGTAGTCCAGCCTGGCCTGGAGCTAGCTTAGGCTGACCTAATTCCTGTGTAGTCCTCCTGCTTCAGCATCCCAGCGTGCTGAGGTTATAGGTATGAGCCACCATGCCTCCCTAAGAATTGTTGAAGTGCATTCTTTTTTTTTCCAGTGTTGGAGTTAAACCCCAAGCCTTGTGTATGATAAACATAACGTTCGACTACTGAGCTAAGTCCCAGCCCTCTAAGTGCATTTATGTAGGCAGACCCACAGCATACATCCACTCAGTTCATCCAACTCTGATGACTCCTTTAGGAGTGCTGTCATGATATGACAGAATTATGGCAGAGAGTTGGTAAGAATGCTTGCCTCTCATGTAAGAAACCCTGGGTTCATTCAATCCCCAGCACTGCATAAACTGGGTGTGGTGGTGCAGTCTGTGATCCTGGTACTGAGGAAGTGGAAGCAAGAGAATTGGGTACTAGGCTAGTTTGGGCTATATGAGACCCCCTCTTAGACCATGTACACGCACAAATAAATAAAACAGAATTGCAAAGCAGGCAGCTAGGCACAAAGACACAGGCGAAGGAGAGTATTTGTCTAGCCGTTTCTAAGAATGATAACCGTGCACAGTGCTGACCGCGGCAGTTATTTCACAGACACTTGTACAGATCATCAGTGGTCTGTCTCAGTTAAAAAGGCACAGAGCTGTACATACGCGTGGATAATCTGTCACATGGGGAAATTATGTGCCCAGACTTTCATATTTCTTACTGTCTCTCTGTTGCTCACTTATGACTTCTTCTCCCATTTGCTCCTGCCATGGTTCACTCTTATCTGGACTGTTTTCCCATGCCTGTTATTCCAGGGCCATGACTGCAGTCTCTGTGCTATAGATAGTGTGCTGTATTGGATTCTGTTCGAGCTGATGATCACCAGGGTGGGCCGGCCCTCGAGGGGACTCTATTCTCCCCAATGTCCTCTTCACCAGGGCGGGCCGGCCCTCAAGGGCACTCTGTTCTCCCGCTCTCCTTATCACCAGGGTGGGGCCGGCCCTCGGGGCACTCTGTTCTCCCCACTCTCCTTCTCCCCAGGGCGGGGCTGGCCCTGGGGGGGGCACTCTGTTCTCCCCGATGTCCTCCTCACCAGGGCGGGCCGGCCCTCAAGGGCACTCTGTTCTCCCCACTCTCCTTCTCCCTGCTCTCCTTGGGGTTCAGCTCTACACTATTGTTTCTGTTGTTGTTTTTTTTTTTTTTTTTTTTTCCAACTCTAAGAATGTAATATTCTTGGCTTCCTTCCCAAGAATCCATGTGCTCCCCCTTGCTTCCTAAAGTTGCCTCAGCTCTCCAGAAAACTCGGGTTCTCCATTATTCTTTTTTTTTTTTTTTTTGGTTTTTGGTTTTTCAAGACAGGGTTTCTCTGTGTAGCCCTGGATGTCCTGGAACTCACTCTGTAGACCAGGCTGGCCTCGAACTCAGAAATACACCTGCCTCTGCCTCCCAAGTGCTGAGATTAAAGGCGTGCTCCACAGAGAGGCTTCCCACATCCTGTTGAGAAGAAGACTTCTCTGGAGAACATTTTGACTCTTGAGTAAGCCAAAAAGCCCGTACGTAGTTAGATGTCTTTACAGCGTCGGTATGTAGGGTTTGGTGGTGTCTGAAACTCTACAACAAGGGCTTCAACTCCTGTTGTCACTTGTCTTTCCTTTGGGGTAGGACTGTACCATTTCATACTTTCCCAGAGACCAGTTTTCCCAGAGTCCTCTTTTTTGTTGTTGTTACAGTGTTTTGTTTTGTTTTGTTTTGTTTGTTTTTTAAAAATCAGTTTTAAAATTCCAGTCCTGAACTTTGTTGAATAAGGAAATTAAAGTCAGTCAGATAATGTTGTTTCCTGAAGAATACAGTAAGTAGATGTTTTCTTTGAATTGTGGTTTGTTTTTTGTTTTTTTTTAAATACATCTATTGAAAGTTATGTGAGGAGCTGGAGAGATGGGCTCACTGATTAAGAGCACACTGGCTGCTCTTCCAGAGGACCGGAGTTAATTCTCAGTACCCAGATGGTGGTTCACAACCATCTATAACTCTAGTCCCAGCAAATCTGATGCCCTCCTGTGCTTCCACAGGTACAGCAAACATGTGACACATACATGCAGGCAAAACACACATACACATAAAACTAAAATCTTAAATGTTTAAAAACAGAAAGTTATGCCCAGGATTTACATTTTTAAAACTTTTCTTAAATTATGTGTATCTGTGTGTGTCAGTGTGCACATGAGTGCAGGTCCCCTAGAAGGCCAGAGTTGGGGCATTGAACACTAATGTAGTGCCCTGTGTGGTGGTCCATGCCCTTAATCTGAATCTTTGTGTCTAGGCCAGCCAGGGCAACACAGTGAGACCATGTCTCAAAAATAAAATAAAATAAAATAATTGATAATAAAATGTACATTTGTTCTGTTTACTATAAGTCAGTTCCTTCATTGTATAAAGTTTATAGCCTGGTGTTATAGTGAATGCCTTTAATTCCAGCATTCAGGAGGCAGAGGTATTTGAGTTCAAGGCCAGCCTGGTCTACAGAGTGAGTTCCAGGACAGCCAAGATGACACAGAGAAACCCTGTCTCAAAAAAACAAAACAAACAAATAAACAAAAAACCTCTATATATCAAGCCATTTTATCCAAGGTCAAAATTTCAATAAAGAAATAATCATGACTTTTAAAAGGCATTCAAGAATTAAGATGATCCTAATACTGTAGATTACTAATACACTTGTTAATGAGTGGCTTGGGATAAAAAAATAACACATCCACCCTGTATCTGTCTGATAAGCCTAGCATTTCACTCACCCTCTGAGGCAGTTAGGGCACAAACCAGAAATAACCAATATAAAGGCAAGGCATTAGTGTCTCATAGTTAACGAGATTTAAAATGTTGTTAAGATATATTAATTAGTACACCTATTTAGAAGGGCATTTTCTTTTTTTTTAAGAAACTTCTCCAGCAGTTTCCTATTATGTATTTTTTAGAAAACATCTGATTTTGACCAAGAAACACAAACAGGGCCCCACACAGGCTAGGCAGGTGCTAGACCACTAAGCATGGTCCAGTGAAGTTATCTTTTTTGCCACTTTTATATTTTAGAATGCCACATACAAATTCTCAAGAAAAAAAAATACACATCTTAGGTTTTTAAAATGTGCTTTCTGGCTTTGAGTGTTTATTCATTCATTTATGTGCACGCGTGAAAAGTGTGTGCATGGTTGAGACATCCCAGGAGAGATGGGCTTTTCCTATCATGTGGGTCCTCAGGATCACACTTACATCTCCAGACTTGGACGAAAGCACTTTTGGCCACTCACTACCCAATCCCCTTAGTTTAAAACACACACACACACACACACACACACACACACGCTTTATTTGGGGCTGGAAAGGTGTCTCAGCAGTTAAGTGTTTACTACGTGTGTAGATGATCCAGCACACAGCTCATAGCTGCCTATACCTCCAGCCCCACAGCATCTGATGCCCTCTCCTGGCCTCTGAAGGAGCTGGTATTCAAATAAACATCACCGTAAGTGTAAAACACACACACACACATACACACACACATCTCTATAGTGTGTAAAATAATCTTTAAAAACCATTTTTTGCTAATAAAGATTTTACGCAAATCCCTGTGCCATAAGAAATCCCCCCGTGTAAGGTAGATGATTCAGCAGTGTTGAATTCATAGAATTATACAACAGCCCCCCAGTCTTCAGTTTTGAACAGTTTTGCCGTGTCCCATAGAAACCCTGTATCCATTTGTAATCAGTCTCCCACATCCCCCTTCTATTCCATAGCCATCAGCAATCACTGACTTACTCCCTGGCTCTGGACCCCTCACACCAGTGAGCTGGTACGGTCTAAGCTAATGACTGTCTCTCATCACTGCCCGCACTCACTGAGCATGTGCACTCTACAGCAGACCTATTCCCAGCCCGCCCTTCGCTCCTTTGAATAATAGAATCATATTCTATTGTATTTTGTTCTTTAACATTTGGATTGTTTCTCAACTTTAGTTATAAATATCCTACAGTGAATACTGCATATAAATGGTTGTTGTTGCTTTTGGTTTTTTGATTTTTTTAAGACAGTTATATGCTGTAGCCCAGGCTGGCCCCAAACTACTAGGGGTCCTCCTGCCTTAGTCTATCAAGTGCTGGGATTGCAGGTGATTGGTGAGCCGTTACACTCAGCTTTCTGGTTTGTGATGGGAGGGGGACCTAACTGCATGGAATTATGCGTGTGACTGTCTAGTTGTCTACCGACCTTTCTCCGTTGGATGTCTTATGTTCTTGTACATGAATCAGTTGCCCAAAGTATAAGAGTTTACTTATAGATTCTATTCCATTGATCTAAATATCTTTTCTTCTACATGGCAATACTGGCTTAATTATAGTAGGTTTGCATTGAATCTTCAAGTGGTCAAGTGTGCGTTCTCTGGTAGTGGTCCTTTTCAGGGTAGCATGCTTGCTTAGATTTCTATAAGGCTCTTCTGGCTTAGATTTCATACGAATTTTCAGTTTAGCTTGTCACTTCATGTAAAGTGAACATTTGGGATTTTGAAAAGGACTCAAGTCAAAAAATAAATTTGGGAAGATCCTACATATTCTGTATTCATAGAGTAAATTTAGATCCTACCTAATTTATACGTTCTTATAAAATTATTCTCAATTATTTACTAGTGTTAAGATACTCCCAAAGAAAATATGAAGTAATTCCTTTTTTATTGTTGAATAGGAATTGTCTTTTTTTTTTTTTCTTGCTTTTTTTTTTTTTCTTCTGCTACGGACAATCCAACTCCAGACTTCACACGTTCGGCAAGCTGGCGCCTGCTGAGCTAAGTCCCCAGCCCCACCCCTCCTAGTAAAAATAGATTCTTTTCTCATATAGTATACCCTAATCACAGTTCCCCTCCCTCCACTCCTCCCAGTTCCTGCCCACCTCCTCACCCATCTGGATCCACTCCCTTTCCTTCTCTCATCAGAAAGGAACAGGATGAAGTAATTACTTTTTATTATTAACACATTTCTACATATGGAGAGATTATCATAAAAAGAATGCCAAGACAGATACCAAGTCCACGTCAAAAGCTGTTTAAAAATAGTATTTATATGTGTGCTACCACCTTTTAATAGTCCTAGTAAGATCGCAACAGCTCATTTTTAAAACTGAATTTATTTAGAAATAAGACATTAAGTTATATTTAAAACTTGAAAGGAAATGTGAATTCATCAAAAATCATTATCTCTACAAAGATTGTTATTATATTTAGTGCCTTTAAAAATGTGTAACTACATCTTTGTATTTATCAAAGAATTAATAAAATGAGTTTGATTCCAAAACATAAAGATTTGTGTTAGAATTTCCATAGGTCTTCAGAAAAATTTTTGGCTTGTTTTTTCCTCTTTCTATTAAGGTTTGTTTTGTACTTTGAAGCATTAGTAGAAGCATCGGATACGAACAATACTGCAAGAAACGTGGGTGAGGATTATAAAAATAAACATTAGATTTCTACAATGCTTTAGATTCCTTCAGCTCCTCCAAGACATAGACAGCTATTTGGTAGTTTGGTTGGTTTTCTTTCTTTTTCATTTTCTTTTCTAGCTTCATTTTTTTAAGCCCAGGCAGGCCTCAGCCTTAGTACATGTTAGACCTGAGGGTGACCTGGACCTTCTGCCACTTCCTCCTACACAGGGCCACATCAGCTTTTTTTTTTTTTTTTTTTCTTTTTTAATTAACAAAAATAGAAACTATTATATTTACAATATGCAGCAAACCTTTTTATATATGTGCACAGTATAGAATAGCAAAATCAAGGCATTTGATACATGGTTGTGTGTTTGTTTTGGTTTGGTTTTTTTATGGCAAATAGCTCATATGGTTTTGTTTAGTCAGTGAATGCTATGATCTAGTGGCTCTCAACCTGGCCTGCTGGTTGTTGGGATGCAGATACATATCAGACCAACTACTAAATGAGAGTCTCTGGGATAAAACTCAAATACTAGACTTTCTCAAAGCCGTTGCCAAGTCTACTCTGCATTCACCACTTAGAGCCAGCTCTGAACAGCAGGGGATACAGGCAGGCTTGAGCCCAGCAAGAGCAGTGACATGGAAGTCATGCCTCCTGTCCCACACATGTTCCCGACCCTGGTAGGTGATGGAGGTCAAACCCGAAGCCTGTGCATCCTGGCCCTCCTGTGTACCATTTTCATTGTAATAGAGGATTTTAGGACACAATTACTTGGATTTGCCTTTAGTTATGAACCAATAATGAAAAATTACCTAAAGGGCTAGAGAAATGGCTCAGGGTTTAAGAGCACTTGCTACTGGGACACAGGTTTAGTTCTCAGAACACACACACACACACACACACACACACACACACACACACACACACACACACTGGCTCACAACTGTAAATCCATTTCCAGGCATCCAACACCCTCTTCTGGAATCTGGGCACCAAACATACACATGTAAACGTGTGGTCTAACACTCACACACATAAAATAAATAGTAAAAGATATATGTAATCTATTAGTAAAAAATATACTTTTTACTAATAAATAGTTAAAAAAAATTACCAGAAACCCTAAATTTTGAGATCAGTTATACATACTACCATAGCCTGGCACTTTGTTATTGTTGTTATGGGGAAAGGTCTTCTACTAGAAATAATTTAAGCTTTTAAGCTACCAATTTATTGGAAGAAGCACTGGATTAAAGAGTTTGGAAACTTATTTTGGGGCTGGAGAGATGACTCAGTAGTTAAGAGCACCAGTTTCTCTCCCAGAGCACCCACATGGCAGCTCACAACCACCTATAACTCCAGTGCCAGAGGATCTGATGCCCTCTTCCGGCCTCTGTGGGCACCAGGCATGCGTATGTGATACGTAGACCTATGCACAGGCAAAACACCCGCATACATACAATTATCTCTAGTTAGTTCGCTCATCTTGCAACCAGCATGGTTGAATTATCTTGTATAAAATGGGACCATTGGGACTTAAAGTTGCTCACCAAGTTGTTGTTCAGCAAGTTGGATTGCCTACTGTAATCTAGGCAAGCACACAGAGAGATCAGATCATAGATTCTGTCCTTGAAAATCTCAAGGGAGGGAGGCATACAAAGTAGTCTTAGTTTGCATTTTCCTGATGACTAAGGTTGTTAAATGCTCCATTTCTATTTTTTTCTTCTGAGAATTGCTTGTTCATTTCATTAGACCTTTGTTGATTGGCAGTTTAAAATGATGTGCAGAAAGCTTTTGATTTCATGCTACCCTACCTATTGATATTTGAGATTGGTTCCTGTGCTATTGAGGTTCTATTCAGAAAACAGCCCCAGTGTTTTGAAGAGTATTCCTATGTTTTTCTCTATTAGTTTGAGGTTTTAAATTAAGGTATTTATTCCATTTCTAATTGGTTTTTACACGGCATGAAAGATAATGGATCTAATTGTGTTCTTCTACAGGTAGACACACAGTTTTGCCAGCACTTTTTGTTGACTAGGCTATCCTTCTTCCACTGCATGTTTCTGGCCACCTTTGTCAGAGAGTAGCTGCCCACAGCTTTGTCAGTGTATCCCAGTCCTCTGTTCTGTTCCATGCCTGTCTTCTTCATTACCAGGCTGCCTCGGTTCCTATAGCTTCTGTAGTATGGTTTGTGGTTTGGTGATACTCCAGTTTTGTTCTCACTCTTTAGGTTTGCTTTGGCTACCTGTGGACTTTTTTGATTCCATATGAGTTCTTGGGTTCCCTAGATCTGTGAAGTAGCATCCAAATTTTGATGAGTATTGTGTTAAGTCTGTAGGTTAATTTTGGTACCAAAGTCATTTTCACAATTAATTCTGCCAGTCCAAGAGCATGGAAGAGCCGCTATTATCTAATATCTTCACTGATTTCCTTCTCCAGTGTCTTAGGTTTCCTTATAGAGGTCTTTTTAACAGAGGAAGGAGCTCAATATGAATGGGACATTTTTTCTACTTTTCTTTCTCTTGAGAGTTCATTGTTTGGTGTGTGTGAGTGGGGGGGGGGGGTCTACTGGTTTCTTATATTGATTTTTGTATCCTGCATCTATATTGTTAGAGCTAAGAGTTTTCTAATAAGTCAGATGGTGGTGTACACCTTTAATCTCAGCACTCCCAAAGTAGATGCAGGAAGAGGTCTATAGATCAAGTTCCAAGACACCCAGGGCTACACAAAGAAACCCTTTCTTAAAAAACCGATGAGGGGGTGGATTGCATAAGATCTTTTAAGTACAGACAATTATATGGTCGGTAATAAGGGATCCTTGTCTAATTACTGTAGCTAAGACTTCAAACTCTGTCTCCACTAGATGCTCTGTTGTGTGTATGTCATTAATACATCCTCACTGCTAGAGCTAAGACTTACAGCACTAATTTCAACTGATGATCTGTGGTATGTATGTAGTTAATACTTCCTCATTAATACAAAGTCATCTGGATTGACCCAGTGTCGGAATCAGAAAGTCCCTGGCTTTCAATTCAGATATAGGAAGTTACAAAAACTGTTATTCTCATGTGTTAATTTTTGTCATTTTAACAAAACTCCTGAAAGAAACAACTTTGTTCCTTTTAAAGGAAAAATTGAGGTCTGGTGTGGTAGCACATATCTTTAGTCCCTGCACTTGGGACACAGGAAGATCTGAGATCAAAGCCAGCCAGGATGCTACAGTGAGACCATCCTTTAAAAGTTTGTATTTGCTCGCTGCCCTGAAAGTGTCAGTATGTGGTCAGCCGGCTCCTTTACTTTGGGACCAGAGTGAAGCAGAACACCATGATGAGAGCGAGCATGCTGTAGAACAGAGATGGGTGCTTGCCTCATGGCAGCCAGGAAGGGTCAGAAATGGGTTCTATTTCCCCAGACCTCTCCTGTGACTTGCTTGTACCCAGTGTCCTTGCCCATACCCACCTCCCACCCCACATTCCAGGGCCATCATGTGGCCATCTTGGATCTACCTAGGGATTAGGTCACAGCCCTCATGATCTAGTTACTAATAGTGACTGGATTACCAACTGGGAGACAGGACTTCTGCCTGGGAACTTTTGAGGTAAGCTAAGCCACAACAACCAAAACAACAGAATAAACCATAACTGGCTAGTATCTGCTGTACTGATTAGCACAGACATCAAACTAGATGTTTCTACTGAGCACTTGCAATATAGCTGAATTTTTAATCAAATAGCCACAACTATGGCATTGGCTATAGTGCAGCAATAGAGACAGTGTCTTTAATGCTGGGGATGGTACTCAAGTACAGAGGAAGTGGAGAGGAAACACTCCCCATGCTTGCCTGTCAGTTGGGAGACTGGGGGAAGGGCAGCAGAGCTACAACTTTTCCCTGGCTATTCTCCTGCCATTGAGGGAAAGCAGATAAGGTAAGCAAGGGTCAGATTATCCTCCAGGGTACAAAGAGCAAGGTGTGGGAGGTGGAAAACAGCTACCTGTTACCTAGAGTTTTAGTCAGGGCTATACTCAGGGCCTGCAGTCACAGGAAATTAGGCAGCTCCAAAATCCCAGGGTCCAACTCTCAGACCTTGACAGGAAGCTCTTGATATGTTCTCAAAATGGCTCATCACTCAGGAGGCAGAGAGGCAAGTGGATCTCTGGGCGTTGAAGGCCAGTCTAGTTTACATGGTAAGTTTCAGGGTAGCCAGAGGTACAAAGAGAGACCCTGTCTCAAACAAAGAAAAAAATTAATAATAATAAATCTTTAATTATTAAAAATAACCAAGGAATCTAATGGAAAAGCATACAGCAGCATAATATAAAGAGATGGGGAGCTTTTAGCAGAGACATGAAATAACTTGGTTTTGATTTTTTTTTTTTCTTTCTTTTGAGATAGGCTCTCATAAGCTCAGGGTAACCTTGAACTTTTGATCTACTTGCATCTACCTACCTCACAACTAGCTAGTGTCCTTGCTTCAGAGGAACAGGTGTCAAGTTTTAGGACACCACTTGGGACAGAGAGAAATTTTCCTGCAATTAGAGCTTGAGTATCTAGAATTGTCTCTGCTGTTCTCAAGTCACCATAACAGTTTTTAGCCTAACAATAAGAAGTTGAATGCCTTTTTAATTTATAAATTTTTTAGGATTTTGGGTGTGTGTGTGTGTGTTTGGTTTGGAGCTCACTGCCATTCTGCTTTAAGCACCCAGTGCTTTCATGATTACTCAGCCAGTTTCATTTAAATATTGAGTAAGAGTCTGTGAAATAATTCATAATTGTTCCACAAAAGAACTGGGCATTGTGTACTCAGGAGGCTGAAGCGAAAGGATTATGAGTTCAAGGCCAGTCTAGACCACATAAAAGTTCAAGTCCAGCCTGAGCCTCAGAGTAAAATTCTTAGAACAGAAAACAAAAGTAGCTATTTTTATTTTCCGAGATAGGAAGATTTTTCAGTTATTCTTGCTTTCTAGCGTGTGTAGCCAATATATTGCTGTAGATGTTGGTTTTGACCTGCTTGTCTATTTCAGTTGCATGTGCCTTACCTGGTGTGTGTGAGAGGGGCAAAGACGACAATGAGCTAGTGGCAGTAGTAATGAATAGCAAATGCTTTTGTTTTTCAGGGAAAGTTTTTATCCCCAAACAGAAGCCAGTGCAGTCTTTTACAGAAGAAAGTATATCCCTTGATCCAGAGTTAGAAGAAGCTTTGACAAGTGCTTCAGACACAGAACTGTGTGACCTTGCAGGTATCTCCCAAGATGGGGGGTCTGGGGGGAGGTGAGTATGGCATGGGGCAAGCAGTGCAGGGCCCATCTGCATGCATTCGACAAATGCCTGCTTTGTAGAATAAATCTAACAGTTGGACTCTTTTACTCTATGGTGAAATTTTATAGTGATAAAATTCCTTATTTGATGATCTTCCTCTGTTGCTGTATTTCATTTAGTCTTTCTAACAACAACAAAAGCTGTCCCGTCAGCTGGTGAGCCTGCCCAGTCTGAGCACTAGGAACAGCCTTCAGGGTCACCTCTGCCCTGCTTTTTGGAGAGTAAATAGAAATCAGGAGCTGTAGTCACTTCCCCAACTTTGCTGAATGACAGGGACACGGCAGACCTCTGTGTCGCCGTGGCCAGTTTCCTACCCGGCCCACTCTTCCCACTGGCTATGCAAATACCCATTTTCCTGGGTAGAAAATGTGACACATGGGAAGATCCTCATACCAGACAACTCTAAGAACTGACATGTTTGAAAGTAGAGTGCAGGTTCCTGGGAAGGACCTTGGAAAGCCGCAGAGTGCATGTGTTGTCACAGCTCCAGAAGGTGCTTCCTTCCGGAGCAGAGCTGGTGGCTTTGTAAATGGAAGCTTCATCAGAGAACACGTGAAAGAACACATGAATGTTTCTGAGAGTGTGCTGCTTTACCCTACGTGAAAGAACGTAATTAACAGCATGTACTGCAGTCACGTGTGCCGTCATGCCCAGCCGGCTCCTCTTTGTAAAGTGTCAAGTTCCTACAAAGCTAGACAGTAGCCACGAAAATAGATGAGAGCTTGTCGGTGACTGCTAACCACTACCCCACCCTCCCTCCTGTTGTAAAGGATGTAAAGTCCACTTTTAGTTTAGTAGGAAAATGTCTGGAGAATGTTAAAGTATTTAAAATTTTTTGTTTGCAAACGGGGTGCTAGGCTCATACTTGTAGTCATAGCTACATGGAAGTCTTCAACCCAGGAGTTAGAGGCCTGCCTGAGACACAGCAGGGCTCCATGTTTTAAAAGTAAAATGAAAAGATTCAGAGCAGGCGGACGCGGGACGCTAACTCTCTTCTGTCTCTGCAGCTATTCTTGGGATGCACAGTCTCATTGCAGACACACAGTTCTGTGATGTGCCGGAAAGTAGAAATGGTGTCAACCAAGAACATTTTCCAGGTGAGTAACCAAAGTGCCTTGTGATTTCTACTCCTTTGCTTCCTCCGTGTATGGACTTTGGTACCTATTATACTAAATATCCAAATATTATATATACATGTGTTAAACCTAAAGTTAAGTTTGATATTGCTATCACAGAAAGCCATTACAAATATAAGATGTAGCCAGGTGTTGCGAGTCATGTCTATAATCCCAAAATTAAGAACGCTTCCTGAGCCGGGTGGTGGTGAGAATGCACAGCTTTAGTCCTGACACTCAGTAGGCATAGGCAGGAGTTCGAGGCCAGCCTGCTCTACAGAGTGAGCTCCAGGACAGTGCCACACAAATAAACCCCATCTCAAAAAAAGAAGAAAGAAAGGAAAGAAGGAAGCTAGTTAGTTTCTACCTTTTGTAGCGTAGTCACCTATAACTCCAGCTCCAGGGATCCAGTGCCCATTCCAGGCCTCCAAGAGCCCCCATACAGGTGGCATACACACACATACACATAAAGTAAAATAAATATTTTTTTTTAAATCAAATTTAAGGGCTGGAGAGATGGCTCAGCAGTTAAGAACACTGACTGTTCTTCCAGATGTCCTGAGTTCAATTCCCAGCAACCACATGATGGCTCACAACCATCTGTAATGGGATCCAATGTTCTCTGATGTGTCTGTGTACTCAAATAATTTTTTTTTAGTTTTTTTTTTTTTTTTTTCTTTTTTTCTTTTCTTAAACAGGCTCTCACTGTGTAGCCTTACCTGGTCTTGAAGCTCAGATCTGCCTCCTGGGTCCTGGCAGTTGTAATGGGAACCACTTTGGCCACATAAATACTAATGGCAAACAGTGTAAAAGCTGCACAAGCTTAGGTTTTAATCTGTCCTGGTTTTTTTTACAAGTTGCAGTGAGGACCCAGCAAAGGATCTTAAGCAAACGACACGAACTCTCCACCACAGAGCAGCCCAGACCAGACAGACTAGTTTTTGTTGACATTTTATTTCCGTGTTGGTAGTTTTTAAGGATTCTATGGATATTCTGACAAAGTTTCCTTTTTTAAATATAGGATGTTTTTAAATTCTCAAGATAAATATATGCTATTGTAGCATATTTAAGTATGCTGTAAGTCTATACACTACAGAGTAAATGTCTCAGCTGGAGAGATGGCTCAGCAGTTTGGAGTTTATTGCTCTTATTGAAGGATCAGGATTTGGTTCCCAGCACCTGCATGGCAGTTCACAACCACCTGTAACTCAAGTTTCAAGGGACCCGGTGCCCTTCGCTGGCCCCAACAGGCTCCTGCATGCATGTGATATACATATATTCAAGTAGGCACACATGTGAACTCAGAATTTTTTAAAAAAGAAAGAAATGTCTATATTCACAGCATTATGTAGCTACCACCCCCTCAGCTATTAACAAGTTGGTATATATCTTGTTTTATAATTCTAACCCATTTAAAATTTATATACAAATGTATACATGTTATGCATAAATTGTCTTTTTAGTAACATTTATGTATTTATTGCAATTTAATTTTTAAGAATTTTAATTAATATTGTTTACATTTTATGGGGTTTTTTATGACTGTTTTGTCTGTATGCATGTCAGTGCACGCACCCATGGTGGCCAGGAGTGAGTGTTGGATTCCTAGGGCTGGAGATGGCGTGAGCCACTGTGCAAGCTGGGACTCAAACCCGGGTCCTCTGCAAGAGCAGCTAGTGCTCTTAACTCTGAGCCGTCTACCCAGCATAGAACATCAGTTTTTAATAACAGCACTATTCCTAGGGCTGGTTTCTTTTCTTTCTTTTTTCTTTTTAACTTCTTACTATCAACTTCCTCTGTGCACACTGTCAAGTGTGATTATTCTCACTTAACACTCACAACAGCCCTATGAAAGCAGTATTGTTCTTGTTAATGTCCTCTGAGGGAGCTGGGGTTTTAGAATGATAATGAGCCTTGGCGTCCCCATAAAGTCAGCAGTGAGGGTTTTGCAGACTTATTTCATTCAGACATTTGTATTCTTATCCCTTTTATGGTGCTCTGTAATTTGGCTATTTCCCTTTGCTCTTAACTTTTTATTTTCAGAAATATTCATTTGTGAGAAAGAAGAAAACATCAGGTATTCGTTACCTGCCTTCAGCTATTCAATTAACATTACTGACCTCTTCAGGCTCCCTCCCACCCTTCCTCTCTCCCTCCTTCCCTCCCTCCTTCCTTTCCTCCTTCCTGCCTTCCTTCCTTGCTTCCTTCTTTCCTTCCTTGCATTTAGGGGTCAGTGGACAACCTAGGTGAGTCTCTTCTCTCTATTGTGTGGGTCCCAAGGATCAAAAGGTCACCAGACTGGCAGTAAACACCTCCCCTGCTGGGCGTTTTCCACAGAAATTTTTAAAAATCAAACATCCTTTAAATTTTTTTTTAATTTTATTTATTTTAATGTATGAGTATTCTGCTGCATATATATCCACCTTCCTGATGAGAGTATCAGATCGCCCTATAGATGGTTGTAAGCCACCATGTGGTTGCTGGGAATTGAACTCATGACCTCTGGAAGAACAGCCAGTGCTCTTAACTGCTGAGCCATCTCACCAGCCCCAAACATCAAACATTCTTATTTTTGTTACTTTATGCATAAGCATAAAACACACACACATATATATATAACACATATATATATATAACACACGTTATATATGTGTGTGTCTCTCACAAATTCAAGACTTTAAAAGCATAATACCATTATTAAACACAAAAATTAATATTCATATCATCTGAAATTTAATATCTGTATAAATTTTTCTTACTTTCAAAAATATGTCATCCTTATTTTAAATCAGAATCCAAGTAAGATTACACATTACATTTGTTTGTTTTTCCGTGTCTTTTTCCTTTCTTTAAAAAACCTTTTGCCATGTTGTACATGTGTAGATAGATCCGAGGAAAACTTGTGGGAGTTAGCTCTCTCTCTCCTTAGGTCCCAGAGAGTGAACTCAGGTGTGGGCTTGGCACTAAACACCTTTACCTGCTGAGCCATCTCAGCAGCCCAGGATACAGGGACTGTATTCTTCACAGTTCCTCTCCTCAACATCATGCCCTCTGCTATGTCATTTATGTCACCAGTTAACTAGATTATTTGCCAGATGGAACTTGACTCTGCTGGCTATGGTTTACTGCAACCCCGGGGTGTTATCCTATGTTCTTCTCTCTCCCGTGATTCTATGAACTATTAGGCCTAATGACTAGGTCAGATCTGAACGTAGGGTTGCTTTGGTGAATATGGTGGGGAGTTGGCAGATGCTTAAATCATGCAGTGGGTCAAGTGTGGCCCCTCTGCTTTGGAGATTGAGACTGATGACTGAGGAACTGTGTGCTGCTGCGGTGGTACACACCTCTAATCTCAGCACTAGAGAGTCAAAAGCAGAGGATTGCCTGTTCTAGGCAGCCTTGCTTACGTGGCAAGGCTCTGCTTTAGAGTGAGGCAGGGAAAGAAAGGAGATGAGCTGACTCAGCGCCAGCCTGACCCACCCACTTACTGTTCCCTGTGAGCCTTTCATGAACTTGTAGCATCCCATCCAGCTGATACTATTTTAAGTCAAGCCTTGTGTCTGTTGCTTTGTCCCCACATACGTATATATGTCTCACAAATTATAGAACCTTTAAAAAACATAACCCAATGCCATTATTAGATGCTAGACCTTTAAATACTCTCGTGGTTTTGTAAAACTGAGAACTCCCTCATTTCCATTCAACAGAGTGCTCCTCCATCTGCCGTGGTCCACTAGCTGGAAGAAAGCCAACTCATTAAACTTAAATGGAAACAAGCCTACTCTTCCCTCGTTTTCTGTATTCAATAACATTCATTTGGTGACATAACTAACTACAACATAGAAAGGGTCTTAGCAGTTCTGCGGAGTGGGGATAGATGACCTAGTTGCTGTGTATCTCCTCTCAGTCTCAGCCTCCCAGTCAGCCCTTCTCTTTACATTTGCTCCTGCAGATGTGGTTAAAGGGGAAAAGATTCTTCCAATGTTTGATGAGCCGCCAAATCCAACCAACGTTGAAGAGAGTTTAAAGAGAATTAGGGAGAATGATGCCCGTCTTGTTGAAGTTAATTTGAATAATATAAAAGTAAGTATGTTACGCATGCAATATACATATATTTAAGCATATATATATATACATATGCACATACATCAACATCAACACACGATGTGTGCTATGAGTCAGTGGAACCCAAGATAGTAATGCGATGGTTCTGGTATATCGTCTTAACTCCTTTAAGGTGAAATATACTAACGGTAGATGAACATAGATTCCCCTCAAAGTTTAGAAATTCAGTGTTACAGAAAGTATTTAAAAAGTTTATCATTTAAAAATGTAAGTCCTACACATAGTAAATTAATTTTAAAAAACTGCCCACTTTTTTTTCTGAGACAGGGTTTCTCTGTGTAGCCCTGGCTGTCCTGGAACTCACTTTGTAGACCATGGTGGCCTCGAACTCAGAAATCTGCCTGCCTCTGCCTCCCAAGTGCTGGGATTAAAGGCGTGCGCCACCACTGCCCGGCGAGTAAAATTCTTTTAGTGTACAGTCCTGAGTTGTACACGCTGTAAGATGCCACTGTCAAGTTGTAAAACAAAAAATAAATGACTGACTGACGGATGTAAAGGCCACTGTCCCGTCAGCCGCTCTTCAGGCCCCTTTGTTATCCTCTGTCCACCCTGACAGCTACTCCCTCTGCCATCTCCAGCCTTCTAAATGGAATCAGGTTTGCCACTGTTGCGTCTAGCCTTTGGCAGAGTGCACTCGAGACTCACCCACATTGCGGAGGTTTCACCAGGTTGTTCTTTTCCGCTATGGAGTCATCCTCACATAGGTTTTGCTGTGGTTTGTTTATTATGAGTCACTTAGTCAACATGGATTGCTTCCGGTTTAGAATGGTTATGTGTAAAGTAGCTACACACATGTGGCATCTTTGAAAAATATAGGTTTTTCTTTCTCTTGACCAAATGCCTAGAAATTGGCTTTCTTACTGGTTTTTGGATTTTTCTTTTTGTTTTTCAAATTATTATTACTGATGGTTTGTTTTGAGGCAGGGTCTCTCTGTATAGTCTTGGCTATCCTAGAACTCTGTGTAGACTAGGCTGTTTGTGTTTATGCTTCCTGCGTATATTTTAAAGCAAACAGTAAATATAAATGTATTTGATTGATGGATTGAACTTCCTGAAAACTAAAATATTTCACATTTTTTGTCCTTCAAGAATATCCCAATTCCAACTCTAAAAGATTTTGCGAAGACTTTGAAAACCAACACACATGTGAAATATTTCAGTCTCGCAGCCACCAGAAGCAATGACCCCGTGGCTGTTGTAAGTATGCTGTGATTGACAATGTCAGTCATTCCCAACTGATGCCTACAGATCTGTGAGTTACAGTGAGATTAAACCAATTTGTTTTGTGAGACAAGATCTCTCATAGTCCAAAGCTCTATGTAATAGGAGATGGTCTTGAACTCCCTCATTCTCCTGCCTCTACTTCCCAAGTGTTGGGATTATAGGTGTATACCACTGTACCCACTTAGACTGTGATTCCCTTTCACATTTATCTATCTGTTTATTTGGGTGTGCGGGTGTGTGTACACATGTGTTACAGTGTGTATGTGATGTGCGGGTGTGTGTACACATGTGTTACAGTGTGTATGTGATGTGCGGGTGTGTGTATACATGTGTTACAGTGTGTATGTGATGTGCGGGTGTGTGTACACATGTGTTACAGCGTGTATGTGATGTGCGGGTGTGTGTATACATGTGTTACAGCGTGT